>JALGBA010001097.1:360000-572500 GCA_023970755.1 Azemiops feae
GGGCTTGGGTAAAACCCATTAGGCGATCGTATCAGCTGGCTATTAAAATCTTGCAGTTGCAAAGCTTTGTACATTTCTTCTTCTTCTTCTTGTGCCATATCCGTTATCGGACGTTGGCGATCCTGTTTTTATCAGCAGCCGCACGAAAAAGTGCTGCTGAGTTTTGTCCAAACCAGTCCCTTAGATTTTGAAGCCATGATGTTCTTCTTCTGCCTGGACCTCGTTTGCCTTCAATCTTTCCTTGGAGGATTAAATGGAGTATGCCGTATTTTTCTGGGTGTCGCGTCACATGTCCGAAATATTCTAACTTTCGTTTTTTAATTGTTTTGATGATTTCCCTGGGCTTTCTCAGGCGGCTTATCACCTCCTCATTCCTGATCTTGTCCAGCCAGCTTATAGGTAACAGCCGCCTGTAAATCCACATTTCAAATGCTGCTAGTCTCTTCAGGTGGCCTTCTGTCAGAGACCACCTCTCTACTCCATAGAGCAGGATAGGAAAAATATAGCATCTCACAAGCCTGATTTTCAGTCTTAGGCTTATGTCGTGACTGCAGAAGACCTTTCTCATTTTGAAGAATGCTGTTCGAGCTTTCTCTATCACCGCCTGGTCAGGTAATCTGCAGGTAAACCAAGGCAGTTTCTAAAAGGAACCAAATATATCTTTTTTTTTTTTTTTTTTGGGGGTAGCTCCAGATGCACCTTACACTCACTGGAAGCAGACGGTCTTCTACCTGGAGGATTATCTCACCGTCCGAAGAGGGGAAGAAATCTATGGAACCATATCCATGAAACCAAATGAAAAAAACGAGGTAAATTAGGTTGGAAAATAGGAATATTGGCGTCCAGGTGGGGCAGCTGGTTTCAGGCCCGGGGTCTTACAGGCCTTTTGTCAAACAAGTTAGTGGATAAAATCACAGCCTGATCTTAAAGAATCACGTCTGATAGCTACAAGTTTAGGAATGGATTTGTATCCTGCCTTTATTATTTTTTCTAAATTAAGCCAAGGTGGGCAAACATATCCAAGGCACCTTCCTACTCTTATTTTGCCCGCAATGGCAACGCTGTGAGGTAAGTTGGGCTGAAAGAGAATGGCTGGCCCAAGATCACCAGTTGGCTTTCATGGCTAAGGCAGGACTAGAACTCACAGTCTCCTGGTGATTGGGCCAAAGTCACCCAGCTGGCTTTCATGGCTAAGGCAGGACTAGAACTCACAGTCTCCTGGTGATCGGCCCAAAGTCACCCAGACAGCTTTCATGCCTAAAATGGGACTAGAACTCACCGTCTTCTGGTGATTGGGCCAAAGTCATCCAGTTGGCTTTCATGCCTAAAATGGGACTAGAACTCACCGTCTCCTGATGATTGGGCCAAAGTCACCCAGCTGGCTTTCATGGCTAAGGTGGGACTAGAATTTACCGTCTCCTGGTGATTGGGCCAAAATCATCCAGTTGGCTTTCATGGCTAAGGTGGGACTAGAACTCACAGTCTCCTGATGATTGGGCCAAAGTCACCCAGCTGGCTTTCATGGCTAAGGTGGGAGTAGAACTCACTGTCTCCAGGTAATCGGTCCAAATCACCCAGCGGACTTTCATGGTTAAGGTGGACTAGAACTCAAACTCTCCCACTTTGTAGGCTGATGCCTTTAACCATTAGACCAAACTGGCTGGGAGAAATCTACAGAAGACTTTTACGACTGATGAAGTCAGCTGCAAGGAAACATCTGGGGAAATAACCTCCCTTGATCTCTTAACCCCTGTATGTGGGACATATACGTTTCTCACGTTCAAAGGTACTCCTTGACCTATGACCGTCCCATCATCCAAAGTTACAATGGTGCTAAACGAAGGGCAGTTACGACCAGCGCTTGGAGCGCTGGCTATCTCAGCACCCCATGGTCACATAACTGCAAACGGGGCGCTTGACAGCCGACTCACACTTACAACCTAGTTGCAGCTCCCTACAATTGCGCGATCTCCATTTGTAACCTTCCCCAGGAAGTCAATGGAAAGATTGCGCATTCTCCCTTATTCCCTGTTCCTTATTCTCCCACTCGGCAGAATAGAATAGAATAGAATAGAATAATAACTTTATCGTCACTTTGAATGTACCCTAATCGGCATACATTAAAATGAAAATTTGTTGCATTCAGCTCTCAAAAGCTCACCACCTCTGACATACACTACATAAATATAACATAAATAAATAAATAAATAAATAAATAAATAAATAAACAAACAAATAAATATACCCACATATATTATATGACACAGGGAGACAACACAGTGTAGTTCGGGTTATATAGATATGGGCACGGCGAGAAAAACCAATCTTGCGAGTTTGCCAGACGGATGGCGTAGGGAACAAGGCTATTACAGAATCGGTTAGTCCTGCTGTAAATACTTCAAAACCTCCTCCCAGAGGGGAGCAACAGAAACAGACTCTAAAGTGGGTGGTGTGGGGTCGCTAACAATGCTTTGAGCTCTAAGCACCTATAAGCGCTTATAAGCGTGAATCTAGTTTCCTCGTTGACTTTGCTTGTCAGAAAGTCGCAAAAGGGGATCGCGTGACACCCCCCTCCCCGGGATGCTGTGACCGTCATAAACGTGAGCCGGTTTGCCGAGCATCCGAATGTAAATCACGTGACCGTAGGGATGCTGCAATGGTCATAAGTGTAAAAAAAAGGGTCATAAGTCACTTTTTTCAGTGCCGTTGTAACTTCGGTCACTAAATGAAGCGTCGTAAGTCGAGGACTACCTATATTCTGAGATACAGCTAGTCTCATCATTTGGGAAACCTTTGGGCCTTGGGTTTGACCAGTTTGCTCCTCACCAAAGTAGGCTTGTATTTAGTATTTAGTAAATGAGACCCATTAGAGCAGGGGTGTCAAACTGCCGGCCCGCGGGCTGGATGCTGCCAGCAACGGGAAAAAAAGTTGCGGTATGTCGTGACACGTCATGTGACGTTGCGAGTTTGACACCCATGCATTACAGTGTTTCTTTTCCAAACATCCTGTCTGAATCTTCACCGCGTGACCCTGGGGATGCTGCAACGGCCGTAAGTGCGAAAAACGGTCCTGAGTCCCTTTTTTCAGTGGTGTTGTAACTTGGAACGGTTACTAAACAAACGGTTGTTAAGTCGAGCACCTGCCAAATGTGCGCTATTAACCACCGGCCTTCTCTTGTCCACAACTAGTAAGCAACAGGATCTGAATTCTACATTCTTTACAGCGCGATCTGGATTTTACAGTTGACTTGGATTTTAAAGGGCAGCTTTGCGAAGCCTCCGTGTCTAATGACTATAAGATGCGCTAACAACCTGCTGCCTGCGCAGCAGCAAAAGAAGTGGGGTTCTGGGCCCGACGTCGTCGGAGTCTGTGAGGTTTTTTTCACTAGCAAAACTGTCGCTCCTCGGAGGTTTTTCTGGATCTGGAATTTGCTCATCTCCATGCCCTGCCATGACCGAGCGTACCTTAAAGGGACTGTATACGTATCACTTGCTACAGGCTGGTGTCGTGTCAAATTTGTATCCCAACACATTCGAGGGGGAACCAAATTGAGAAAACAAGCACCGTCTTGCTCGTTTTACGATGTCTTTTTTTTTCGTTTTCGTTTTTTGTTTTGTTAAAAAAAAAAACCCTGCACATACAACTAATATTAACGTGTTATATTTTTGCAAGCTTTTTCATTGCTCTTTTATACAGCCTTGGGGTGCTACGTTCCAAAATTTGTCTTAGGAAACGGCCTCCTCTTCTGCATCCTACGGGTAGTCCTCGGCTCACGGCCACAGTTGAAGCCAGACCTTCGGTGGCTAAGTGAGACATTTGTGAAGTGGGTTTTGCCCTGCTGTACGAGCCTTTCTTGCCACTGTTGTTAAGCGAATCACTGCACTTGTTAAATTAGTAACGTGGTTGTTAAGTGAATCTGGCTTCCCTCATTGACTTGGCTTGTCAGAAGGGCGCAAAAGGGGATCACAAGGATGCTGCAACCATCATAAATGTGAGTCAGTTGCCAAGCAGCTGAATATCGATCATGTGACCTTGGGGAATGCTGCAATGGCTGTAAGTATGAAAAAAGGTCATAAGTCCTATTTTTTTCAGTGGCGTTGTAACTTTGAACGGTCACTAAATGTCAAGAGTCGAGGACTACCTGTATTCAGTTGTGACCCTCAATGGGATTGCCAAAGCAGAGGTGTTGAATTTCATTATTTTGTGATATAAGAGATGGTGGTGTACCGCCCCCCCCAAAAAAAATAAGCTTAGCATACTTTTAAATAAAATTTTTACACCCCCTCCTCAAAACAAAAGAAAAAAAAAGAAGACTCTCAGCAGATCCAGTGTGACTTGAAGTTGTTGGTCTCTTGATATTACACAATGGATCCCACTCTTCTCTCTGGCCGATCCCAGGATCTCCAGTCTGCTTCGGAACAAGTACTAAGGGGAGGATGCAAACAGAAAATAAAATTGTGGAGCCCGTGGTGCTCTCCGAACTTGGTCGCTGGCTTTCCAATGTTTGGTTACCTGACCAGGTAACGCCTTCAGGGCTGGAGAATAAAGTTTCCTCTTGCAATAGCTGTCTGCTTTTAAACTAGAATTTTCTTGGAATTTGGTGGGTTTCTCTCGTTTACATCCGTTCGAAACAGACCAGACTGCAAGCCTAAGAACATTTTTTTTTTTGGTTCAACAGGGACTCAGGAACATTGTGTATATGTATGTGTGTGTGTGTTTGTGTGTGTGTGTGTGTGTGTGTGATTTTTGCTGCCTTACTGGTAATGATCAGAAACGCTCCAACTTGTTAATGCACCTTAGAAGGAGATTTAAGTAAAGTCCAGTTCTTAACGTATGTGCTTGAGTTTGCCTCGGTGTGTGTCTTCACAATTCCTTTTGTCCAAAGTAGGGATGTCCAGCCTTGGCCCCTTTTAGAATAGAATAGAATAGAATAGAATAGAATAGAATAGAATAGAATAGAATAGAATAGAATAGAAGCTGGAAGGGACCTTGGAGGTCTTCTAGTCCAGCCCCCTGCTGAAGCAGGAGAACCTATACCATCTCAGACAAGTGACTGTCCAGTTTCTTCTTAAAAACCTCCAGTGATGAAGCACCCACAACTTCTGGTGGCAAGCCGTTCCACTGGTTAATTGTCCTCACTGTTAGGAAGTTTCTCCTTAGTTCCAGGTTGCTTCTCTCTTTGGTCAGTTTCCAACCATTGTTTCTCGTCCTGCCCTCTGGTGCTTTGGAGAATAATTTGACCCCCTCTTCTTTGTGGCAGCCCCTCAAATACTGGAACGCTGCTATCATGTCGCCCGTTTCTTCTTTTCTTTAGACTAGCCAAAACCAAGTCCTGCAGCCGTTCTTCATTTGTTTTAGTCTCTGATCATCTTAGTTGCTCTTCTCTGAACTTTTTCCAAGGTTTTGTAGTAGGGTGACCATACTACAAGACTGGTCTTTTAAAACTGGTGGACTTCAACTCCCAGAATTACGTATGTCAATGAAGAAGACTCCATCACCCAGGCCAAATAGTATCTACAAAGGTTAAATCATGGCAAAGTTGATTAATAAACTTGGCTCCAATTGCCAGGACTGAACCTTTTTAAGGCCCAGAATTGGACTCCCATGGCTGGCCGGGGGATTCTGGGAGTCGAAGTCCACAAGTCATCAAAGGGCCAAGTTTGAAGACCCCTGGTTTATATTATACAGGGGTCTTCAAACTTGGCAACTTTAAGACTTGTGGACTTCAACTCCCAGAATTCCTCAGCCAGGCCTGGGTGGCTGAAGAATTCTGGGAGTTGAAGTCCACAAGTCTTGAAAAGTTGCCAAGTTTGAAGACCCCTGTATAATATATCTTCCCACAGTTTGGATATTGCTCTTTCTACAAGGACTGGGGGCGAGGGGGGGGGGCTCTGAGGACTTTCACTTTCAGGGAGGGAGGTGATATTCCATACCCAGAGATGTTCAGCCCCCAAACAGCCTTCCGTGGCACTTTCCCTTTCCACGCTGGTCATTCTTGCTGGAGGAACAGAGATGGGACAGCACAGGGGGCTTCGGACCCTTCCTTGCCACCCCGACCGGCTCCAACCCTTGCGATCAACGGAGCTTTGAGTCTACAGTAGTGGCCAAAATTGTGGAAACCTTTTGGGAAAAGCGTACAGTAGAAATGCCACCTTTGGTTAAAGTTTCCACCCATTTTTCTTCTAATTTCTTTATAACTGTAGCCTCGTTCACTTAATAATACTATTTTACATCGCTTTCTGGGCAACCAGTCGACTCTTTGCACCATTACTTTAATTTTATTACGTTTTGCAAGCTCACTCAATGAAAGAACACAAAAAAAAAAACCCAACCGACTTGTCAGCGATCACACAACACACTGACAAATGTCCTCCTCTCGGCTTCAATATACGACAGACATCAATAACTGGATCCTACTGTGATCTGATTGGCTCATTGCCAAAACAAGATGACACCTGATTTGCTCTCTAAACACTCATGCTCATTGGCTACAATCAGATGAAGGAAAGCTACCTGAGATCAACCTGAGCAAGTTGTGCTTCCTTTTTCTGGTTATTGTTTCATAGAATACAGTACAGATAATTGAATAAACTTTGTTGCATTACGTTCTTGATTAAATTATCTTTCCATTGATATATAATTTTATGGTACTACTCCAAAAAAAGGTGGTGGTATTAGCCATCAAACCTCAAAAATACACTTTTCCCCAAAAGGTTTCCACAATTTCCGCCCCCCCTCTCTAGCTGCCCCGCCCCTCTCCCTGGATGCCCCGCCCCTCGCTGTCTCTAGCTGCCCCGCCCTCCCTCTCTCTCTGCTGCCCCGCCCCTCTCTGCCTCCTGTCTCTAGCCCCGCCCCTCTCTCCCTGGATGCCCCGCCCTCTCTGTCTCTAGCTGCCCCGCCCCTCTCTCCCTGGATGCCCCCCTCTCTGTCTCTAGCTGCCCCGCCCTCTCCCCTGGCCGCCTCCCCCCTCTAGCTGCCTCGCCCCTCTCTGCCTGGATGCCCCGCCCCTCGCTGTCTCTAGCTGCCCCGCCCATCTCCCTAGCCGCCCCGCCCCTCTCTCTCTCTCTCTTTCTCTCTCTAACCGCCCCGCCCCTCTCTGTCTCTGGCCGCCCCGCCCCTCTCTCCCCGCCCGCCCCGCCATTGGCCGCCCCGCCCACGTGACCGCAGCGCGCTGCCCGGCGCGAAATTCAAACCGACCCGCGGAGCCGCATCGCTCGCCCGCTCGCCCCGGCCACGCCGGCCTCGCCGCGCAGCCCGTTGGAGGGGCGGCCGGTAAGAGCCTCCGCGCAGGCAGGCAGGCAGGGAGGGAGGGAAGGGGGGCTCCGCGGCCGCGCTGCCTTCGGAGCGGCTGGTCCCAGCCCGGCAGCCCGGGAGGGATGCTCTGTGCCCGGGGGAAGCCCAGGGTGACCCACCCGCAGGCTGAGACCCGGCGGGACCCCCCAAGCGGGGCGGCGGGAGAAGTTGGGGAGGGGCTGCCAAGCGGAGCCCGTGGCGGACGTCGGGGCTGAGCCGGGTCTCTTTTGCAGGGTGGCTTCTGCCTCCCCATGAGGATCCCCCGGGCCGTCCAGCATGAAGAGCCGGGCTCGCCAGCCGCTGATCCTGAAGAAGAGGAAGCCGCCGCTCCCGGGCAGCCCCGCCGACGAGGAGGACGACGAAGCCGGCAGCCGAGCCGGCCGGGTCAAGCAGGAGCAAAGGGTGGCCCGCCAGCTCCGAGGCATCCCGGCCTCTCCCGGCCAGGTGGCCGCAGGTGACCGCTCGGCCCCGCTCCACCCACCCGGGGCGGCCATCCCTGCCCCCGCCGAAGCCCCAAGCGTCCCGCAGAGGCCAGCCCCGGAGCAGTCTCCTAGGAAGGACCCAGGCAGGCTGAGTCTGTGCAGCCCAGACGGCAGCCTGGGCACCGGGGCGTTTCAGGACCTGTCCGGATCCGAAGAGGAGACCCTCTCCACCAGCCGTGGGGCCCCTGAAGAGGAAGAACAGCTGTCTGGGATATGGCCCTGGAGCCCGGAAGAGTCGGACTTTTTGGCCTTGCAGTCTTTGGGAAGCCGGGAAGAGGAAGGGCCCAGTATGTATTCATTTACTTATTTCTTTGGAGAATTTATATTGGCCCCTTACTCACCCGTGGCGACTCAAGGGGGCCTGTATGGATATAAAAACACCATACGAAAGAAGGGAAAATAATAAAATAATCACACACACACCACCCAAAGGGGTCCCGCCAGATCCCCTTCTCCTTCAATATGTATTCATTTATTTATTTGGGAATTTTATATTGCCCCTTACTCGCCCGTGGTGACTCAAGGGGGCTTGCACGGATATAAAAACACCATACGAAAGAAGGGAAAATAATTAAATAATCACACACACACACACCACCCGAGTGACAACACACACACCACCCGAGTGACAACACACACATTCATACCAGCCATTTAATGGGCTCCATTCTGCTCTGGGGTCCCCAGACCTGCTGGCAGAACCACATCTTTAGGGCCTTGTGGACTGGTTTAATTCTTGCAGGGATGATGTTCCAGAGAGAGGGATCCACCACGGGGAAGGCCCTCCTTCTGGATCCTGCCAGATCCCCTTCTCCTTCAATATGTATGTATTTATTTATTTGGGAATTTTATATTGCCCCTTACTCGCCCGTGGTGACTCAAGGGGGCTTGCATGGATATAAAAACACCATACGAAAGAAGGGAAAATAATAAAGTAATCACACACACACACCACCCGAGTGACAACGCCACACATGCATACCAGCCATTTAATGGGCTCCATTCTGCTCTGGGGTCCCCAGTCCCGCTGGCAGAACCACGTCTTCAGGGCCTTGGGGACCGGTTTAATTCTCGCAGGGATGATGTTCCAGAAAGAGGGAGCCACCACGGGGAAGGCCCTTTTTCTGGGTCCTGCCAGATGCATCTCCTTAGGGGACGGGACCCCCAACATTCCTGGCCTCCCCGTTTTAGTGGGTCAGGTAGATGTGATCGGCAAGAGACGGTCCCTCACCTTTTCATGGTGAGGTGTTTGTATGATGGGCTATGAGGAGCCCCATAAAGGTGCTTTGCGGGAATAGAGAAGTCGGGGCTTAAAAAACTGAAGCTCTTGAATCATCACTCTTGGCAGTGACCGAAGTTACGACAGCACTGACTGTTTTTCACACTTATACGACCGCTGAAACATCCCTTCGGTCGCGTGATCGAAATTCAGACATTTGGCAATCTCCATATTTATGATGGTTGCGGCGAGTCACGCGATCCCCTTTTGTGACCCTCCTGACAAGCAAAGTCAATGGGGAAGCCAGATTCACTTAACAACCGGGTGGCTAATTTAACAACTGCAGGGATCCACTGAAGAACAGTGGCAAGAAAGTTTGAAAAATGGGGTAAAACTTATTTAAATTTGGGGCTCAGATTGTGGTCGTAAGACTTACCTGGATAAAGCTTTCCCAAAAACGGAGATGCCGTCAAAGCCTTTCCCAAAATTGGACATCTAACGCGACCGAATTGGGAAGTTACTCGTTGCTGGGAGATGATGGATAGATGGATTGGACTTAAATTCAGTTAGTCCAGTTTCGCTTTTGATCCGACCTGCCCTCTTCCGTCTAAAGACCAAGTAGGTTTTCTAAAAAAGTGTATAACATTTGCATTTCAGAATATTTCATCACTTTCCTGCAACGCTGGCATCTGTCCGTTAATATGGGATGGGGGATTTTAGTTACAGTAGTGGCCAAAATTGTGGAAACCTTTTGGGAAAAGTGTACAGTAGAAATGCCACCTTTGGTTAAGTTTCCACCCGTTTTTCTTCTAATTTCTTTATAACTGTAGCCTTGTTCACTTAATAGTACTATTTTACACCGCTTTCTGGGCGACCAGTCAACTCTTTGCACCATTACTTTAATTTTATTATAGTTTACAAGCTCACTCAATGAAAGAACACGAAAAACCCCAACCGACTTGATAGCCATCACATCACACACTGACAAATGTCCTCCTCTCAGCTTCAATACGTGACATCAATAACTGAATCCTACTGTGATCTGATTGGCTCATTGCCAAAACAAGATGACACCTGATTGGCTCTCTAAACACTCATGCTCATTGGCTACAATCAGATGAAGGAAAGCTACCTGAGATCAACCTAAGCAAATTGTGCTTCCTTTTTCTGGTTATTTGGCTATAACTTTTCACAGAATACAGTACAGATAATTGAACAAACTGTTGCATTACATTCTTGATTAAATTATCTTTCCATTGATATATAGTTTAATGGTACTACTCCCCCCAAAAAGTGGTGTTATTAGCCATCAAACCTCAAAAATACACTTTCCCCAAAAGGTTTCCACAATTTTGGCCACTACTGTAGTTTTATCCAGTGATGCATTATTATTTATGTCTCAATAGGAAATCAAACTCTACATATCATCGTTGGTCATTTTAGTGGCATGATTCTCAGAGATTATACAGTATTCAGATATTCTCAGTAAGCCCATCTCTGCTATGTTTTAGAAGGTTTAGAAAGAATAACATAAGTCTGACTTCAAAGAGTTAATGCGATCATATATCACGGGAAAACGCTCCCATCTTGCGATAATAGAACTGAATGCAGCGAAAATCTCATCGCACATAGTCCAAAACTGCACAGGCAGCAAAAGTCTTGTTGTTTTTCAACTCTGGAAGAAATAGTAGAGTCTCTTCTCTATTCATTACAGCCTACTTTTATCTAAAGTCTGTTTAAATAGAAAAATCCCCTAGGAAGCGCCATTTGCTTTATTAAATTATCAACTGACTGAACAATTAAGCACTGGGACGGCTTGCCTCCAGAGGTTGTGGATGCTCCAACAGTGGAGGTTTTTTAACAAGAGATTGGAAAACCATTTATCCAGGATCTCCTGCTTGAGCAGAGCGTTGGACTAGAAGACCTCCAAGGTCCCTTCCAACTCCTGTTATTCTGTTTTTATGTTTTTTATTACTGGCAAGCGATCTAAAGATTTGTGCTATTCTTGCTTGCTTGTTTTTTGGTTTTTTTTTTGCTGTTGGACTGTATTTCTTTGGCCATTCCCTTCAACATGAAGGAGGCTGGGCTCCTGGTGGTGGTGGTCAGGTTTTGTGAATTTGTGACAAACCTTTGTCCGAACGGTAGAAATTCTGCTTGAGCAAGGGGGTTGGACTAAATTTAAATGGAACATTTTCTGGGCACGCAGGTGAGTGGTGGAAAAAAGCTTCTTTCTGTACATCGGAAAAGGGGGAAAAATGTTGGCAGAGCTAGGCAAAATAAGATATAAACCCATATCTGAAGGGTCCTTGCTGCTCTCTGAGCTTGGTTGTTTTCTTGCAGCTATTTTATTACCCAACTGGGTAACTTCATCAACACATCATCATACACTGATGATGTTACCTAGTTGGGTAATGAAATATCTGCAAGAAAACCACCAAACTCAGATTGTCTTCAATTTACAACCGTTCATTTAGTGACTATTTGAAGTTACAACGAGTCTGAAAAAAAGGACCATTTTTCACACTTAACATCTGCAACGGATGTAAGTTGCGGCGTCCCCATTTTCACGTGATCCAAATTCAGACTCGGCTTGGCAACTGCCTCATATTTATGACGGTCGCAGTGTCCTGGGTGGGTCACGTGATCCCCTTTTGCCACCTTCTGACGAGCAAAAAGTCAAGGGTGAAACCGGATTCACTTAACAACCTTGTTACTAACTTAACAACCGTGGCAAGAAATGTCGTCCACTGGGGCAAGATTCGCTTACCAAATGTCTCGCTTAAGCAACAGAAATTTGGGACTCAGTTGTGGTTGTGAGTCAAGGACCCTCATTTGAACCTCGAGCTACAAATATTCTTTATGGAAACTCAATATCTTGGGGTTCTTCAAGGGTCCTCTCAACTCCATTGTGAATCCCTATTGTGGGAAGAAAAATCTTCATCAGGGTCCAGTCCAAGCTGGGAATAATCAAAATGGAGACTGCTTTAGACAGAAGGTTGCAGTTTATTGAAGAGGAGAGCCAGACAGAAAGATGGCTCTGGGGAAAAAACTGACCACATGTTGCCAGGAGTGGTGGGTTTTTATACCTTCTGGGGCTCTTGGGGTTGTTTCCTGTTCCTGTTAAGCTTTGTATTTCCTGTGTCATGTACTTTGACCTGTGTGCTTTTGGTATTGGTGGGTTAATCCTATTATGTCCTGTCTTAGAGTTTGGGCGGGGTATGTAGATTTTAAGGGTCTTTGACTTCCTAATCTCTTCAGCTGCTAGCTGGAAGGCTCCAACCTTCCTGAATGGATTATTACATCTGCATTTCTAAAAGCTGGCCTCTGCCTAGGGCTCTTTTATGACTCGTGGACTTCAACTCCCAGAATTCCTGAGCCAGCCACGCTGAGGGGAAAGGGAGAGGTTTCCAAGCTGAGCCATGCTGGCTCGAATTCTGGGAGTTGAAGTCCACCAGTCATAAAAGAGGCAAGGTGGCCTACCCCTGGCCTAGGGGCTGGGGCTGATTTATCTCTTTTTTAAAAGATCTTCTCCATTATTCCTTTTGGGGGAAATATATCCTGCCTTTTTAACATCCCCCAAAATATTCCTTTCTCTGGATTCTTCCCACACTATCATAACGGTACCCAACTTCTTTCTGTCGAAAGGCTAAAATTTCAGGCTCCCACTTTGAAGGATCTACAGGGGCAATATAAAAACTCAGTTTTATATCCACGTAGGCAGCGAGGAGTCGGTCAATTCTGGCTTGAGTAGCAGCCTGACCAACATCCAATGGCTGGGCAAGATGTCTTCCACGGCGCTGAGCTCCTGTAGCATGAAGAAGGACACGGAGAAGGAGAACCAGACCCCAAAACAGAAAACAATAAAGGTAAGCAGAAGGCCAAAGAGCCCTCTCTCTCTCTCTCTCTCTCTCTCTCTCTCTCTCTCTCTGTGTGTAACTCTACGTATCTCACCACGAAGCTTCTACAAGACTGGAGGTTTCATAGGACATACAGACAGTCCTCCGACTTACGACCGTTCATTTCGTGAACGGTTACTAAGTTCAGAAGCTCAGAGTATACAGATAATCCTTGACTCACCACCGTTCATTTAGGGACGATTCAAAGTTACAACGGCACCGAGGGTGGAAAAAAAAGTGACTTAGGACCATTTTCTCACACTTACGACCGTTGCAGCCTCCCCCACGGTCACGTGATCAAAATTTGGACACTCGTGCAACTGACTCGGTATTTGTGACGGTTGCAGTGTTCCGGGGTTAGGAGATCAAATTCACTTAACCAATGTTTTGCTTAGCAACATAAATTTTGGTGGTTGTAAGTGAAAGATTGTGCATGCACATGAGTCTAGATCAGGGGTCTTCAGACTCGGCCCTTTTATGACTTGTGGACTTCAACTCCCAGAATTCCTCAGTCAGGCACGCTGGCTGAGGAATTCTGGGAGTTGAAGTCCACAAGTCATGAAGGGGCCATAGTTCCCCCATGCTGGCTGAGGAATTCTGGGAGTTGAAGTCCACAAGTCATGAAGGGGCCATAGTTCCCCCATGCTGGCTGAGGACTTCTGGGAGTTGAAGTCCACAAGTCATAAAAGGGCCGAGTTTGAAGACCCCTGCTCTAGATGTCTGAGTGTCAGGTTAAAGGTAAGAGACAAACAGCTGCTGCCACTTTCTAAGAGATTTATTGATTTTAGAAATATTTTTTTTAAAAATAATAAGTATCTGTGTTAAGGGGGAGTTAAAAACAAAGAATCGATTTTAGAAATACATATTTTTTAAATAATAAGTATCTATGTTAAGGGGAAGTTAAAAACATTGTATTAGAATGTATTGATTTTAGAAATTTTTTTAAAAAAATAATAAGTATGTTAAGGGGAAGTTAAAAACATTGTATTAGAATGTATTGATTTTAGAAATATTTTTTTAAAAATAATAAGTATCTATGTTAAGGGGAAGTTAAAAACATTGTATTAGAATGTATTGATTTTAGAAATATTTTTTTAAAAATAATAAGTATCTATGTTAAGGGGAAGTTAAAAACATTGTATTAGAATGTATTGATTTTAGAAATATTTTTTAAAAATAAGTATCTATGTTAAGGGGAAGTTAAAAACATTGTATTAGAATGTATTGATTTTAGAAATATTTTTTTTTAAATAATAAGTATCTATGTTAAGGGAAAGTTAAAAACATTGTATTAGAATGTATTGATTTTAGAAATATTTTTTAAAAAATAATAAGTATCTGTTAAGGGGAAGTTAAAAACAATGTATTAGAATTTATTGATTTTAGAATTTATTTATTTTTTTAAAAAATAATAAGTATCTATGTTAAGAGGAATTCTGAAGAGTAGAGGACCCCAGAATTATCTTCATGGCTCTTATTTTTTTTAGGGAGTTTTTAAGAATAGATTGGAGCGCTATTTGTCTGAAACGGCACAGGGTTTCCTGCCTGAGCAGGGGGTTGGACTAGAAGACCTCCAGGGTCCCTTCCAGCTCTGGTATTCTGCTCTTTTTTTCTACTAATTCCCTGCGGTTTCATAAGCAGCCCTTAATGATCTCCTCCTGTGAGTCAGGCTTTCAAATCCAGTGCATTGTGATAAATGTGTCAGGATGACTCAAAATTCCCCATCACCTGAGCGTTTCTTCACAAAGAGCACATCAACCACGTAGGCCGGTGTCTTTTTAGAAAGTTAAAAAGGTAGGTATAAGACTGTGAATTACGCGTGGAAGAATGGCCGTGGGTGGGAGGGAGTGGAGCTGCTTTTCAGCAGAAAAAGAAAAATATGATACGCATCTGCCTAATTAAAAACACACACACACACACACACACACACACACACACACACAAAGGGAAGATTTAAGACCTCCAGAGACGAGCAGAGAACGCTCTTTGTGTATTGAACATGTGGACCAGAACAATTTTAGTGGTGTTTCCCACGATAAAAGTAATAAGTAAGAGCCCTGGGGGCACAGTGGTGAGAATGCGGCATTGCAGGCTGACCCTGCCCACTGCCGGGAGTTCGATCCTGACCGGATCAAGGTCGACTCAGCCTTCCATCCTTCCGAGGTCGGTAAAACGAGGACCCAGATTGTTGGGGGGGGGGGGCGAAAGGCTGACTCTTTAAACCGCTTAGGGAGGGCTGTAAAGCACTGCGAAGCGGTACACAAGTAGTCCTCAAATTGCGACCATTTTGTGACCTTTCTTGTTAAGTGGATCACTGCAGTTGTTAAGTTAGTCACACGGCTGTTCAGTGAATCTGGCTTCCTCCATTGACGTTGCTTGTCAGAAAGTCGCAAAAGGCGATCACAGGACCCTGGGGACGCCACAACCGTCATATAAGGTGAGTCCGTTGTCAAGCGCCTGAATTTTGATCACGAGACCCTGGGGATGCTGTAACGGTCTTAAGTGTGAAAGAGGGTCACAAGTCGCTTTTTTCAGTCCCGTTGTAATTTTGTAAGTTGTTGTAACTTGAGGACCACCTGAATAATAATATGTGTTGTGTACACTTTGAGAGCAAGCAACTAAATTTCATTTTGAATGTGTGCCATTGTGCCCACAGTAAAAGATGACAATAAAGGTTATCTATCTATCTATCTATCTATCTATCTATCTATCTATCTATCTATCTATCTATCTATCTATCTATCTATCTATCTATCTATCTATCTATCTATCTATCTATCTATCTATCTATCTATCTATCTATCTATCTATCTATCTATTTATCTATCTATCCATCATCTATTAATCAATCCATTATGTCTGTCTGTCTGTCTGTCTGTCTGTCTATCCATCCATCCATCATCTATTAATCAATCCATTGTCTGTCTGTCTCTGTCTATCTATCTGTCTGTCTCTGTCTATCTATCTATCCATCCATCCATCCATCCATCATCTAATAATCAATCCATTATCTATCTGTCTGTCTATCTAACGGTCTATCTGTCTATCCAACTATCTATCCAACTATCTGTCCATCATCTATTTATCTATTAATCCATTCTCTCTCTCTCTCTCTCTCTCTCTCTCTCTCTCTCTCTCTCTCTCTCTCTCTCTTCTCTCCTCTCTCTCTCTCTCTCTCTCTCCTCTCTCTCTCTCCCTCCCTCCCTCCCTCCCTCCCTCCCTCCCTCTCCTATTGCTATTGGTAAATGATTTCCCAAGCAACCACGCGATCAGAAGGCCGTGTCCCGGAGTCGCGTGATCCCCTTTTGCGACCTTCTGACAAGCTTGCAATGGAGAAGCCAGATTCATTTAACGACCGTGTTACTAACTTAACCACTGCAGCGATTCCCTTAACAACAGTGGCAAGAAACGGGGCAAAATGGGGCAAACCTTGCCGAGCAACTGTCTCACTTGGCAAAACAGAAATTTTGGTCGTTAAGTTGAGGACAGCCTGTGTCCTGTTCCATTTCTCCCGTGTGCTAGAGAGGATTTTCGTCCTATGTTCTGTGGGACCCTTCTTTCTCAATTTCGGCTTTTGCCTCCCTGTTCCAGTCCGAGGGGAGTCCCGCAGCGGCCGCCGTCTCTCCGGCTGTGTGGAAGGAATCCTTCTCCGAACGGCCCCCCTACTCTTACATGGCCATGATCCAGTTTGCCATCAACAGCACCGAGAGGAAGCGCATGATGTTGAAGGACATCTACACCTGGATTGAGGACCACTTCCCCTATTTCAAGCACGTGGCCAAACCAGGCTGGAAGGTAAAAAGCATCCTTTCACCTTTTAAAAGCTTCTCGGAAAAGGTTACTATTATGAAATTTGCATGGCCGCCACCCCGCACACGGCGACTCAAGGCGGCTTAATTAAATAGAAAAACACCCTACGTAAAAATAAAACAAGAGGAAAAATAATACAATAATACAATAATCCCCTAACCCCCACCCCAGCGATAACACACATTAAACTAGCCGTTTGCTGGGCACTAAAATATTATAAAAATATACAAATTATACAATTCTTTTTACACTATAAAATATTACACATTTGTTTAGTGCCTGTTGAAAGTTACAACAGCCGTACAAAAGTGATTTATGATGGTTTCCCACACTTATGATGGTTACATCCCCATGGTCACTTGATCAAAATTCGGACGCTTGACACCTGGTTCATATTTATGACCGTCACAGTGTCACATGATCCCCTTTTGCGACCCCACAGTTGTTGTCCTCCTCCTCCTCCTCCTCCTCTTCCTCCATCATTCCACAAACCCTACTCCCTTCTGGCACTGATGGTGTTACCTAGTTGGGTCATGAAACGTCTGCAAGAAAACAGCCAAGCTCAGAGAGCACCAAGGATCCCACAGTCCTCCTCCTCCTCCTCCTCCTCCTCCTCCTCCTCCACCATCTCCATCTCCATTCCACAAACCCCACTCCCTTCCAGCACTGATGATGTTACCTAGCTTGGTAATAAAACGTCTGCAAGAAAACAAGCCAGCTCAGAGAGCACCAAGGACCCCCTAACACGGAAATTACATTGCTTCAACTTTACGTCTTTCTTTCCCTCCTAACTTAGCTACCTGTTTTGTCACCGAAACCAATAGACGTTGTTGTTGTTTTTCCCCCCCTCTGCAAATCAGAACTCCGTGCGTCACAATCTTTCCCTTCACGACATGTTTGTCCGGGAGACGTCTGCCAATGGAAAAATCGCATTCTGGACCATCCACCCCGAAGCAAACCGCTACCTGACCCTGGACCAGGTGTTCAAGGTGAGTAGCAGGTAGGAAAGGAACCTTTCCCGGCGCTTTTTCCCTCTACCGTTTTATCCATCGAAGTGACATTTTATTTAAGTGAAGAGGGGGGGGGCAGATTGACAGCCAGCAGCTGTTGGAGAGTCCTGCCTTCAGGGGCTTTGGAGAATAGCTTGACCCCCTCTTCTTTGGGGCAGCCCCTGAGATATTGGAAGACTGCTATCATGTCCCACCCTGGTCCTTCTCTTCATTAAACTAGACCTACCCAATTCCTGCAACAGTTCCTTGTATGTTTTAGCCTCCAATCCCCTAATCATCTTTGTTGCTCTTCTCTGTACTCTTTCTAGAGTCTCAACATCTTTTTTACATCCTGGTGACCAAAACTGGATGCCGTATTCCAAGTGTGGCCTTACCGAGGCCTTATAAAGCGGTATTAACACTTCACGTGATCTTGATTCTATCCCAGTTGACAGTTTTAACTGTCAGGAAATTTCTCCTTAGTTCTAGGTTGCTTCTCTCCTTGATTAGTTTCCATCCGTTGCTTCTTGTCCTGCCTTCAGGGGCTTTGGAGAATAGCTTGACCCCCTCTTCTTTGGGGCAGCCCCTGAGATATTGGAACACTGCTATCATGTCCCCCCTCGTCCTTCTCTTCATTAAACTAGACCTACCCAATTCCAGCAACCGTTCCTCGTATGTTTTATCCTCCAGTCCCCTGATCATCTTTGTTGCTCTTCTCTGCACTCTTTCTAGAGTCTCAACATCTTTTCTACATCGTGGTGACCAAAACTGGATGCCGTATTCCAAGTGTGGCCTTACCGAGGCCTTGTAAAGCGGTATTAACACTTCACGCGATCTTGATTCTATATAAGACCCGGTCTTATTTTGGGGGGGGGGGGAATAGATACTTGTGTTCCAGTAAGATGAATTCCGAAGCCCTCAACCTTGGCTAGGATTTTCCAGGGTGCTGGTCTTTTTTTAATTTTTATCGAGTTCCCTTCTCAGAATTCTCTTAGGAGTATCGCCTGGGCAGAATTTCAATCCCTTCAGAGAAAAAAAAAAAATCTATTTATACTCCAGTCGCTGTCCTTTAAAAAAAAAATGTAAAAAAAAAGTGCTGTGTCCTATAGCAATCGTCAAAGTGGCATGACGGATCTTGCCCTTCCGAAAAGAGGCTTCAGCGTCTATTTAGACCCGTCCAAATTTAATCTGCGCGACAAGGTGAAATGGCGATTAAAGAAATGGGTGTCGGATAACAGACTGACTCAGACAAATCCCTGTGGAGGAATGCTGAGAGGAGACAAAAGTCCCTCGTTTTGTTTTTTTTTCCCCTTGACCATTCAGAGTGTGTAGCAAACCATCCCTAGCTCTTGTCGTTGGAAGAGAATCAACAGTCTCCATCTTCCTTCTTCTCCAGGCTGGAAGTCCTGAGAATCATGGAGTTGGAAGGGACAGGAGAAACTTCCTAACAGTGAGGACGATTAACCAGTGGAACAGAAGTTGCCACCAGAAGTTGTGGGTGCTCCATCCCTGGAGGTTTTCAAGAAGAGACTAGGGGTGACATGATAGCAGTATTCCAGCATTTGAGGGGCTGCCACCCAGAAGAGGGGGTCAACTTATTTTCCAAAATACCAGAGGGCAGGATAAGAAACAACAGATAGAAACTAATCAAGCAAAGAAGCAACCTGGAATTAAGGAGAAACTTCTTAACAGTGAGGACAATTAACCAGTGGAACAGCTTTGCCTTCAGAAGTTGTGGGTGCTCCATCACTGGAGGTTTTTAAGAAGAGACTGGACAGCCACTTGTCTGGAATGGTATAGGGTCTCCTGCTTGAGCAGGGGGTTGGACTAGAAGACCTCCAAGCTCCCTTCCAGGTCTAGTCTGATTAAAAATCCATGCCCTTTGAACTTAGAATTAAGGACTTTTGCTGGCCATCTGCTTGGCTCAGTAAAAATTAGAACTGGATTTCCTTCGTCTCTTACTGCGATAGCCGTATCTTCATCCAGGATGTTTTACTTCCAGGTGCAAAAGTAATATCTGCTCATCCAGCTCTTTTCATTCCTTTTTACATCACAGGACAGGTGTTGGCTTCATTCTACCTATTTGCAGGAGAAATTACTCTCGGGAACCCACAACTGGCTATTCCTCAACCTCTTTTGTCTAATGTTAGTTCCGTTGGTTCCCAAGTCAATGTGTACCTTTTGTGAGGCACAGAACATGGAAATATCCTCACAATATCCCTTCAGCCACTGTGGATAGGAAAAAAAACACACCAAATCCACTATGTGCTCTACATGGGGATGCAGGGAGCCCCAGAATGCTGACTTACTTAATGACTGCCGTAACTCGCTTGTTGTTAACTCTTTTTAATTGTTGTGGATTTGAATCCGGTCATGTGGAGCCTCAACTTATGACTGCAATAACCCCAATTCTGGATTCTGTTGTGATTGTAAGTCAAGGACTACCTTATTGCAGAAGAAAAGCATTGCAAACAGAAAACACCCGGTTCTGGGGTCCTCTCAGGTGACAAAGAGTTGAGTTGTGTAACCTGGAGGATGCCAGCTCTGCTGCCCACGCAAGAGGCACAGAATCTGTAGGACCTACAGCCGAAATTGAGCCCAAAATTTCCCTGGCTAAGCAAAACAGTTGTTTTGCCCCCATTTTACGAATCGTCGCGGTGGTTAAGTTAGTAACCTGATCCTTAAGAGAATCTGGCTTCCCCATTGGCTTGTCAGAAGGTTGCAAAAGGGGATCGTGTGATCCCAGGACACGGCAACCGTCTTAAGTACACGCCAGTTGCCAAGTGAATTTTGATCACGTGACCATGGGGCAGGCTGCGTCCGTCGTAAATGGGAAGAATGGTTATCCCTCACTTTTTTTCCCCAGTGCCGTTATAACTTAGAATGGTCACTAAAAGGAAGTTTACCCCTTTTTCTCTCTTTTGAACCTGACGTGGCCGTACACACAGCGGGGCTGCTGCCTTTGGAAAGATCCTCAAATATCTTTTTACGCCTCAACTAGGTGTAAAATCTTGCCCAAATCTGCCGTTAACAGCTCTCCGCCAGACAAAGCTTCAATTTGCTATGTTCTGTCCAAATCTTTCTCAGCCCGGGGGATCAAAGCAGAGTCGTCAGAAGGAGGACAGACGGGAGCGAATCCATGCCTTTGGCGTGGGGTTTGAATTTGCACGACCCTTTGCTCGATTGTTGCCTTAGGGTGTGTGCCTTTGTCAGTAAGACTGACCTGAAAAGTGAGCAGACTTGAACTGGTAGTATATCTCTCCCCCCGCCCCCCCCCTTAAATAACAGCAAAGGGAAAAAGGGAATAGAACGGCTTCAGTGAACGAGTTTGCAGGAGAAGTGACCCTGAATGCTTTTCTCAGGAAGTAGAAAGCTAGACAGGAAGTCCTGAGTTTTGGGGGGACTAGCCAGTAAAGGCAGATCAGAATAACAGTGATGGAAGGGACCTTGGAGGTCATCTAGTCCAACCCCCTGCTTAGGCAGGAAACCCTAGACCATTTCGGACAAATGGCTGTCCAGTCTCTTCTTGAAAACCTCCAGTGTTGGAGCACCCACAACTTCTGGAGGCAGGTTGTTCCACTGATTAATTGTTCTCACTGTCAGGAAATTTCTCCTTAATTCCAGGTTGCTTCTCTCCTTGGTTAGTTTTTCCATCCGTTGCTTCTTGTTCTGCCTTTGGAAAACAGGTTCCCCTCCCCTCTCTTTTTTGGGGCAGCCTCTGAGATATTGAAACACTGCTATCATGTCACCCCTCGTCCTTCTCTTCGTTAAACTAGACATACCCAATTCCAGCAACTGTTCTTTATTTGTTTTAGCCTCCAGCCCCCTAAATCATCTTTGTTGCTCTTCTCTGCACTCTTTCTAGAGTCTCAACATCTTTTTTACATCGTGGAGACCAAAACTGGATGCAGTATTCCAAGTGTGGCCTTACCAAGGCCTTGTAAAGCGGTATTAACACTTCTTGTGATCTTGATTCTATCCCTCTGTTAAGGCAGCCTTGGATTGTGTTGGCTTTTTGGGCAGCTGCAGCACACGGCTGGCTCATCAACTCCACTTGCTGCTTTACCTTCAATCAGTCCTGGGCTGTTGGACTCTTAACTTTCTTTTTCTTCTCTCTCGATCTTAATGCAGCAACAGAAACGTCCAACTTTGGATCTGCAGAAGAACGCGAAAGGCACCAAGGCGGAGTCCCAGATTTCCCGTAAGTATCGGTTTGCCTCCTTGCAAAGCCCTTACTCCACGCCGGTCATTGGAGAAAGCAAATGGAAGCCATTTGGCTGATAGGAAGGACCTTGGGAAACGGTGGCAGGGGGAATAGATTTCCTGACAGCTAGAACAATTAACCAGTGGAACTACCTGCCTCCAGAAGTTGTGAATGCTCCAACACTGGAAGTTTTTAAGAAGAGACTGGACAGCCATTTGTCTGAAATGGTATAGGGTTTCCTGTCTGAGCAGGGGGTTGGACTAGATGACCTCCAAGGTCCCTTCCAACTCAACTACTGCTACTACTACTACTACTAGTACATTTTTGTAGCTTACCAAGAAGTAGATTGTGGTCTACTTTGTCAAATGCCTTGCTGAAGTCTAAATATACAATACTACTACTACTAGTAGTAGTAGTAGTAGTAGTAGTATTGTATATTTAGACTTCAGCAAGGCATTTGACAAAGTAGACCACAACCTACTTCTTGGTAAGCTATAAAAATGTGGGATAGACAGCATCACCACCAGATGGATTTGTAACTGGCTGACAAACCATACTCAAGAAGTAATCCTTAATGCAGTGGTTCCCAACCTTTTCTATACCCCACACCCCTAGAATGCTTCTGATATATTCTCACACCCCTTACAAAAGTTCAAAAGGAATTATGCATGTACGCTATAATTTCGAAACTTCTAAACCCAGCTTTTCACACCCCCTGGGATATCGTCTCGCACCCCCGGTTGGGAACCCCCTGCCTTAATGGTACTACGTTTACATGGAGGGAAGTAAGCAGTGGGGTACCACAAGGCTCCGCCTTAGGCCCGGTACTCTTCAATATCTTGACTGATTGATTTTCTTTCTTAGGGCCAAGGATTAAGCCCTTGCTGTCACGGGTCAGTTCCTACGCGGTTCCAGTCCACTTCCCGACGAGCGAGCCATTTCATCTCCCGTTGCCTTCAAGGCCGCCTCTGCCTGCAGGCCAGACTGCCTTGGGGACCGTGCAAGGCAACACCGGGGAGCGTCCTGCGCCAAAGGTTAGTCTCCTACGACGTCTCCTCGCTTTTCTTGGGTGCACGTTTGTCTGAATGCTCCAGGCTAACTTCAGCACCCGTGAAATCGGGCCCAGCTGTCTCCAAGGCGGTTCTTCCATGCAGATGGGCTTTGCCAAAGGTGAGGTCGGAGGGCTTTGGCTAGCAAAAAAAAGCCGCTTAGAAAGGAGTAGATGTCCCCGGGAACCGAGCAGCATCTTGGCCAGAAGTGGGTTTATTTTCCCTGCCCTCTGCCATCCTTGTCCATGTGGGTCTGGCCCTTGGCCTTTGCTCCCCGCTTCCTTCATTCTGTTTCATTCCTTCTCAAGACTGTTATGACCTGGTGGGGGTGGGGGTTAGGTTAGGGTTACTGATTAAAATCAGTCTGATTTTAATCGGTAACAATCCACCGTAATTCCTACCTGCTTATCTTCAGCTTCTTTTCTAGATTGTTCTCGAACGTTCGCCTTCGATCCTGGAAAAAAAGAAAAGCAGACAGATGCTTACTTTTTATTCAACCAACATGAGTTTTTTTAATATACATCAACTTTTAAACCTAGTTCTTTTGCAGCGGAAGCAACACCGGTGAACGCGAAGGCTTGAATCCCTTTTATTGAACCAAACCTTCCCCTCGGGTCATAAAATGGGGCAAAACTCACTTAACGAATGTCTCGCTTAGCAACAGAAATTTCGGGCTGAGTTGTAGTCGTAAGTCGGGGACTACTTATAATTCTGGAGCAAAAGAAATGTTACACGTTCCTTTCCCGAAACGTTCCGTTATCTTTGAATATCTATTGCTAGCAGCAAACTTTGGAAAAACTCTCGGTTGACCCAAAGATTGTGGTGTGTTATTTTTAGAGAACCCCAACTTAACAGGGGCAGTGATTCCCTTAACAGCTGTGGCAAGGAAGGTCGTAGAATGGGGCAAAACCCCACTTAACAACTGTCTTGCTTAGCGACGAAATTTTGGCCTCAATTGTGTCGTAAGTTGAGGACTCCCTATACAGGATCTCTGGCCAATGCATGGATTCCCTCAAAAGTTGTTGGAGATCCCTCTTGGCTGAAATGGCCACTCTAATTCCTGAATAAATGGAGGCTAAGCACAACGGTCAGTTTAAGAGGGCAAAATAAAATTCCCACGCCTAAAAGATAACTAACCCCCCCGGGGAGAATGTGTCTAAAAATGAAGAGGGTTGTCGTCAGCTTCTTCCTTCCCATGTTGGTTTTGCAGATCCTGCGCTCCAGCGAAGAACCGATCCTGTCGCCTTCCCCGAGTTCCATAAAGGAGGAACAATATTATGAAGAGTCTTGTTCATTAAACCCCCAGCGCCCTTTTGAGGAAGGCAGCGGTACAGACAGCGGAAAACCATCGGCGGGAATTCTGAGCGACAGTTTTCTCTCTCTGGAGTGGGCCTCCCCTTTCCTCCCGGTATGGCCTGTGAAGGAGGAACCAGCGGGAGCTGGCGAAGAGCAGAACCTCCGTGTCCAAGCATCCCCCATAAAACAAAAGAGACAGGTTACAGGGGTCAGGTCAGCCCCCCAAAGTATGCTGGTTATAAAGAGGCAAGAATTGGGCAGATCCAGAAGGAAGCAGCACTTAGCCCTCTCGTCCTCAGAAGAACCGGTTCTCCTTCTGCCCCTCAGTGGTGGTGGCTCAACTTCCTTCCTGATGAGACAATGTCCTTCCACTCTGGAGGAACCTCTAGGAATCCTTGCCTGTGGTCCAGAAGAAGAGCCTCCAGTGAATTGCAGGCTGCCAAAGGCTTCCACCCCAAATAAAACACCCATAACCACCTCTATACCCCTGCCACCTACTGACCAGTGGAGATTGACCCCTTTGGTCAACGAAAGGAGCACGGTTGACTTCAGCTCTCCGAGGTCTTCTCCTTTACCATTCCTGCCCTTCCAGGATAATTTAGATCTGGAGTTTAATGAGACCTCACTGAGACAATCCTTGGGCGACTCTCCCCAGTGTCCACTTCTGAACGCAGAAATGGGTGAAATAGTCCCTGAACTCTTGGACACTTCTTCCCCATCCAGCAAGGTGGCCTGTGAGCTTCCAGGGGACAATTCCCTTCTGGAAGACCTTGTTTTGGAGAACATGCCTGAGAACTGGAGCAAGCTCTCACTGGACCTCAGTTTTCCAGACCCCGAGAACGACAACCTGGAGACCGATCTGAGCTGGTCACAGCTGCTTCCTCACCTGAAATGACCCAGTGAGGCTCCCTGCGAATAAGCTCACCTGGGCGGCCCGTTCAGAAGACCCCAGTCCCATACCTTACTGGCACTTCAGCAAGTACGGCTCTTGATTAACTCAGAGGTCACCCGAATGTAAGGATCGAGGAAGCCTTAGCCATGATAGGTGGAAGGAAGACTCCCTGTCCTGTTTTCTACACCTGCTTCTTTGCAGATGATGGTTTGGGCAAATCTAGAACACTCCCGTAAGGGGTCGGGTGGAAAGCTCCAGGGCTGTCAATAGTTTTGGAGACAAAACGTCTAGCGCTTCCGCTGAAGGAAAGTTTCATCTATTGAAAGGTGTCTGGGCTACCCAAACGACATCTTTCCTAGCCTTGGGCCTTCGATGTTAATCCCTTGATGCTTTGGGGGGGGGGTGATTGCTCTTCTCTCCCCTGGTCTTATTCTAATAAGAGAAGCTTGATCTGGACACATCTCATTGCCAGTGCCTGAAAATTAGGTTCAGGGCTGCCAGACAGTCAGAAAGCAATAAAGTGGGTGCCTCTCCACGGGATTCCTGCCACATCTGTAGCCTAAAGCACCATGAGAAGTGTTTTAAGGGGCCGCATTTAGCTAACACTAAAGTGGGATCTGCTTATCTAGACTAGAGGCTGTTGCGTTTTACCTCTAGCTAGGATGTGATGTGTTGTGCCTGCACAGACCGCCAGCACTTAAAGCCACAAAGCAGCTCCCAAGTTCTCAAGGGTCCTCCCTGCTGCCAGGCGGAGGAAGCATGAAAGCAAAACCCAAAGGCCACATCTCTGGTTCCCCAAGATTGCTGAAAAGCTGGGCTTCTCGCTCTGCAGGCCAAGCAATTCTCCCCCCCCCCCCGCCCGTGGGGTTGTGGAGCTGGAAGTAGATTTAGTTCCTTGATTGAGTAGTTCCAGTTGCCTTGATAACCTCCAGCAGTCGAAGCAGCGAAGCGGAGGTCCCCAATGTAGAGCGAAAGGACACTCTGAAGCCGGTAGGTTCGTCCCCTGTAAAGTTCTGGATGACAGCTTTAAATCGAGGTTTTCCTCCGTCGGAACGATCCAGCCTGCTCTCTTTTAGAGGGGTCTTAAAAGCAGAAACCGGGGCCATGTCCGTCCGGGCCAGCCCGCGTGTTCCTGATCCTCGCAAGAGCAATAAAACCCGAATGCCTGTCCTTTCAGATAATTGATGCTCTTAAAAATCCTGCTTTGGCCTCCTTTGGCGGTGGGAGGGAGCAACTGAAGTGAGGCTCGGGGCACGGCGTTCCGATCTCGACCCAAACCAGACGCCTCCAGATTGACACGAGACTGGGTGCTTCAGAAGAAGTGCCGAGTTGTCTCAGAATGGGGGGGCTTTTTGTGCTGGAAAACGGGGCTGGGTGGTCTTGGAAACGACGCTAGCTAGAGCAGGCGCAGAGATGGGCTGAGGAACCTCACTGCCCCCAAGGCTGTGGTGGTGACTGGTTAGGCTGCCTCCTGGTTTTGGGGGAGCCCACGGCTTCTTCCTTTTAAGCCCCCGGCCTTGTTCTCTGCATGAGCACGCTTTGTCGTTTTCTTTCTGCCCTCCTTCCAAAGCGGTGTTAGGTTCTGCCTGGGCAAGCTTCTGATCTTCAGGAACCGGAATCACCGATGGAAAATTTCCCTCTGGTTGGGATAACGCAGCAAAACCCGATTCCCTCGGGTCCAGCTGGCTGGACTGACGGGGAGGCAGACGGGAGGACCACAAAATGCATGTTTTCTTGCTTGCATTTCTTTTTTTCTTCTTTCCAGTTTCCTGACCAGTTTCCTCAGCTGCAAGAGCATCGCCTCCTTGGCCAAACCAATATCCCGGCACGCGCTCCTTTAAATATTTGGAAGCTCCCCTCCGTGCGTGGGCCTGGTTATCGTTTTTCTCGTGAATTCCCAACTCGGCGGAGGCTCTTAAAATCGGCATTACTGTGCGATAGCTCTTCCGGTGTTCCCGCGGGAATTTTTTTTGCACTGCTCTGGCTTGCCGCAAATTCAACGCAAATGTAAATCTAGCAATGGTAAATAAAAACTCCCCTTCGAATCAACCTGATCCTCTGTGACTTTGGTGTGCTTTTTGTGGAGACAACACAAATGTAAGTGGGCCATTGTTTCCTCCAGGAAGTTTTCCCCAACACAGCATCCAGCCCTGTTGGTCTCTCATCTGATCAATTCTGTTTGCCATCCATCAAATGTCTTTATGAAGGTTGTGGGTATTTCATCACTAGAGATTTTTAAGGAGAGACTGGACAGCCACTTGTCTGAAATGGTATAGGATCTCCTGCTTGAGCAGGGGGCTGGACTAGAAGACCTCCAAGGTCCCTTCCAGCTCTATTCTGTTCTATTCTACTCCATTCCATTCCATATTTTCTATTCTGTTCTATTCCATTCCATTCCACTCCATTCTCTATTCTATTCTATTCTTTATTTCTATTCTATATTTCCATTCCATTCCATATTTTCTATTTTATTTTATTCTATATTTCTATTCTATTCTATATTTCTATTCCATTCCATTCCATATTTTCTATTCTATTCTATTCTTAATTTCTATTCTATATTTCTATTCCATTCCATATTTTCTGTTCTATTCTATATTTCTATTCCATTCCATTCCATATTTTCTATTCTATTTTATTCTTTATTTCTATTCTATATTTCTATTCCATTCCATATTTTCTATTCTATTCTATATTTCTATTCTATTCTATTCTATTCTTTATTTCTATTCTATTCTATATTTCTATTCCATTCCATATTTTCTATTCTACTTTATTCTTTATTTCTATTCTATTCTTTATTTCTATTCCATTCCATATTTTCTATTCTGTTCTATTCCATTCCACCCCACTCCATTCTATATTCTATTCTATTCTTTATTCTATTCTATTCTTCATTCCATTCCATTCTAAACTGAATTGCACTATAAGTCAAGGACAGGCAATCAGCTGCTACCAGTTCTGGAAATTAAAAACCTGACACAACTGGGAAGCAAAATGGAAAGCCCGGGAGTGTGCAAGGTCTGTTCTATTCTGATTACTTATTACTAAACCAACAATAAATACTTCTATGAGGAAGAATCTGTAGATGAAAGGAACCTGCTGCTCTAAATACAAGAACATCTGAATTCTAGTCAGGGATGGTACTTTTTTTTGTCAACATTGATCAGGACACCACAAATGATCTCAGATTAAGCTGTGGGATAGGGATGGGCTAAAAGTGACTCATAAGAAAGTCTGAATTGATCTGGGTCTCTTACGAAGGGTGACTTTCTCAATTTAATGGGATTAGTCAAGGTAAGTATGCGTGGGATTACAGAGAAGTTAATACTGGCTTATATTAATTCCCGTATTAGACTTCTAAGTCACACAGGCTTCCTTGCTTTTAACAATGGTTGGAAACTGAACAAAGAGAGAAGCAACCTGGAATTAAGGAGAAACTTCCTAACAGTTGAGGACAATTAACCAGTGGAATGGCTGGCCTCCAGAAGTGGGCGCTCCATCACTGGAGGTTTTTAAGAAGAGACTGGACACTCATTTGTCTGAAATGGATCTCCTGCTTGAGTAGGGGGCTGGACTAGAAGACCTCCAAGGTCCCTTCCAGCTCTGCTCTGTTCTATTCTATTATTCTATTCTATCCCATTATTCTATTCTATTGTGTTTATTCTATTCTATTATTCTATTCTATGCTATGCTATGCTATGCTATGCTATGCTATTCTATTCTATTCTATTCTATTCTGTTCTATCCCGTTCTATTCCGTTCTGTTCTATTCTATTCTATTCTATTCTATTCTATTCTACTCTACTCTACTCTACTCTACTCTACTCTACTCTACTCTACTCTACTCTACTCTATTCTATTCTATTTTATTCTATTCTACAATCTGCCTATTCTATTCTATTCTATTCTATTCTATTCTATTCTATTCTATTCTATTCTATTCTATTCTATTCTATTCTATTCTATTCTATTCTATTCTATCCCATTATTCTATTCTACTCTATTCTATTCTATTCTATTCTATTCTATTCTATTCTATTCTATTCTATTCTATTCTATTCTATTCTATTCTATTCTATTCTATTCTATTCTATTCTATTCTATTGTCTATCCTATCCTATCCTATCTGAAATGCACCATAAGTCAAGGACAATCAGCTACCAGTTCTGGAAATTGAAAACCTTACACAATTGGGAAGCAAAATGGAAAGGCCAAGGAATGTTCTTAATCCCTCATTCCTGTGTAGGGAGATGGGTGGCTCCCTCTCCTTCCTTCAGGGCTCGATTGAAGTCACAGTTCCTAGGGTGTGACATCACAACTAGTTGCTGTGGCAATTCTTCCGCTAGGAAAGTGAGAAAACCCAACTTCTGCTAAGCAAGGTAAAAGAAACAAGATGTGAAGCCCGTATAGAATAAAGGCAGGTAGTTCTCTCAGCTTTATTCATGTGGAAATACAGGTTTCCCCCCCCCCCTTTTTCAATTGCACAATTCAGTCTCGTTAAAATGTTCACAATCCCCTTCTTGTTTGACACAGATTTCCTTCCAAGTTCTTTTGAGGCATATATAGGCCTGTAGATTACAGTATAGCTATTTACAAGTAGTTCTTGACTTATAATCGTTCATTTACTGACCGTTTGAAGCTACAACGGCACTAAAAAAAAGGGACTTAGGGCCATTTTTCACCCTTACGACCTTTGCAGCGTCCCCAGGGTCACGTGATTAAAATTCAGAGGCTTGGCAACTGACATGTACTTATGACGGTTGCAGTGCCTCCCGGGATCACGTGATCCCCTTTTGCGACCTGGGGAAGCCAGATTCGCTTAACAACCGTGTTATTAACTTAACACCTGCAGTGATTCACTTTTAACAACCGCGGCAAGGAAAGTCGTAAAATGGGGCAAAACTCACTCAACTGTCGCCCTTAGAAATTTGGGGCTCAGTTTTGAACGTCTGAAAAACATCCAATTCTCTTTGAAGATCTATTGCTAGTACCAAACTTTGGAAAACTCTCTATTGACTCAAAGATTGCGGTCTCTTATTGTCAGAAAATGGCCTTTTGATTTTTCTCCTGCAAAGTGGAGCTAGAGAGCCATTTTGGGGTAGTGGATAAAGCATCAGGCTACAAACCAGGAGTCTGTGAGTTCTAGTCCAGCCTTAGGCCCAAAGCCAGCTGGGTGCCCGTTCATCCTTCTTATCGCCAGGAGAAAGAAAGCAAGGACAAAGTTGTGCCAAGAAAACTGAAGGGATTTGTCACCAGGAAAGCTATAAAAAGAACAAAAGATTCTTCAGTTTGAACTGCAAACTTTAATGGTTGGTGGAACAAAGAATTAGCCATTCCTATTATAACTAGGGCGATGGGAACGAGGTGTCAACATCAATACCAGGTCTTCAAAAGATCTCAGATAATATTTTCTTCCACAAAATATTATAGATTTATTGGACTCCGTTACCTTTGCATCAAAAAGGCTTGAATAAATTATTGTTATTGGCTATGCAGTGCTTTTAAAGAAGCTTGTGCTGTGTCCTATAATTGTTCCATTTGGGGAGACAGTTATTACACATATTAACTGGAGACGGAGACATTTAATATTCCCAGATGTTCTGTTTTTTTGGAACTATGTTTTTATTGCATCGAAATGGACAAGAGAAGTTCTAAGGGGCTGCCCCAAAGAAGAGGGGGTCAAATTATTCTCCAAAGCACCAGCAGGCAGGACAAGAAGCAACGGATGAAAACTGACCAAGGAGAGAAGCAACCTAGAACGAAGGAGAAACTTCCTGACCGTTAGAACAATTAACCAGTGGAACAACCTGACTCCAGAAATCGTGGGCGCTCCATCAGTGGAGATTTTTAAGAAGAGACTAGACAGCCACGTGTCTGAGATGGTGTAGGGTTTCCTGCCTGAGTAGGGGGTTGGACTAGAAGACCTCCAAGGTCCCTTCCAGCTCTGTTACTCTGTTATTCTGTTAAAGGTATGAAAAATTTAGAAGTTGTGGGTGCTCCATCACTGGAGGTCTTTAAGAAGAGACTGGACAGCCACTTGTCTCAAATGGCATGGGATCTCCTGCTTGAGCAGGGGGCTGGACTAGATGACCTCCCTTTCAACTTTATTATTATTATTATTATTATTGATCATCGCACAGTCAGCCAGATGTTCAGACTGGATTTGGCATTTTTGTCTACCTATCGAGTCCTTACCAAGGACCTGGGATAGGCAGATGTGGATGTTTGATGGTATTACAGATATCGTCGCAGGATGGAAGCAGTTCCTAGTAAGGCCGCCTTTTGCAATTGACTAATGGCGAATTTGTCAATGCCGATGATGGTGTTGAAGTGGTGCTCCAGTTGTTTTGGGATTGCACCCAAGGCGCCTATTACTATTGGTACCACCCGTGCTTGCCTTTGCCACAGTCTTTCTATTTCTATTTGTAGGTCTTTGTATTTTGTGATCTTCTCCAGTTCTTTCTCGTCTATTCTGCTGTCTCCAGGCACTGCCACGTCCACTATCCAGACTCTTTTGTCTTTCTTATCGACAATTGTTAAGTCCGGGGTGTTACGTTGCAGGTGCTTGTCGGTTTGAATTCTGAAGTCCCAGAGCAGTTTAACTTTATCATTTTCTATGACTTTCTCTATTTTATGATCCCACTTCCAACTCTATTATTATTATTATTATTATTATTATTATTATTATTATTATTATTATTATTATTATTATTATTATTATTATTATTATTATTATTATTATTATTATTATTATTATTATTATTATTATTATTATTATTATCATTATCATCATCATCATCATCATCATCATCAATTATTAATTATTAATTATTAATTATTAATTACTAATTATTAATTATTAATTATTAATTATTAATTATTAATTATTAATTATTAATTATTAATTATTAATTATTAATTATTAATTATTAATTATTCTAATTATTCTAATTATTCTAATTATTCTAATTATTATTCTTTTTATTATTCTTTTTTTTTTTATTATTATTATTATTATTATTATTATTATTATTATTATTATTATTATTATTATTATTATTATTATTATTATTAGGCATACAAGATTGATAAATAAATAAATAAATAAATAAAATATTGCTAAGGTTGCTGGAGCTTCTAAGGTCTGTCAGCCACTTTCTCTCTCCCAGCTAGGACCTCTCTGCCGGCCTTTTCAAAGATGTCCACCTGGAAAGAGAGGCACTACCTTTGCACGGAGAAATACTCACCATGGCCGGGGTTTTCTCCCCAACCCTACCACAAACTAGCTACTCAGAAGCCTCCCTGCACAGATGCCAAAATCAAAGTTTGCCAGAGAATCCGTTGCCCACTGGAGGAAGCTGTCCTTTGGCACATCTGGGGCTACCACACCTGGCTGGATGTAGGGAGATTGCCCCCCATCTACCGGTCCAGACCCGACAAGCCTTTTGACAGCAACACCTGGCGATGGATCACTGCCCCCAGGAAGCCCTCCATGGCCCAGCCCCCGGTCCCACCTCCTTCCCTCTTGGATGGAAACACCTACCTCAAGTTCATTGAAGGGGAAGCCCTGTTTGTGGACCTCAGGCATAAAAAGCGAGTCCTGAGCCTAATGCGGGACGAAGTGAGCAAGTGTGAGCAGCTGAAGCTGAGAAGCGAATGTCGCGCGCCCCCTTTAGACGCTCAAGGAAACATTATGCCTCCCAAGGAGCTGAGGCGGTAAGATATGTGGCTTTCCTAAATATTTTCCTCCCCCAGATAACAGGTAGCCCTCGACCCAAGGGTGCTTTTTTTCCACGAGGCAATGGGACTTCCTTGTTTTTTCTTGGAAGACGTTTCTCTTCTCATCCCAGAAGCTTCTTCAACTCTGACTGGATGGTGGGGAACGGAAGGATTTATACTCCTTGCAGACAGCTGGTCATTGGCCTCCGTTTAGAGAGTTGTTGAGGCCACTTGGAGGTTTGTCTGTGTCCTCGGGGTCACCTGTGTGGTGCAGATGGGCGTGGAGCTCAGGTGACCTTGAAGGCACAGATAAACCCCCAAGTCCCTAACCCTATAGACAGAATTGTTCCTGACCTATAGACAGAATCTTGCCAAATTAAAGCAAACGACTCGCATCATTAAAAAGGCAGGAGCTGACGGGATTCTCTTCCTCCCAACTAAACTATCTAAACCTTGCAGCCCCTCCCTTCTGGGAATCCAGGCTACATTCCACTACATTAGCTGCTTCACAAGCTCCCTTCAGTGCTGGAGATTTTGCATGATCCGAGGAAACTTCCAGGTAGCTGGGTTGTGGAGGGACCCTGCCCAGAGCTGGACATCATTTCCTTCCTGCTTTGTTCCTCCTCCATTTTCTCTTGTTCTGACTTTCTTACTTCCATCTCAGTCCTGCTGCCTGCTAAAAGGGAGTTCTGGTGCCTTGGGCTATTGTGATCAACCACTGTGTACATTCTGTTCAAGCAGTTGGGTAGTGGTATTCCTGAGAGTTTCTCAGTTTCCCAGTGTCCTAGTGGAACTCTGAAAATAGAGTCCTCTCCGTGTATATTTGCAACGGGGGCGATCTCTCTCTCTCTCTCTCTTTGGCAGAGACTTTAGATAACCCTTATTGTCATTTTTTCCTGTGGGCACAACGGCACACATTAAAAATGAAATTTAGTTGCTTGCTCTCGAAGTGTACACATACATAACACACATTTAAAACATGCTATATACAACAGATGTATAGACCTACACCCTTACTTATAAGTAACACATAAATATTAATCACTGTCCATCTTGAATACATAATGGAAGGAGGAAGCTTGAGAGTTCACAAGGTTAATACTGTATGGAACAAAACTATGACTAAATTTGGATGTCCTGCTTTGGATACCACAGAGCCTCCCCCCTCCCAGAAGGTAGCAAGGAAAACAGGTCATGAAGAGGATGTGTCGTGTCCCAGACAATCTTGCAGACCCTGCTCAAGCAACACTTATATGCCATGTCCTGGATGGAAGGGAGGGAACTGCCAATAATCTTTTCTGCTGTCCTCACCACTCTCTGCACCGCCTTCCTGTCTGAAGCAGGGATGCTTCCAAACCAGACTGTGATGCTGTATGACAGGATGCTCTCGATCATCTCTCTGTAGAAAGTGGTCAGGACAGGGGAAGGAAGATGTGCTTTTCTCATGCGACGCAGAAAATGCAGGCGCTGCTGTGCCTACTTCACCCGTGTCTTGCTGTTGACCGACCAAGCCAGCCTACTTGTTAACTGCACACCCAGGAATTTGATGCTGGTAACCATCTCCACAGGGGAATCATTAATGCACAGCGAAGTGTGGCTGTGCCTGCCTTTTCTGAAATCGACAATGATCTCTTTGGTTTTTCCAGTGTTTAAAACTAGGCTGTTTTCCTTACACCAGTTCACCAAACTTATTGGTGAAAAGGGCTTATTTCTTCAGCCCTATTGGCATCTCAGGAGACCATCATCTCTGACAATTGATTCCTGCTTTAGCTAGCCCCGCAACGAACCGTGGCATCCCCACGGTTTGGACTGAGATATGCCAAAACTGGCTCTTGTCTCAGCTTATTCCGAAATACAGGTGGTCCTCAACGTATGGCCACCACGGAGCCCCAAATTTCTACCGCAGAGTGAGACATTTGTTAAGTGATTTTTGCTTGACATTATGAACTTTCTGGCAGAATCACTGCAGTTGTTAAGTTACTAACACGGCGGTTAAGTAAATCGGGCTTCCCCGTGGACTTTGCTTGTCAGAAAAAGGGGATCACAGGACCCCCAAGACAGTCATAAAGATGAGCCAGTTGCCAAGCATCTTGAATTTTCCATCACCGGACCCTGGGGATGCTGCAATGGTCATAAGTGTGGAAAAAATGGTCATCCGTTGCTTTTCTTCGGCGCCGTTGTACCTTCAGGCAGTCAGTAAATGAACTGTTGTAAATCGAGGATTACCTATATTTACCACGGCATCCCGAGGACATGTGATCACCATTTGTGACCTTCTCAGCTGACTTATGACTGGCAGAGTCAATGGGGGGAGGGAAGCTGAATTTGCTTAACAACCACCGAACCGCAATGTTTCATTTAACAACCGTGGCCAAAAAAAAGTTCGTAAAATCGAGTGCGCCTCACTTTAACAACTGGAAATTCTGGTCCCGATTGTGCCCTTAAGTCAAGGGTTACCTTTTTTCAGTGATGTCGTAACTTTGACCGGTCACTAAACGGATGGTTTGTAAGTTGAGAACTACCTGTAGCTCTAAGTAGTCTGTAGAATGTGGTGCACGATACCGTCTTCCTTGATGCGATCCCTGTAAACGGTAACCGTTGCTGTTGTTCTCCTTATCTTTTGGGCAGGTATCTGCTTTCAGGAAAAGCGCCAGCTTCTGTCTTTGTGGAGCTACAGCCTGTCGCCCCTCCTGCTCCAGAATGTTGGAATTATCCCTGTCCAAGCCTTCAACCCCACTATCAAGAGTCTGCCGCTACGTTTGCTCTGAAGAACAGCAGCCCCATTTACCAGGAGGTGGTGGGAAAATACCAGGAGCTGGTCGTTTCTGGGAATCAGTTATGTTCCTCCACTCCAGTCAGCCAAATAAACAGGAAAGCCTGAATTCTGCCTTTTTGAGCCACTCTGGAAAAGTCCAGAATTTGGGAAGTCTTGGCCGAGCAGTCCCGAATAGCCACCAGCGTCCCCCAGTGTGGTCATCCAGGGCGCGTACGTTGATTTTATAGTCCTTCCTTCTCCCAAGAGAGAATCCCAAGATCTATGGGAAGGCGAACATATCATGAGGGTCCTCAGTCATGATGAACGTAGGTCAAAGTATTGTGGGAATGGAAAGGACGCAGCATTTTGATCATGCTCGTGGTATGAGATCCTGGTTAAGGGACTCCCTATTGACCAAATACTTGCCCCACGGAGCAAAAACATGTCGATTAGGAAGCACAAATCGTCATTGGCACAAGCTGCTTTTCTGAACTTTTCTACCAAGCTTCAATGCTACATAAGTTGTATTCTGAATATGTTGTAAGGGGACTACTCAAAATTCAGAGATCCGGCAACTCTGGGGAGCCAGTTGAAGTCCTTTCTTCGATCTAATGAGGAACGGGAAGGATGTTCTTCAGCCTTGGAGAAATGTGCTTAAATGATTGTGCTTCTTCCTCCCCCCCCCTTGACACTTCCATCTTCTGTCCATCTAACTCAATAATGTAGCAGCAGGAATATAACAAGTCCCTTCTGCTGTATTGCACACACTAGACCAGAAACATTTGCGTTTGAAAGCCCCTTTGGTTTCAAAGTTGAAACGCTGACGTCTGAAGGACGCTAAGGAGATCAGATCAGAAACTTTTGCATACGTTTTGCTGCTAAACGTGTTTTTAATAAATTCATTTAAATGGTCATCCGCATTGGTTTCAAGCAAAGATTCTGCTCGATATGGAATTGAGACTCCTTTGGTTATCTGAATGACCAGTTACAGACAGGCCTCAACGTACATTTAGTGACCATTCAAAGTTACAAATGAAAAAAAAGTGAGCTATGACTGTTTTTCATACTTAAGACCGTTGCAGCATCCCCATGGTCATGTGATCAAAATTCGGACATTTGGCAACTGACTTATGAGATCCCCTTTGGAGATCTTCCGACGAGCTAAATCAGTAGGAAAGGTAGATTTGTTTAACAGCCGTGTTACTAACTTAACACCGGGCAGCAATTCACTTAAAAACTGTGCCAAGAAAGGTTGTAAAAATGGGACAAAATTCGCTCAACAACTGTCTTGCTTAGCAACAGTAAATTTGGGCTCAATGGTGGTTGTAGGTTGGGACAATCTATATTCCAGAAACGGACTGGAAAGAGTGAATGTAGTCCTGCAAATTCTCCTGGACCTTTCAGCTGTTTCAAATTTTGTCATCACGCAGACTAAACTTTCGGGGACTCTTGTTTTGCATCTTCTGCCAGATTGTACTCAAAAGATGATGCTGGAAGAAGACTACAATGGGCCAGTGACCCAAAGGTGCTTTTTTTAAGAGGCAACTGGACTTTCTTGTTTTTCTTTGAAGACGTTTCGCTTCTCATCCCAGAAGCTTCTTCCACTCTGACTGGATGGTGGGGAATGGAAGGATTTATACTCCTTGCAGACAGCTGGTCATTTGCATCCTTTTAGAGAGTCGTTGAGGCCACCTGTAGGCTTACCTGTGTCCTGAAGGTCACCTGAGTGGTGCAAATGGGTGTGGAGCCTTCTTGGAACTGCTGAAAGGACTGTGTTGTAGACCAGGCCCCAGGAATAGCTGGCGAGCCCCACCCCACTCGCAGTAGCACCACCGCGCGGGCACTAGCGGCCCCATTTGCGCATGCGTGGGGCCGCTAGCACTGCCGACGGCGGTATACGGGCACCAGCGGCCTGTTCATGCATGTGCACTGGCACCAGCGCATGTTCCATAGGTGTGTGCGACCCACTTGCACATATGCATGCACACTAGTGCCACCATTATGCGCGTACCTGTTTGCAAATGTGTGCGGGGCCGCGCGCCTGCACATTTCCTTGCTGATCCCTTTCCTTCCGGGCCACCAAGCCGGAAAGGTTGGGGAACTCTGACATAGATGGTGTACGTATGTTTACTTCTCTTCTGTCATGTTCTCATTATAAGCTAAATAATAATAATGGTCAGATAAAAGGGACCTGTGAAGAATCCCCCCCCCCTTTAGGAGGGCAGGTCCACAAAATAGGCTGGGCCCTTAACTGACTTGGGATCCATTTTACCCCTATTATTCGTCCAAAGTTTAATACCGATACCCTCGTACTGCTTTTTCTAGGTAGATCCAGGTCTGCCATTATTACAGTCTTTTTGATATTTTTTTTTTTATTATAGTCTTTTAATAACAATTTACTTCCCATTTAGACTAGGGTCATCTGCTCTGTTGCTCCAAGCAGGAGGTGGGTGGAAAGCCAGAATAATGAGAGATGATTTAATTAGCTCATAGTTCCTGAAAGTGTTTGCTAAGACTGGAAGATCAAATGTGTGGGTCTTGTTTCCACTTAGTGTGAAACACAAGCAGGAGGCTTTTCAAGGAGGCTGCAACCCACAGAGAAATTCTTTGCGGGAGCATGTCCTTGATCCAGTCTGCAGGAAGCTGATCACACATAATCAGCTTGAATCCAGCAGGAATGGGATAACATAACCTCAGAAACGGAATCCTATTCCAGTGGCCTAACTAAAACCCAAGGGCCATTTATAGGAGCAAGCAGAGTTGCAAACACTGGTTTTAAGAAGAAGCAACACAGCCACAACTGAACCCCTGCAGGAGGTCAAGAGAAATCCATGCCATAAGGAAAGACAGAAGGCTACGGGATCCCGGGGCAATTCCTGTTGGAAAAATTCTTTTGTGGAGACCAATTAGCGATCAGATTTACAAAAGAACACCAAGGGGAAATGAGGTTTTCCTGGTCTCTCAAAATAACAGCTTCATTTGGCTTCTGAGACCTTCGCAGGAAATTTGGAACTCTTTCCAGAGTGGGAATAAAACAATAGCCATCCAAACAATGGATGGAAACTGATCAAGGAGAGAAGATCCTAAGACTAAGGATAAATGTCCTAACAACGAGAACAATCAACCAGTGGAACGTCTTGCCTTCAGATGTTGTGAGTGCTCCATCACTGGAGGTTTTCAAGAAGAGGCTGGACAGCCATTTGTCTGGGATGGTATATGGTAGGATCTCCAGCTTGAGCAAGGGGTTGGATTAGATGACCTTCAATATCCCTTCCAACTGTTCTGTTCTGCTCTGCTCTAGTCTAGTCTACCTTACCCTACCCTACCCTACCCTATCATATTCAGCAGGGGGCTGGACTAGAGGACCTCCAAGGTCCCTTCCAGCTCTATTCTGATTGATATTCTATTCTGTTCTGTTCTGTTCTATTTTTCTTATCCTATCCTATCCTATCCTATCCTATCCTATCCTATCCTATCCTATCCTATCCTATCCTATCCTATTCTATTCTATTCTATTCTATTCTATATTCTAATTTCTGTTCTGTTCTGTTCTATTCTATATTCTAATTTCTATTCTATTCTATTCTATTCTATTCTATTCTATTCTATTCTATTCTATTCTATTCTATTCTATTCTATTCTATTCTATTCTTATTTCTATTCTATTCTATTCTATTCTATTCTATTCTATTCTATTCTATTCTATTCTATTCTATTCTATTCTATTCTATTCTATATTCTAATTTCTATTCTATTCTATATTCTAATTTCTATTCTATTCTATTCTATTCTATTCTATTCTATTCTATTCTATTCTATTCTATTCTATTCTATTCTATTCTATTCTATTCTATTCTATTCTATTCTATTCTATTCTATTCTATTCTATTCATGTCATTCCATTCCAATATATTCTATTCTATTCTATTCTATTCTATTCTATTCTATTCTATTCTATTCTATTCTATTCTATTCTATTCTATTCTATTCTATTCTATTCTACACCCCTGTGAAGTAAGTGGCACCCAAAATGCCCCTGAACTTTGTAGCATATTGAAAATGACTCCATGAGGGTTTTTTTTAAATCTGTCTTTTTTCCATCTCTCTTTCCCTCTCTTTGTGCAGCAGCTTTTTGCAAAGACAAGGACTGCCTTGATTTTTTTTTTCAACATCATTTGCATTGCCAAGAAAAGCTTCTCTCTCTCTTTCTCTCTTTTTTTTTATTGGGAGGTGCTGGTCCAGAGGCTAAAAGCTTGTCATCCCAACCTCCGGATTTTTTTTTTTTTTTAACTTGGCAGTTTATTAAGTTGTCTAAAAGCCCGGGGGCTTAAATGGCTGACTCCAACAAAAACGGGAACAGCGGGCAGTGCCCAAGCCTAGATTCCCCTCCTTGTTCACTGCAGGAAACTGAGATCTGAAGGAAGCCTAGCCTGATGTCATTTGGTTAGCCGAAAAATGAAGCATAAAGAATCTGAGAATCGGATTGCGAGTTTAGGCTACTGTCAACTGCCTAAAATAGGGGTCTTCAACCTTGGCCCTTTGATGACTTGTGGACTTCAACTCCCAGAATACCTCAGCCACGGCTGAGGAATTCTGGGAGGGGTCTTCAAACTTGGCCCTTTGATGACTTGTGGACTTCAACTCCCAGAATTCCTCAGCCAGCGTGCCTGGCTGAGGAATTCTGAGAGGGGTCTTCAGACTTGGCCCTTTTATTACTTGTGGACTTCAACTCCCAGAATTCCTCAGCCAGCGTGCCTGGCTGAGGAATTCTGGGAGGGGTCTTCAGACTTGGCCCTTTTATGACTTGTGGACTTCAACTCCCAGAATTCCTCAGCCAGGCACGCGTGCCTGCCTGAGGAATTCTGGGAGTTGAAGTCCACAAGTCATAAAAGGGCCAAGTTTGAAGACCTCTGGCCTAAAAACTTGCTGGGCCAGGCTTGAGTTGCGGGCAGCCAAGGGACAGGCAAGGCAGTTGTTGAGTTTTGCCCCATTTTATGACCTTTCTTTGCGAGAGTAAAGCAAATAACTGCGGTCGTTAAATGAATCGTACAGTCGTTAAATGAATTTGGCTTCCCCTCCCCCCCCATTGACTTTGCTCGTCCGAACCCAGCTTGGAAGGCTTACAAATGCTGATCCCATTGGGATCGTGTGACCGTGGGGATGCTGCGACGACGCTCGTTAAGTGTGAAAACGGGTCACAAGTCACGTTTTTTTTCAGTGCCCTTGTAACTTTGGTCACTAAATGAATCGCTGTAAGTCGAGGTCAACTGCGGAAGCCTCTTTTTCCCCGGGGCCAAATTCCTCCTGCGAGTAACATGTACCCAAGCTCCCTCATCCTAACCGACCCGTTTTGAACTTGTAATATGAACAGCTGAAGTTCTACGCTAATTGGATATTTTGGATTAGTCCTGTTTATTTTAATCAGTAAAGATTAGAGTTGGTGAGCATTAAAAGAGGGCTGATAGACAGGCGGTAACAGAGGAAGAGAAGAGACGGAAGAGATTTGAGCACTCTTGCGTGGAATATTAGCAATTGTCATTTCCTCCTCCTCCTCCTCCCTCTTCCTCCTCCTTCTCCTCCTCCTCCTCCTCCTCCTCTCTCTCCTCCTCCTCCTCCTCCTCAACACCCACTCTTCAGCTGTTGAGGGAAGACAGCTCTTCTGGCAGCTTCAACCATTGTTCACCCAGGTGGTTGTAACGTGTCCTTGACGCTCTCTCTCCATCGTCTTCTGGGTCTACTTCATGTTCTTTGACCGGCTTCTCTCTTGCTCTCTCTCTCTTTTTTTTTTTATGCATCTTGTACGCCATGTCTTCCCACGACGTCCTCTGCGGCTGAGCCAGCCGCCCGGTCAGTCCCGGCTCCTTGAAACACTCAAGAGATTTTTGCAATCTCACTCACGGGGTCTTTTGGACCTGCGGGACTGACCCAAAAAATAAACAAAAATAAAAATAAAAGCAGTGCTTGTTCAGGAGTTGCAGAGTGCAGGGAAGACCGCCTCTCCCCTCTTAATGCTGGGCCATATCGATTATCTTTCTGGCTCACTTTTCTTCCAGGAGTTGCACGCTGCCCACTAGGTTTTTCTCCCAGCAAGCCTTTCGGGAGGCTGTGTTCTTCTATCTACAGCACGGTGGAGGAAAAATAAAAATAAAAAGTAATAATAACAATAACGAAGGCCCCCCGAGGGCATCGTGGCAGTTCGAAACCCAAATCAACTTCCCCTTTTTCCAGAGATGCCTGTGCTTCAGTTGGATGTTCTTCCAGGCTGGAAAGGCTGCAGAGAAGTTGTTGCAAGCGTTTGTAGGCTTGTACAGTCATGCTGCAGAGAGGACTATCAATTATGAATGAAACTCAATTCTTGAAGAGAAAAAGCTTTTGCGAGCTGGACAGGCCGCAGGGAATAAATAGGTTTACGAACCGGATTACAAAAATGCATTTTAAACGAGCGATTTCCAATGTCACATGGCGAGGGCTGGAATATCACTGCTTTACTTTACATAATGGCATCAAGCAATCACTGTCCAGCCATCACTCAACTTTTTTTTTCTTTTCTTTTCTTTTCTTTTCTATTTTCTTTTCTCTCCTCTCCTCTCCTCCCTCCACTGCCCCCCTCCCCTCCCTCCCCTCCTCTCTTCTCTTCTCTTCTCTTCTCTTCTCTCTCTTCCTCTCTATATATAATAATAATAAAAATTAATAATAATAATAATAATAATAATAATAATAATAATAATAATAATAATAATAATAATAATAATAATAAAAAATAATAATAATAATAATAATAATAATAATAGTTGGAAGGGACCTTGGAGGTCATCGAGTCCAACCCCCTGCTCAGGCAGGAAACCCTATACCATTTCGGACAAATGGCTGTCCAGTCTCTGCTTAAAAACTTCCAGTGTTGGAGCATTCACCGCTTCTGGAGGCAGGTTGTTCCACTGGTTAATTGTTCTAACTGTCAGGAAGTTTCTCCTCAGTTCCAGGTTGCTTCTCTCCTTGACTAGTTTCCATCCATTACTTCTTGTCCTGCCCTCTGGTGCCTTGGAGAATAGGTTGACCCCCAACTCTTCTTTGGGGCAGCCCCTGAGATATTGGAATACTGCTATCATGTCACCTCTAGTCCTTCTTTTCATTAAACTAGACATACCCAATTCCAGCAACCGTTCCTTATATGTTATATATATATAAACCCAGCAATGGAGCACCCACAACTTCTAGAGGCAAGTAGTTCCACTGATTAATTGTTCTCACTGTCAGGAAATTTCTCCTTAGTTCTAGGTTGCTTCTCTCCTTGACTAGTTTCCATCCATTGCTTCTTGTCCTGCCTTCAGGCGCCTTGGAGAATAGCTTGACTCCCTCTTCTTTGGGGCAGCCCCTGAGATACTGGAACACTGCTATCATGTCACCCCTCGTCCTTCTTTTCATTAAACTAGACATACCCAATTCCAGCAACCGTTCCTGATATGCTTTAGCCTCTTCTCTTCTCTTCTCTTCTCTTCTCTTCTCTTCTCTTCTCTTCTCTTCTCTTCTCTTCTCTTCTCTTCTCTTCTCTTCTCTTCTCTTCTCTTCTCTTCTCTTCTCTTTCTTTTCTTACAAACATGAAAACATTTTTGGGTGAGTGGCATTGCGGGTCAAAATGTGATTCACTGTGATTAATATCAGGATCTTAGGCAGATTTTAGGGACAAGGGAGTCACATCAATTCCTGCATGACTGAGAATCTGCGTAGACATTGGAGTACCTGTATACAGATTCTGCTGAATTTGAATGACACGTTTGAAAGAAATGAGAGATTATTTTTTTTAAAAAAATGTACATTTCTAATCTTGTTTTGTTGGTGAGTTAGTCGTCTGTTGGCTTCCTCTGTAAAACATAATACGTAAGATTGGCTGCTTCTGGACTGCCATCATAATTTTGACTTTTAAGAGGACTGAGACGGTAGACTGTGTTCAGCGTCGTCTTAACTTTCATTCTAGGATGCTCCGTTTCCAGGGATGCTGAGTAGCTTACAGGATTGATACCAGGAGATTAAAAAGAAAAATCAATCAAAGCAGTCACAATCAATCAGCCTGATGTATCACTGTTCTGAGGTAGCAAGAGGTTACTCATCTCCAAATGCCTTTTAGTGTAAGGGTTTGTAAGAAGCCGTCTCAACTGGTAAATTGGAATAAACAAAACCAAATTTCGGAAAATAATCAAGAATTCCTTTAAATTTGGGGCTCAAGATAAACGCCGTTGTTCTTTCAAACATGTCATTCAAATTCAGTAGAATCTGTATACAGGTAGTCAAATGTCTACGGAGATTCTCAGTCGTTCTCAGGTCCAGATTATCCCAAAGGTGCTTTTTTCATGCGGCAACTGGACTTCCTTTGTTTTTCTTTGAAGATGTTTCGCTTCTTATCCAAGAAGACCATTCCTGACACATTGTACAATACATTTTTTAAAAAGAGGACACGTTCCACAGCTATGGACACTTTGCCATGTTCAAAGTTGGGAATAGACTCTCCCAGAGGTACAGTTAGTCCTTGAACTTACAACAGCTCACTTAGTGAGCGTTCAAAGTTACGATGGCATTGGAAAAAAAGGGCTGTTTTTCACACTTGCGCCAATGGCAATGGCCCACTGGTCCTCTGATCGAAATTCAGACGTTTGGCAGCTGACTCATACTTATGACCGTTGCAGTGTCTCGGTGTGTGTGTGTGTGTGTGTGTGTGTGTGTGTGTGTGTCACGTGATCCCCTTTTTGCGACCGTCTGACCAGCAAAGTCAATGGGGAAGCCAAATTCACTTAACAACCGTGTTGCTAACTGTACGGCTGCCGTGATTTGCTTAAAGACGGTGGCGAGAAAGGTCGTAAAATGGGGCAAAGCTCTCGCTTAGCAACGGAAATTTTGGACTCAATTGTAGTCATAAGGACTACCTGTAGAAGAGCAACAAAGATGATTAGAGAACTAGAGGCTAAAACACATAAAGAACGGTTGCTGGAATTGGGTAGGTCTAGTTTAATGAAGAGAAGGACCAGGGGGGACATGATATCAGTGTTCCAGTATCTCGGGGGCTGCCCCAAAGAAGAGGGAGTCAAGCTATTCTCCAAAGCACCTGAAGGCAGGACAAGAAGTAATGGATGGAAACTAATCAAGGAGAGAAGCAACCTAGAACTAAGGAGAAACTTCCTGACAGTTAAAACAATCAGTGGAACAACCTGCCTCCAGAAGCGGTGAATGCTCCAACACTGGAAGTTTTTAAGAAGAGACTGGACAGCCATTTGTCCGAAATGGTATAGGGTTTCCTGCCTGAGCAGGGGGTTGGACTAGATGACCTCCAAGGTCCCTTCCAACATCATCATCATCATCATCATTATTATTATTATTATTAGATCCAGATTTGAAGTTCTGATGGTCAGGCTTTCCCACGGTCACATGACTGCATTTGGGGTGCTTAGCAACCAGCCAGCATTTATGACTATTTACAACAGAGGTCACCAACCTTTTCACGCCGGCGGTCCGGAGGGAAAGGGAGCAGCTGGGAAATTCATGCGAACGTGTGAATGGGGCTGCGCACGAACCGGGCCGCCTGCATCCATGTGGTGCATGGTGCTAGCAGCCCATTTGTGCAGGCATGCAGGCGCTAGCCACCACTTGTGCGCTCTAGCGGCCCCATTTGCACATGTGCGCAGGCACTAGCTGCTGCCGCATGTGCATGCGCAAACAGGTCTGCGGGTACTAGCACGAGTGGGGGTGAGCACGCACACCGGCCAGCCTGTCCTGCAGCCCAGTGGCAAGTAGGCCACGGCCCGGTAGTGGGCTGTGGACCATAGTTTGGGGACCCCTGATTTACAGGATTCCCCGGTCATGCGACCACGATTTAAGATTTTGTTGTTGTTGTTGGAAACTGGCCTTTATTTCTGGTTTCCAGTAAAAACCTCCCATGGTGGACACTGGGTTCACTTCATGACTACCACATTCATTTAACAACCACCACAACCACCACAAAACTGTCATAAAATTGAATCTGTTGTGTGGGTGCCTCGACTTAAAACCCTCATGACATAATGACAGAGGTTCCAGGCTCCGGTATGCTTGTAAGTTGAGGGTTACCTAAAACAGGGGTCTTCAAACTCACCCCTTTGATGACTTGCGGATTTCAACTCCCAGAATTCCTCAGCCAGCATGGGGGAACTATGGCCCCTTCATGACTTGCGGACTTCAACTCCCAGAATTCCTCAGCCAGCATGGGGGAACTATGGCCCCTTCATGACTTGCGGACTTCAACTCCCAGAATTCCTCAGCCAGCATGGGGGAACTATGGCCCCTTCATGACTTGCGGACTTCAACTCCCAGAATTCCTCAGCCAGCATGGGGGAACTATGGCCCCCTTCATGACTTGCGGACTTCAACTCCCAGAATTCCTCAGCCAGCATGGGGGAACTATAGCCCCCTTCATGACTTGCGGACTTCAACTCCCAGAATTCCTCAGCCAGCATGGGGGAACTATGCCCCCCTTCATGACTTGCAGACTTCAACTCCCAGAATTCCTCAGCCAGCATGGGGGAACTATGGCCCCTTCATGACTTGCGGACTTCAACTCCCAGAATTCCTCAGCCAGCATGGGGGAACTATGCCCCCCTTCATGACTTGCGGACTTCAACTCCCAGAATTCCTCAGCCAGCATGGGGGAACTATGGCCCCTTCATGACTTGCGGACTTCAACTCCCAGAATTCCTCAGCCAGCATGGGGGAACTATGGCCCCTTCATGACTTGTGGACTTCAACTCCCAGAATTTGAGGAATTCTGGGAGTTGAAGTCCACAAGTCATCAAAGGGCCAAGTTTGAAGACCCTTGACCTAAAATGTGTGTTTTAGACACTGAACAGAACACATCTCTCCAAAGTGTCGAAGTGAAGAAAACCACACCAGCTCAAAACTTGCTTTAAGCCATCAAACCAGCAAGCCAAAGAGACACTGGAGGCTGGATTCTGCCTATTTTGCATTAAATGACATCAGTTAAAAATCTATTATTATCAAAACCGTGACAGCCCTGCAGAAATCCAGCCTGGGCTGGATGCACAATAGCTGAGGAAGAACAAATTGTGCTCTTCAGGCCATCTTAAGCTGTTAAAAAAATCTTAGCAACGATATTTATCAGGGAAACAATGTAATTGGAGCAGGGAAAAGGATCTTGGCACAGTTGGGCATAATCTGGGATGTAAGCTTCATTAAAAGTGGGCATTGGGAATTAAAAGACGGCGATCAACGACAGGCGGATGGATATTTGAATAATTATGTAATTTTTATAAAAGGGAAACGACTAAAGCTTATTCCAAAACCAATGTGAATGTCTTGACACTTTCAAATTAATAGGATGGGATGGGATGGAAAGAATAGAATAGAATAGAATAGAATAGAATAGAATAGAGGAATGGAATGGAATAGAGAATAGAAGAGAATATAGAATATAGAATATAGAATATAGAATATAGAACAGAACAGAACAGAACAGAATAGAATAGAATTGAAGAGAACAGAATTAATAGAATAGAATAGAATAGAATAGAATAGAATAGAATAGAATAGAATAGAATAGAATAGAATAGAATAGAATAGAATAGAATAGAATAGAATAGAATAGAATAGAATAGAGGAATGGAATGGAATGGAATGGAATAGAATAGAATAGAATAGAATAGAATAGAATAGAATAGAATAGAATAGAATAGAATAGAATAGAATAGAATAATGAAGAATGGAATGGAATGGAATGGAATGGAATAGAACAGAACAGAACAGAACAGAACAGAACAGAACAGAACAGAACAGAATAGAATAGAATAGAATAGAATAGAATAATGAAGAATGGAATGGAATGGAATAGAATAGAATAGAATAGAATAGAATAGAATAGAATAGAATAGAATAGGAATAGAATAGAATAGAATAGAATAGAATAGAATAGAATAGAATTACGGAATAGAGTAGAGTAGACTAGACTAGACTAGACTAGAATAGAATAGACTAGACTAGACTAGAATAAAGAATAGAATTACAGAATAGAATAGAATAAAGAATAGAATATAGAATAGAATAGAATAGAATATATGGAATAGAATAGAATATATGGAATGGAATGGAATAGAATAATGAAGAATGGAATGGAATGGAATGGTATAGAATAGAATAGAATAGAATAGAATAGAATAGAATAGAATATATGGAATGGAATAGAATGGAACAGAATGGAATTGAATAGAATAGAATAGAATATATGGAATAGAATAGAATATATGGAATGGAATGGGATGGAATGGAATGGAATAGAATAGAATAGAATAGAATAGAATAGAAATTAGAATATAGAATATAGAATAGAATAGAATAGAATAGAATAGAATAGAATAGAATAGAATAGAATAGAATAGAATAGAATAGAATAGAATATATGGAATGGAATAGAATGGAACAGAATTGAATAGAATAGAATAGAATAGAATATATGGAATAGAATAGAATATATTCTAAACAAGAAAAATATATTCTAAAGAAGAAAAAAGTGAAGGAAATGATTGGTCCACTAGTGGGTGAAAGTGGCAAAAAGGTGACAAGCAACAGGGAGAAAGCAGAACTATTTAACTCATTTTTGCATCTGTCTTTACACAAAGGGAAAAAACAGAACCAACCTACCAAAAATAGTGCCATAAAAAACAGAATAGAAATGCAAGTTAAGATAGGCAGAAAACGGTAAGTGAGCACCTGTCCAGCCTAGACGAGTTCAAATCACCAGGACCAGATGGATTACACCCCAAGGTTCTCAAGGAACTGGCAGATGTGATCTCAGAACCACTGAACTATATTTTTCAAAGATCCTGGAGCACTGGGGAATTACCGGAGGACTGGAAAAGAGCTGATGTAGTTCCCATCTTCAAAAAGGGAAAAAAATGGACCCAGGAAATTACAGACCTATCAGCCTGACCTCAATACCTGGGAAGATTCTGGAAAAGATAATCAAACAACGAATCAGCGAACACCTAGAGGCAAACAAAATCACTACTAAAAGCCAACATGGGTTTGTCAAAAACAGATCATGCCAGACAAACCTTATTGCATTCTTTGACCAAGTGACAAAATTAGTGGATCAGAGGAATGCTGTGGATATAATTTACTTGGACTTCAGTAGGCATTTGATAAAGTAGATCACAACCTACTACTTGATAAGATAGAAAATGTGGGTTAGACAGCATCACCACCAGATGGATTCGTAGCTGGCTGACCGGCCGTACTCAGCGTGTGGTCCTCAATGGAACCGCATCTACATGGAGGAAGTGTGCAGTGGGGTGCCCCAGGGCTCTGTTCTGGGCCAGTGCTCTTCAACATCTTCATCAACGATTTGGACGAGGGATAGATGGGGAACTCATCAAATTTGCGGATGACACCAAGCTGGCAGGAATAGCCAACACTCCAGAAGACAGGCTTAAGATACAGGAGGACCTGACAGACTTGACATTGGGCGCTATCTAACAAAATGAAATTCAATGGTGAAAAAAGTAAGGTTCTACATTTAGGCAAGAAAAACCAAATGTACAGGTATAGTATAGGGGGTACCTTGCTCAATAGTAGTAACTGTGAGAGGGATCTCGGAGTCCTAGTGGACAATCACTTAAATATGAGCCAGCAGTGTGCTGCAGCTGCCAAAAAAGCCAACACAGTGCTGGGCTGCATTAACAGAGGGATAGAATCAAGATCACGTGAAGTATTAATACCACTTTACAATGCCTTGGTAAGGCCACACTTGGAATACTGCATCCAGTTTTGGTCACCACGATGTAAAAAAGATGTTGAGACTCTAGAAAGAGTGCACAGAAGGGCAACAAAGATGATTAGGGGACTGGAGGCTAAAGCATATCAAGAACGTTTGCTGGAATTGGGTATGTCTAGTTTAATGAAAAGAAGGACTAGGGGTGACATGATAGCAGTATTCCAATATCTCAGGGGTTGCCACAAAGAAGAGGAGTCAAGCTATTCTCCAAGGCGCCTGAGGCAGGACAAGAAGTAATGGATGGAAACTATCAAGGAGAGAAGCAACTGGAACTGAGGAGAAACTTCCTGACAGTTAGAACAATTAACCAGTGGAACAACCTGCCTCCAGAAGCGGTGAATGCTCCAACACTGGAAGTTTTTAAGAAGAGACTGGACAGCCATTTGTCTGAAATGGTCTAGGGTTTCCTGCCTGAGCAGGGGGTTGGACTCGATGACCTCCAAGGTCCCTTCCAACTATTATTATTTATTATATTATATTATTATTATTATTATTATTATTATTATTATTATTATTATTATTTATTATTATTATTATTATTATTATTATTATTATTATTATTATTATTATTATTATTATTATTATTATTATTATTTATATTATTATTATTATTATTATTATATATGAATGGAATGGAATGGAATAGAATAGAATAGAATAGAATAGAATAGAATATATGGAATGGAATGAAATGGAATGGAATAGAATAGAATAGAATAGAATAGAATAGAATAGAATAGAATAGAATAGAATAGAATAGAATAGAATAGAATAGAATAATAGAATGGAATGGAATGGAATGGAATGGAATGGAATGGAATTCTTTATTGGCCAATTGTGATTGGATACACAAGGAATTTGTCTCTGGTGCAGAAGCTCTCAATGTATATACAAACAACAAAGTGATATAATCATAAGATACCAACAGGAGAAAGTAAGAGGAAAGATGAGAAGGATAATAGTATATAGAACTATTATAGAGCATAGAATAATAGGGTTGGAAGGGACCTTGGTGGTCTTCTAGTCCAACCCCCTGCTCAAGCAGGAGACCCTATCCCATTCTGGACAAATGGCTGTCCAGCCTCTTCTTGAAAACCTCCAGGGATGGAGCACCCACAGCTTCAGTTGGATTTAATGATCTTCCAACTTCTTGTCCTGGCCTCTGGTGCTTTGGAGAATAGGTCAGCCTCCTCTTCTCTGTGATAACCCCTCAATTACTGGAAGATCTCTATCATATCGCATCTAGTCCCTTTCTTTGTTAGGTTAGATAAGCCTAGTTCCCTCAATTCTTCATCACACAGTTTAGCCTCCAGATCCCTTATCCTCTTTGTTGCTACTCTCTGCACTCTTTCCATGTGCAGTTCAGTGAAGGGCTGGCGTCCCTTCAACAACACTCCTTAAGAGATGGAATTTGAGTGTGTTTTCCTGGAATGGAACCCAAGGATTAGGGAAGAAGCTCTTTACAACTTCTCCAGAGTGGAACTCTATTGATGAGGAAAGCCTAGTTCTTGGTTTGGTATTCTCTCTCTGCTTGAGAATCCGAGATCCCAGTATGCTGGAAGAAAACAGCCCACAGTGAATCCCAGACTATACCAGGTGAAGGCCACAGAGGAGGTATCTCTTGCTATCAACACTCTCTACTGCAAGAGGGATCTCGGAGTCCTAGTGGACAATCCCTTAAATAGGAGCCAGCCGTGGGCTGCAGCAGCAGCCAAAAAAGCCAATGCAATCCTAGGCTGCATGAACAGAGGGACAGAATCAAGATCACGTGAAGTGTTAATACCACTTTACAACGCCTTGTTAAGGACACACTTGGAATACGGCATCCAGTTTTGGTCACCACGATGTAGAAAAGATGTTGGGACTCTAGAAAGAGTGCAGAGAAGAAGAACAAAGATGATTAGAGGTCTGGAGGCTAAAACATATAAGGAACGGTTGCTGGAATTGGGTGTGTCTAGTTTAATGAAGAGAAGGACGAGGGGGGACATGATAGCAGTCTTCCAATATTTGAAGGGCTGCCCCAAAGAAGAGGAAGTCAAGCTGTTCTCCAAAGCACCAGAAGGCAAGACAAGAAACAATGGATGGAAACTAAACCTAGAACTAAGGAAGAATTTCCTGACAATGAGAACATTCCAATAGTGGAACCACTTGCTTCCAGAAGTTGTGGATGCTCCATCACTGGAGGCTTTTAAGAGGAGACCGGACGCCCACGTGTCTAGAATGGTATAGGGTTTCCTGCTTGAGCAGGGGGTTGGACTAGAAGACCTCCAAGGTCCCTTCCAACTCTGTACTGCCAAGTGAAAAGGCAGGGCCACTGAAGTCACACCTCCACTGGAGACCATCTGTCCCAAGAGGGCTCCTTTAAAGAGCTTCTTAGTAAGAAGTCTCAGGGGGGCGAACCAAACCTGAACGGATGATTTATTATACAAGCATATTTGCTCATGATTAGTCATTTGCTCACTTAAGAGGGAGAACGAGGATAAATAGCTTGAGAGGCAAATTTTCTACAAGGAACAAAATTGTTTCGTTGCTCATAGTACAAGCTGATACCAACAGAGATTCTTCGTTCCACCCAAGAAATGACAAATGGTGGCGAGCATCTAAAACAGGGGTCCCCCACCTTTTGGGCACCAGGGACCGGTTCCGTGGAGAGAGGTCTTTCCGCAGACCGGAGGGTGCGTGGTTTTGTGTGCTGCCTGCATCCCACGGATTTGGGCTTTGCTTGTTTGTGCAGATCGGTTGCTGGCGTGCTGTGGCCCGGTACTGGTCCATAGACTGGGGGTTGGGGACCCCTGCTCTCCATGCCCCTGTGTCTCTCACCGCCTCCTTCAGACCCGCAATGGTCATCCCGGCGTCATCCTTTATAGTGTCCAGCCAGCGGTCACTAGCCTGGCCCCTTCTGCTTTTTCCGCTCATCACTTCCAGGCAGGATTGACTTTGGGAGTGAGTCAGCTTTCCCGACATGACCGAAGTAGGTCATGGCAATCTCGGCTTAAAGCAGGGGTCTTCAAACTTGGCCCTTTTATGACTTGTGGACTTCAACTCCCAGAATTCCTCAGCCAGGCACTGCCTGGCTGAGGAATTCTGGGAGTTGAAGTCCACAAGTCACGAAGGGCCAAGTTTGAAGACCCCTGATATACGCTAACAATGCCCTCCAAACCACAAAACTTACAACGACTTACCACAGTTTGTTTAGTGACCATTCAGAGTTATAACGCCACTGGAAAAAAAATGACTTATGACCGTTTCTCGCTTCTTGGCGGCTTCCCCGCGGTCACGGGATCAAAATTCAGGCGCTTGGCCACTGGCTCACAGTTATGACGGTTACAGTGTCCCGAGGATGTGTGTGTCATGTGATCCCCTTTTGCGACCTGCTGACAAGCAAAGTCGACAAGGGGGGGGAGCCAGATTCACTTAACGCCCTTGAGACTAACTTAACCCCTGGACTGATTTCCCCATGGCAAGAACAAGTCGTAAAGCGGGGCAAAGCTCCCTTAACCGATGTCCCACTTAGCAACATAAATTGTGGGGCTCAGTTGTGGCCCTAAATTGAGGACCACCTGTACAGTAAGCTTTTGAAGTATGAAAACTACAAGACTGAGGATAGTCCTCAAAATCATAGTCATAAGTTGTGCTGATTCTTAAGCGGGCTCACCGTGTGATCAACCCAACTTTATGACAGTTTTGGTGGTCATTAACTGAATCACCCCAGTCATTAAGCAAACTCATTTCTTCATTTTTATCGGAAACCATAAATAAATCCCCCCCCCAAAAGCCTTAAATTGCAATTATGTGACTGTGGGACATGGCAAACCGCTATAAATGTAAGCCGATCCCCCAAAGCCCAAACTATGATCCTGTGACGAGGGTCACAACTTCAAATTTCAATCCTAAGTAACTTTTTGGAGTTTGTCGTAACTTCAAGTGGTGCTAAACGGTTCTAAAATCAGACCACCTGGACAGGTAGGTCCTTGGCTTACAACGGTTTGTTTAGTGAGTGTTCAAATTTAGTGAGCGTTAGAAGTTACAACTGCACCGAAAAAGGTGACTTACGGCCATTTTTTTCACAGTTGCAGTATCCCCCCATGGTCACGTGATCACAATTCACATGCTTGGCAAACTGACTCGCATTTACGACGGTCGCAGTGTCCCGGGGTCATGTGTGATCACATCTGACCAGCAAAGTCAATAGGGGAAGCTGGATTCACTTAACAGCTGTGTGACTAACTTAACAGCTGCAGCAATTCACTTAACAGCTTGAGCAAGAAAGGTTGTAAAATGGGACATAAAACTCACTTAACGTCTTTGGGCTCCGCTGTGATTGTCAGTTGAGGTATTACCTGTACTTGCAATTAGGTTCTATGAAGAAATTCTGAACATCTTGATTTAGTAAATTATCCTTTAGACTAGGGGTCCCCAACCTCCAGTCCATGGACCGGTACCGGGCTGCGGCAGGCCATCAACCGGTCTGCACAAACAAGCAAAGCCCCATCTGCGAGATGCAGGCAGCACACAAAACCACGTACCCTCCGGTCCGCGGGAAAACCTCTCTGCATGGAACCGGTCCCTGGTGCCCCAAAGGTTGGGGACCTCTGCTCTAGATCAGAGTTCCACAATATTTCTGGCTTTGCGGACCAGAAGGGAATTAGGGGATGGTTTGCGCAAGTGGTAAGTGTGCGCAGGCGGTTCCATTTGCCCGAGTGGTGTGCACGCACACCTGCCCCTCACACCATTGGAGCGAGCGAGCGAGCATGCGCTCGCCCGCTATTCACACAAGTGAGGATGACACGCGCACATGCTCGCCAGCCATCTCCATGGCCCAGTTGCAAATCCCTCACGGGGACCCTCTGCTTTAGACCTTTCCCTTTTTGTGGAACTGAAAGCGAAGATCTTTTTCTGATCTTTACTGTGTATTGTTTTTTTTTTTAAAAAAATAATCATGGGCAGCTCAAAAAAAGTTTTTTAAGAAGAGACTGGACAGCCATTTGTCTGAAATGGTCTAGGGTTTCCTGCCTGAGCAGGGGGTTGGACTAGATGACCTCCAAGGTCCCTTCCAACTTTATTATTATTATTATTATTAAGACCATCTTTATCTTTGAAGTTTAAATGATTTCACCTCGCCCCGTGGATTTCTTTATCCCGTCTGAAGGTAGCATGCAAATGTTTTGCATTGATCCTGGCCATTTGGATCAATACGAATGGATTTATTTTACGTCCCTGTCGTCAATTAGCATTTTAATCAGGCCGAGCTATTTGCATGTAAAATCATTTCTAAATATATCCCGCTCCTTCGAAAAAAAAAAAAAAAACTCCAAGTGTCCGGTAATTTATGCATGACTCTTGCTAAAGAAAAGCAGATACGAAACTCACTGGCTTTTAAGTTCGACAAATATGCTAATAATAATCCTTCCCTCCAAAGGGGGAATTGATTGGAACAAAATCGTGGAAGAATCATTGCCTATAATTGGGATATAATTTGTCCTTGCGTGGGATTGGGTGACTCAGAGACAACATACAGCACAGGCAGTCCTCGGATTGTGACCACAGCTGCTGCTAAGCGAGACAGTTGTTAAGTGAGCTTTGTCCCGTTTTACGACCTTTCTTGCTACAGTTGTTAAATGAATCACGGCAGTTGTTAAATTAGTAACATGGCTGTTAAACGAATGAAGGTCGCAAAAGGGGATCACCATGACCCCGGGACACTGCAACCGTCATAAATATGAGTCATTTGCCAAGCGTCTGAATTTTGATCATGTTACCATGGAGATTCTACAATGGTCGTAATTGCGAAAATGGTCATAAGTCACTTTTTCTATATCTATATCTATATCTATATCTATATATCATCATTATCTATCTATCTCTATCTATCTATCTATCTATCTATCTATCTATCTATCTATCTATCTCTATCTATCTATCTATCTCTATCTATCTATCTATCTATCTATCTATCTATCATATCTATTTATTATATCTACTCTATCTTATCTATCTATCTATCTATCTATCTATCTATCTATCTATCTATCTATCTATCTATCTATCTATCTATCTATCTATCTATCTCTATCTCTTTATATCTGTATCTGTATCTATATCTATATCTATCTATACCTATCATCATTATCTATCTATCTATCTATCTATCTATCTATCTATCTATCTATCTATCTATCTATCTATCTATCTATCTATCTATCTATCTATCTATCTCTATATCTCTTTATATCTGTACATCTATATCTATGTCTATCTATCTATCTATCTATCTATCTATCTATCTATCTATCTATCTATCTATCTATCTATCTATCTCTATATCTCTTTATATCTGTACATCTATATCTATGTCTATCTATCTATCTATCTATCTATCTATCTATCTATCTATCTATCTATCTATCTATCTCTATATCTCTTTATATCTGTACATCTATATCTATGTCTGTCTATCTATCTATCTATCTATCTATCTATCTATCTATCTATCTATCTATCTATCTATCTATCTATCTATCTATCTATCTATCTATCTATCTATCTATCTATCTATCTATCTATCTATCTATCCATCTATCCATCTATATCTATCTATCTCTATATCTCTTTATATCTGTACATCTATCTATCTATCTATCTATCTATCTATCTATCTATCTATCTATCTATCTATCTATCTATCTATCTATCTATCTATCTATCTATCTATCTATCTATCTATCTATCTATCTATCTATCTATCTATCTATCTATCTATCTATCTATCTATCTATCTATCTATCTATCATCATTATTATCTGTCTTTCTGTCTGTCTATATCTATACATTGTGAATGTCCATGACATTCAGACTTCAGGACAAGCTAGGAATCCTGCTTCTGTCTTATCCCTTGGTTGTATGGCAGGATCTCTATCTTTTGAAGCTGAGCTCCAGGATGGAGTTGAAGACCTTAACTGCTGGTCCTGGTGGACTTCCAACCCCATTCCTAGTGGGAGTTTCTCAGAGAATGCGAGAGTTCATGGCAACCATGGTTGTCCCAAATAATCTTGGCCTTGGTGGACATGGGCAGCCATGCAGGAAGTCTGGTCTTCTCCTTTGAGCAGTTGATGTACTCCACCTAAGATCAGACAGAGGTAGCAGCAGACGCCAAGAGAACTAAGCAACGGGATGATCCTTCACATCGGACCTATGCCCCAAATCCTACCAATTCAGATCTAGGAAAATCTTTATGGCAAGAACAAACATTCCTGAGGGTACGCAAGAACAAAACTGAATTAAAAGATGGAGAAAGGGGACCATCGAGCAAGGACTAACATTAAAGGAGGACATGGCTGGACCTGACCTCTCTTATACTACTTGCGGGACCCTGAATAGATTGAAGATTGACGTGCCTAAGTGTAAGACCAAGACGCTCAAGTGGAAGCTTTCAGCAGATGACAACATGCTGTGTGAATGTGGACAGCCTGGTCCATCTGCTGGTATGGCAGCTCCTACCAGAAACATGACTTATTTTTGGCCAATGACAAAGCCAAGAAATTGGCTTCATTTCGGCAGTCTAAAATTTGATCTGGAGGAGGAGGAGGAGGAGGAAGAGGAAGAAGAAGAAGAAGAAGAAGAAGAAGAAGAAGAAGAAGAAGAAGAAGAAGAAGAAGAAGAAGAAGAAGAAGAAGAAGAAGAAGAAGAAGAAGAAGAAGTAGAAGAAGAAGAAGAAGAAGAAGAAGAAGAAGAAGAAAGAAGAGCTAAGAGATAAACCACGATCCAGCCATCTGCCTGAAGTTGCTGCGTTTTCCCTCCAGAATGGTGAGAGTTTCCTAAAAATCATTATTGCTCATCCTCGACTTACAGCTTTTGGTTTAGCGACCGTTCAAAGTTACAACAGCACTGAAGAAAGTGAACATTTTTCACACACTTACGACCGTTGCGGCCTCCCCATAGTCACAGGATCAAAATTCGGACGCTCGGCAACCGGCTCCTATTTATGACGGTTGGCGTGTCCTGGGGTCACGTGATCCCCGAGCAAATTCAAGTGGGGGAGGGGAAGCAAGATTCCCTTAGCAACTGTATTACTAACTCAACAATTGCAGTGATTCACTTCCAACAACTGTGTCAAGAAAGGCCGTACAATGGGGCAAAAGTCAACGGTCTTGCTTAGCAACGGAAAGTTTGGACTCACTTGTGGTCCTGAGTCAAGGACTACCTTGATTATATTGAAATCAATATAAATTAGGAATCCACAGTACCTGCCATTTTATGAAAGCAAGTTACAGGAACCAATGTCCGGGTTTCTGATGTGCTACAATGGGGAAGGTCCATTTCCCCCTCGGGTCCAACCTTGAGTAAGGACATCTAACCTCAGGGAGGCCAGCTTTCCATCACCCCCAGGATATGTGTGTGTGGGGTGTCCAGGTAATCCTTGATTTACAACAGGGACCATTCAAAGTTACAATGGCACTGACATATGACCATTTTTCACACTTACGACCATCGCAGCATCCCAATGATCCTATGATTCAAATTCACACTTGGCCACTGTCTCATATTTATGACGTGTCCCCAGGTCAGATCTTCGAATTTTGGTCATAAGTAACTTTGGGGGGAGGGCTTGTCGTAACTTCAAACAGTCGCTAAACGAATGGTTGTAAATCAAAGACTACCTGAACAGGTAGGTCCTCAGCTTAAAACAGTTTGCTTAGTGACTGTTCCAATTTAGTGACCGTTTGAAGTTGCAACCGCACTGAAAAAAAGATGAAACAGGGCCGTGTTCCACACCCACGTGGTCACGTGATCCAAATTCACACGCTTGGCAACCGACTCATATTTACGACGGTCGCAGTGTGTCCCGGGGTCACGTGTGATCCCCTTTTGCGCCCTTCTGACAAGCAAAGTCAATGCGGCTTCATTTAACAACCGTGTCACTAACTTAACAAGGGCAATTATTTGCTTAACAAGGATGGCAAGAAAGGTGGTGAAATAGGGCAAGACCCACTTAAGGACGGTTTTGCTTAGCCCCAGAAATGCTGGCTTCAGTTGCGGTCATAAGCCGAGGACTAACTGCACTTTACACCAGAGGTCCCCAACCTTTTGGGCACCAGGGACCGGTTCCTTGGAGAGAGGTTTTCCCGCGGACTGGAGAGTGCGTGGTTTTGTATGATGCCTGCATCCCACAGATGGGGCTTTGCTTGTTTGTGCGGACCGGTTGCTGGCGTGCCTTGGCCCGGTACCGGTCCACGGACCGGGGGTTGGGGACCCCTGTTTTACACAACCTTCCTTCTCTGGAACCCAGCTCAGGTCCTGCCTAAGAACTCCGGTGACCCTCAGGTGATCTGTCCCGGCCTCCTCCTCCTCCTTCCCTTCCCGCTTGAGGGATGGGCAGCCTCGGTTGCTGAATTCTCATGCCCCCCCTCCCCCAACCCTGCGGAGCTTTCGGGAAGCCAAGTCCAAGCCTTCCTCCTTCAACCCGGCGCCCCCAATGCCTTCCAGCTGCTGACGACTCCCCTTCCAAATCCACCGGAGGCCGAATTCAGAGACCGGCGGGGACAGACTCGTTTAGGAAGGAAGGAAGGAAGGAAGGAAGGAAGGAAGGAAGGAAGGAAGGAAGGAAGGAAGGAAGGGGGGGAGGGGGCTGGCACTGCGGGCCAAGGAGCGAGGCTTGCCCCGGCGCAGCTGCTCTGCAGGGGCCGCCGCGCTTGCCAGCCAGGCGCTGCCAAGATTTTGCTGCAGCCCTGCTCTGCGGCGCCTTGGGCCCTGTGCGCGGCGGAAAGCGAGGAGCGCCCTGACCGCGCTCTCCAACCGAGGCCCGAAGCAAGCAGGCTTGGGGGGTGGGTGGCTGGGTGGCTGGGAAAACCAAGCCCGGGGAGGGGGGGAAACCCAAGTCGAGGCGGCCCCTCCGCCGCAGAGAGAGAGCGCAGGAGACCCGCCGGGCCACCACCCACCTCGCCAGCCGCAGGCACGGCTGCATTGCGCCGGGTCCGGCTCCCACCGGTCCGCAACGTGACCTCGGTCTTCCTCGGGAAGGGCGCGGGGGGCCGAGGGCCGGCGGGCGCTTTCCCGGCCCTTCTGGCGGGGGCGCGCCCGGGCGCAGCCGAGCAGCGCAGCCGAGCGCAGGACGGGCGCCCCCTCCTCCTCTCCAGCCCGCCCGCCCTCCCTCTCTCCCTCCCTCCCTCTCTCCCTCCCTTCTCCCCCACCCCCCACCCCCGCTCCGCGCGCGGCGCCTGAGCCGCAGCTGCGCCGAGCGCTGGCAATTTCTGCTGAGGCTGCAGCGCGGTCGGGGATGGCCGGCCCGGCTCGGCTGCGCTCCGCTTCTGCCGCAAGCGCCCGCCGGCTCCCGCTCTTCGGCGCCCCCACGAGCCGAGGCAGCCCCGGCCGCGGCCACGCCAAGAGGAGGAGGAGAAGGAGGAGGAGGAGGACCGTGGGGCTCGATCTACCCTTAAGGCAGACGGAACGCGGCGGCCGCCCAGGGGTCTTCCATCCCCTCCCCGACTTCCCCGGGCAGGGCCCGCTTCCGACAACCTCCCCGTAGCCTGGTGCGCGGGGGTGGCCGCGGCGCTAGTCGGACCGGCGGCGGGGCTTGCGGTGGGCCACGCGCCTTGACGCATCCCGAGCGGGCTCGGAGCGCGGGCGCTGCAGCAGGACCGCCCCCCCATTCCCCCCCCCGTTCCCCAAGGCAAGGTAAGAAGGAGAGCCAGAAACAACTTTGCGCGCTGCTTTGCGGGAAAGCTGGGGTGCCTTGCGCTGGGAGGGGAGGGCAGAAGGACGGGGGGGGTGGGGTGGGGTGGGGTGGGGGGCGACGGAGCCAGAACAGACCTTTCCTCCTCGCGCCCGCCCCCCGGGCACCGCTGCCTGAAGTGCCCCCCCTCCCCCTGATCCTGAGCTGCGGAAGAATGACAAGCGCCCCCCTCCCCAAACTTTTAACAGATCTTCCTGCCTCCAGGGATTCCCCCCCCCTTCCTCGCTTCCCACTCGGGTGACCGCCTCTCCGCTGCAGTGCATAGCCCGACCGGAGGCTGCCCGGGGCGCGTTCGACCTGGGGGCGACGCGTGAACTTGGCGGGGCGTGGAGCTTCCAGGCGGGAGCCGCCGCTCAGGTGGGCAAGCCGGAGAGCCTCCGGCCGCTGTTCCCGCAAGCATGCGGCCGCTTCTGCTTTGGCCTATGTGGGTTGATGTGCGGGGGCTGGAGAGGGTGTGTGTGTGTGTGGGGGGGGAAGGAAATCTTTTTTTAAAAAAACGAATACCTTCTTATCCTTTGCAGTCTGTGCCCGTAACCCGGCCCTCTCCCCCCCCCCCGGAGGAGCCCTCATTGGTAAGCAAGGGCCAGCCCAGAGCCAGGGGGAAGTCGCCGGATCTTGCTGAGTCGGCATCTGGGCCACCTCACCTCAGCCGCCGCCGCCGCAGCAGCAGTTGTGTGTTTGTTTATTTATTTATCTCTCGGTGCGAGGAGGCAAAGTGTGGCAGGAGCCGCAGTGCAACAGCAGCCGCAGCCGCAGCCACCGCCGCCGCGGAGGGCCCCATCCTGCAAGAAAAGCCCAAGTGGGCAAAGACTGGCGCAGCTCCCTCTCGTAGCCTAGCTCTATCCCCCCACCCACCCACCCACCCACCCACCCACACGTGCGCGGAGGCCAGGGCTTTCCTCCTGCCTTTGTGGAGCCAGTCCGAGTTGCCTGGTTCCCCCCCCCCCACCTCCCCGACCCTCCCCTGCCCAATGACTAGCTCCCTTCCCTATTTCCCTTCCTTTCTTCAGCCCGGACTCCCTCCGGCCCAGCCCCTTCCCCGTTTTTTCTCTCTAGACTTTCCGTTCTTCACCCTTGCCGTCTCCCAGCCCGGGAGCTGTCCACTTCAGCACCTTTCCGCAGCGATGCGCTGACTCTGCCCCGGGAGCTGTCCACTTCAGCACCCCCCGTACCGATGGCCTAATTCTGCCTCGGGAGCTGTCCACTTCAGCACCCTCCATACATATGGTCTAACTGCCCCGGGAGCTGTCCACTTCAGCACCCTCCGTACCGATGGCCTAATTCTGCCTCGGGAGCTGTCCACTTCAGCACCTTCCGCAGCGATGGTCTAACTCTGCCCGGGATCCGCGGCTCTCTCTGAGGTCCTCCTCCCTCCATCGCTCGCTGGCCGGCTCCGGGGGCGGAGGAATCCTCCTGCATCCAACTCTCCTTCTCCCACCATGACTGTCATGGCTGGGGACAACCCGGACGAAACCTTGGCTTTGCCAGGCCACCCTCAGGACAGCTACCGGCCTGGGGCTCACGAGGACCACGAGTGCTGTGAGCGGGTGGTGATTAACATTGCTGGCCTGAGGTTTGAGACGCAGCTGAAAACCCTGGCTCAGTTCCCCAACACTTTGCTGGGGAACCCCAAGAAACGCATGCGGTACTTTGACCCGCTGAGGAACGAGTATTTCTTTGACCGGAATCGGCCCAGCTTCGACGCCATCCTCTATTACTACCAGTCTGGGGGAAGGCTTCGCCGGCCGGTGAACGTCCCTCTGGACATGTTCTCCGAGGAGATCAAGTTTTACGAGCTGGGGGAGGAGGCCATGGAGAAATTCCGGGAGGACGAAGGCTTCATTAAGGAGGAAGAGAGGCCCCTGCCTGAGAAGGAATATCAAAGGCAGGTTTGGCTGCTCTTCGAATACCCCGAAAGCTCTGGGCCGGCCCGGGTGATCGCCATCATCTCTGTCATGGTGATCTTAATCTCCATCGTAATCTTTTGCCTGGAAACCCTGCCAGCCTTAAAGGACCAGGACAGGGACTTTGGGTTCCACAACCGCACGGGCAACTCCACCGTCTTTCGCAAACCCAGCATTTTCACCGACCCCTTCTTCGTGGTGGAAACTCTATGCATCATCTGGTTTTCCTTCGAGCTGGTGGTGCGCTTCATCGCCTGCCCGAGCAAGCCCGAGTTCTTCAAGAACATCATGAATTTCATAGACATAGTGGCCATTATCCCTTACTTCATCACTCTGGGCACAGAGATGGCTGAGCGGGAGGGGCCCCCCAAAGGAGAACAGGCCACTTCTCTGGCCATCCTGAGGGTCATCCGATTGGTAAGAGTCTTTCGCATCTTCAAACTCTCCAGGCACTCCAAAGGCCTCCAGATTCTGGGACAGACCCTCAAGGCCAGCATGAGGGAGTTGGGCTTGCTAATCTTTTTCCTTTTCATTGGGGTGATTTTGTTCTCCAGCGCAGTGTACTTCGCTGAAGCGGAGGAATCTGGGACTTTTTTCGACAGCATCCCCGAAGCTTTCTGGTGGGCAGTGGTATCCATGACCACTGTAGGATATGGTGACATGTACCCTGTGACAATTGGAGGCAAAATCGTGGGCTCCTTGTGTGCCATTGCTGGTGTGCTGACAATTGCCCTGCCTGTACCTGTCATTGTGTCCAACTTCAACTACTTCTACCACCGAGAAACAGAAGGGGAGGAACAGGCTCAATTACTTAAAGTTAGCTCTCCTAACTTAGCCTCTGACTCAAACTTCAGTTGCCATAGCTCCTCCAGCATCAGCAAGTCTGAGTATATGGAAATCGAAGAGGATGTGAATAATAGCATAGACAATTTTAGGGAGGCCACCCTCAGAACTGGCAACTACACCTTAACCAATCAGAACTGTGTCAATAAAACCAAGCTGCTTACAGATGTTTAGGCCATGTAGGGAAAGGGGGAGGGGGAAAACCCCCACCCCCACCCCTTGGTAGCTTGGAGGTGTTAAAGGGATGAGTGGCCCCCTCTTTGTAGATGCTTGATGAATATGTCTCTGAATGCTTTACCTCGGTTGCGTTGCAAATTTTGCTCAGCGCCTCAAAGAAGCTTTCCGGACCCGTGAATGAGAGTCACAATTTTGGGGTTGTTTTAATTTTGTTTCCAAAAGTTATTTTCCAGTGGGTATGAATAGTTGATGATCATCCATTGGACTAGTCTAGTTATAAGTAAGTACGGTATGCTTCTAGCCCTAGAATCCTTTGCTTTGCTTTACTTCTTCTTCTTTTTTTTTGTTGGTTTGTTCACTTTAATTTTTAACAATCCACTCGAGAGGACTTTTAACAAATATGCATGGAATAAAGGAAAAGTTTCTATTTAAGACGAAAAAAAAACAAACAAAAAAACCCTGCACAATGCATCCCAAAACATGCATCCAACACTCTATTGAGCAGTAAAATAATGGGCAATAAATATTTGCCGCTCCTTAGGAGAACCGACTTAATCTAGTTCCTTGGCAAAAGAGTTTGTAGGTCTGGTTTACGGATCTACGCACAGCACTTTACAAAAAATATGCCAGGTCATTCTGGGTTTGCGGTACATTCTCATCCCAGGGCTGGGGGCTTGTGGGGGGGGGGGAGAGAGACAAAATGTCTGCAGTGCTGCTAAGGGGTCTTAAGGGGCGAAGGGTCCCGGGATACCTTCCCTCTTCTCCAGAACTGGATGCAAATATTTTTTAGCTCCTCTCTTGCAAGACAGCACAATAGAATTTAATAGAAGCATGTGGACTTTGATACTTCTCTGTTTTATAACTGCATGCCTGGCCCATTACCTCAGAAATTAAGGAATAAGCTTTTGTTTCGACCCACCTCCTTTTAAAATAGGCCTGTTTTTTTTTTTTTTGTTTGTTTTTGGTTTCGATTTGCATTCACCAAAAGTGCACTCCTTTTTATTTACGAAGTATCTAATTAGTAACCGAAAAGTACTGTATCTAAGTGCATATGTTAGTCAACTGGGTATAACAACTTTTGGAGATCAAAGCATGTTAAAATATTCAGCATTATGGCCTCTTTGACGAAAGGCGCAGCTCCAATTAATTAATGCATGAGTTTGGTAAAACAAAAGAAAAAAAAAAGAAAAAAAAAGAAAAATTTCTTTCTGTTTGTTTGTTTGTTTAATTGCTTTATCGGGACCGAAGGGCCGGGAAGCCCTCATTTACATAGTCTCAATTATTTTCCTGTGTTAACTCAGGGAAATTAGTTGGCTTCTGCCTTGGCCTGGCCCTTAAAGGGGAAAAAAAAAAAAAACTCTATGGAAATTTAAAGGTCAGTTTATATATATAATATAGCAATGCCTAAAAGAGTCTGTAAATCAGGAAACACACACGCAACAAAAAAACGGTGCAGAAGCATGCCTTTTGATGCATTCTTAGAATGTAAAATAATGATGATGATAATAATAATAATAAAAAAAACGTATTTATTATATGCATTCAGCTTGCAGCCCAGTTCTTTCACAGCTGTTGTTTGGACGGGGAGAGACTTTGGGCCCCCCCCCCCAAGGACGCAACCAACCGACTGGAGATAGTTGCTTAGTGCCTTGATCCTCACACCCGCCGAACTGCTGGAAGTGCCTGGCGGAAGAATTCTGGTCTCAGGAGGCGAGGCTGGGCCAGGGCGAAGTTGGCCACCCCGCCTTGCCCAGTGTGGGCACCCCAGAGAGAGCGAGAGAGAGAGCTTGGGGGGGGGGAGCAAAGAGGAAGTGGGAGAGCAGGACTATCAACCCTCATCCACCTTCAGCGCCCTTCTGGGGTCTTCTTTCCAAGGCAGGGTGACTTTGCAACTTGGCTTTTACCTTTGCCAAGTAAGTTGTAATCATTTTTCTACACAACTCAGCTTTTCTCCAGCCCCGCTTCTAGAGATTTCGCTGTTTCCCTCATCTAGTCTTCCTTCCTTCCTTCCTTCCTTCCTTCCTTCCTTGCTTGCTTCCTTCCTTCCTTCCTTCCTCTTTCTTTCTTTCTTTCTTTCTTCTTTCCTTCCTTCCTTCTTTCCTTCCTTCCTTCTTTCCTTCCTTCCTTCCTTCCTTCCTCTTTCTTTCTTTCTCTTTCTTTCTTTCTTTCTTCTTTCCTTCCTTTCCTTCTTCCTTCCTTCCTTCCTTCCTTCCTTCCTTCCCTTCTTTCTTTCTTTCTTTTTCTTCCTTCCTTCCTTCCTTCCTTCCTTCCTTCCTTCCTTCCTTCCTCCCTTTCCTTCTTTCTTTCTTTATCTTTCTTTCTTTCTTTCTTTCTTTCTTTCTTTCTTTCTTTCTTTCTTTCTTTCTTTCTTTCTTTCTTTCTTTCTTCTTTCCTTCCTTCCTTCCTTCCTTCCTTTCTTCCTTCCTTCTTTCCTTCCTTTCTTCCTTCCTTCCTTTCTTTCTTCCTTCCTTCCCTTCTTTCTTTCTTTCTTTCTTTTTCTTTCTTTCTCCCTTCCTTCCTTCCTTCTTTCCTTCCTTCCTTCCTTCCTTCCTTCCTTCCTTCCTTCCTTCCTTCCTTCCTTCCTTCCTTTCTTTCTTTCTTTCTTATTTTGTGGTGTGTGCGTTTGTGCACGTGCACCGAGAGTTGTCATCCTTCCTCAGCAGGAGCTCCGCGGCAGCCTGTCACCATGTAAAGGACGGACTTTTCTAGCATCTCTGCAGGAAGCTAGAAGAGATGGCGGCACTGCAAACACCAAGCTAGAAATTCCCCATTATTTCCACCCTCTTTCAAACTTCCCAAATTCCTTGGGATTTTAAAATGCAAAACGTCCAGGGCTTTTGAAAACTCCAAAGCTTAAGCTTGGTCCAAATTAATGGGTGACTTAAGCGTGGAATAATGAAAATGATGTTATATAGACCAACGCAATCATGATTTTTTTTCTTTTTAAAGATTCATTCCAACTGTTCTTCCAATTTTACAGTTTCTTGCTTGATGAAAACTTTTCTGAGAGAAGATAAGTTTCTGAAAAGATGCAAGGCCTGAAGCGGTTGGCTATAGAAGGAAATATATATATACATGTATGTATGTATGTATGTATCCTTCCTTCCTTCCTTCCTTCCTTCCTTCCTCTGCAGAGATGATAGATTTTCTTCTTAGTGTCATTTCCCCATAAACTACAAAGATGCACGACAGTAATTGAAAGGGGGGGGAAAGGCAAAATAATTACGCAATCTTTGCTCAGAATATGAACACAGGTGCAGAAAGCTGCCCCAAAGGCAGCTTCTTGGGGTTCAGCTCAATGGGGAACATTTCTCCAAGGAAGAACACTTCCCCTCCAGTCATCGATGAAAAGGATTTAGAGAAGAAGGCCATTCCACATTTCATACCAGAAGTCCCTTTTGCTCAACCGCTTCCTCTCTGTACAACTGGAGCAGGAGTAGGCAACCTTGGCGCTTTTACGACTCGTGGACTTCAACTCCCAGAATTCCTGAGCCAGCCACGCTGAGGGGAAAGGGAGAGGTTTCCAAGCTGAGCCATGCCGGCTCAGGAATTCTGGGAGTTGAAGTCCACCAGTCATAAAGCAGCCTAGGCCTAGGCCAGAGGTAGGCAACCTTGGCTCTTTTACGACTCGTGGACTTCAACTCCCAGAATTCCTGAGCCAGCCATGCTGAGGGGAAAGGGAGAGGTTTCCAAGCTGAGCCATGCCGGCTCAGGAATTCTGGGAGTTGAAGTCCACCAGTCATAAAGCGGCCTAGGCCTAGGCCAGAGGTAGGCAACCTTGGCTCTTTTATGACTGGTGGACTTCAACTCCCAGAATTCCTGAGCCAACCACGCTGAGGGGAAAGGGGGAGGTTTCCAAGCTGAGCTATACTGACTCAGGAATTCTGGGAGTTGAAGTCCACGAGTCATAAAAGAGCCAAGGTTGCCTACCCCTAACTAGAGGATTGGCTTTTGTCGCCTAAACTGGCTTCCACGAAACTCCGGAAAGGTATCCTTGCATTAAAACTGACTTGACAGTTGTGTTATCTCTGCAATAAAAAAAAAAACAGCTTAGTGCCATAGAAGGTCAGGGAGTTGAGGCCTCGGTCAGCTTAGTTAATGCCTTTGTCCTTGGTTTGGTTGTCTACACCTGCATTTATCTGCTCCTGTACCAATCCTTACTCTGCATGTTGAGGAGAGAGCGCTGCATGCGGTGGTTTTGGGTTATGGCTTCCCTTGTTTGCGTTCGGCAAGGATGAGACGATCTTTAGGGCTTGCTGTAGCTTGGGGGGGGGGGGGAAATACAAGCCTTGCTTCCTCATGTATAATTCACGGCAAAGGAATGAGGTAAATACGGAATAAGGCAAATAACCTCATATCGCGTAGGCGTCCGGCATGTATGACATCTAGCAAAGTTCTTCCTTTCTGCTAAACTCTTGGCTTTGCACTACACTGTACCGAAATGTGTTTGTAGACCTGAAGGTACGTCGGACTGTTAACTGAGTCTTCCCAAATTTCTTTCCAGGGTGGGTGGGTGGGTTGGGGCGTGTGTGTGTGTGTGTCTTAATTTTCTTTTCTGCCATAGATTAAGGAACGGGTGTCCTGCAAAAAGAATAGATGGGAGGTTGTCCATGTGAGGATGGGCTGCAGATGGGGGAGGACCAGCGAGAGTAGAGTTAGAACTCATGTCCCAATGAGGTCCAAGTGATTGGAGGAGTCCTATGTGGATCTAAAGCAGGGGTCTTCCAACTTGGCCCTTTTATGACTTGTGGACTTCAACTCCCAGAATGCCTGGCTGAGGAATTCTGGGAGTTGGAAGTCCACAAATCATAAAAGGGGCAAGTTTGAAGACCCCTGATCTAAAGTTTCCCATGGTGCAAAAACATGAAACATCGATGCTAGGATTCATTTGGTGGTTCAGAGATACCAACCAAACGTTCAAGATCCTATGTGTTCATGTTCTAAGCATCTTTAGCATGGCCCTTGCAGACCTCGGAAGTACGTTGGGCAGGAGAAGAACAATATTAAACCCGTTTAATGTTAGTAAGATTTCAATCTAAATGAGAGAAAGTGGAAGGGCATTCTTGTCGTCGCCCCATTGCCTACATTTGCAAACTAACTTGAAAACTGAAACTAAGCCCGTCCAAACGTTGGCTTGGGAACCATGACCCTTTCTTGAGGTTGGAGGTCAACAAGATACTCACTACAATATTTTCAAGGACTGGGAGAATGGAAGCTTCAGACCCTTTCAGAAGCTTCTCTAGATAGAAGATGATTTGTTGAAATTGGAGAACGGAAGTCCTGGAAGGGAAAGTTGAGAGAAGGTGAAGTTAGGAAGTTGCTTGTTGTTGTCTTGGAGAGCTAGTTTTAGTTCTCGCTGAGGAGAGAGAGAGAGACCTAAGCTGGGAGTCAACTAGATTGAGAGTGAGGATGTACCTGAATGAGGGATCCCCAACGTCCCTCCACTTGGAAAATTACTATATTGGGGAGAAGGGCTTTCTCTCAATGGAGCAAACTGAAGGGGTGCAGCCTTGCCTAGACCTGTTACCCCCAAGAGAGGATTTACAATGTCAAGAGAGCATTCAGTTATGCTATTACTTTGATCTGCTGCTCCATGGGACATCCGATCTGCTGCTTATCTGGAGTAGACCAATGTCTGGCTTTGCTAGTTGTTGAAGGTGTTCTGTAGGACAGGTTGGGTCCAAAACGTTGGAGTAGTTCTGCCCAATTAGAATAAGGCTAGCTTCTAAGAATGTTCATTGGTAGTTGGGGACCCATCTGGTCAGTTGACCTCATGGCTGACCCCTCAGTCTACCTGGGCCACATTTGGAGGGGGGAAGGGCAGCATGGATGTTCTGCTCCTGATTTGGCCCATCCAAGGATAGAAGGGAAAATGAGAGACTCAGGAGACATTCTTCTTCCCTCTCCCTCTCTTCTTCTTCTTCTTCTTCTTCTTCTTCTTCTTCTTCTTCTTCTTCTTCTTCTTCTTCTTCTTCTTCTTCTTCTTCTTCTTCTTCTTCTTCTTCTTCTTCTTCTTCTTCTTCTTCTTCTTCTTCTTCTTCTTCTTCCTCTTCCTCTTCCTCTTCTTCCTCTTCTCCTCTTCCTCCTCCTTCTTCCTCTCCTCCTCCTCCTCCTCCTTCTCCTCCTCCTCATCCTCCTCCAAACTGGGGCCTTCCCCAACCGCATGTTATATTTAAGACAGTTGTTCCTATATTCATGTATAATTTTAAGAAAGGTTTTTGTTTTGTTTTTTGAAATGGCACAAACTCCCTTTTAGGAAATGGAACTTTGATTCTGCATTTTGCACAGTAATGTTTTGAACTCCTTCATACAGATCAGAAGCACGTTTGAAATGAAATGATTCCTTAAGCTTGACTTTTAGTTTTGTGCTCCATTGAAACGGGCAGCGGTGTTGTTGTTATTTTTATTTTTATTATTATTATTAATATAATATTAATAATATTAATATATTAATAGTTTTCCATTTTCAGAGTGGATGATTGATGTCTGGAGGAGTAAAGATATAAATCGGAATTAATCACCACCTTTATGAAATTTATATATATAAACTGTTTCTCTTTCTTTGCAATGTTGAACGGTACATCAATACATCCAAAAGCATGTATGATCAGAAAAGAGTCATATCTTGCATGTATTCAATTTGAGATCTTTATTCTAATTTATCAGGGGAAAAAAAAAAAGAGGATGTGTTGATATGCCTGTTAGATTAGCTTTCCTGATTTCTCCAGCCACGATCTATCTAATTTACGATTTTTGAGCGTTTCCTGCTATTATCTGAGGAAATATTTCACTTTGGTTAAGTGTCTCCAGGACATTTCTATAATGTCAGATGTATATTTTGCTTTTACACCAAGGTTAAAAAAAGGATATTTTTAAGGACTAATTTCAGACACACACATACACACACAAATTTGAATTTGCTTTTCCTTTCTGGGTTATGATAAGACATCCCCCCCCCAGTACATTAGCTTGCACATAACGGCTGTGTATAGGAATGTACATGGTTACTACTCAGAGTTCTCAGTTTAATGAGTCAGTATTAATTTGAAAGGTTTCTCAAAACAGGGATTACCTGACAAATGTACCATCAGGACAACAAAGCAAATGGATGTTTTGATTTCCATGATGTGCAAATTGCTTCTGCTTTGGGTCAAGAATGTACCTCATGATCACATTATCGTTGATTTGAGTTAACCATGACTGAACGGGTTTGGTTTATCAATTTTGGGGACAACAAAATGTTATGAGTTTATATATATATATACCTTCTGTTCATACTCGGCATCGATTAAAGATAATTTTTAAGCTTATTCTTATACTCACAGGAAAATGGTGGTTTGTTTATTGTGTGGAGTCTGGTTTTATTCTTGTCTTCTCCAAGGCGTGCAATTGGGAGGATTTGGGAGTTTTGACGGCTTTCAAGAAAGAGGGCTAAAATAACCGGTTAAAATTTGGACCGTATAGACCTCAAAAAAAAAAAAAAAAAAACTTGGGAGGGACTGGATGGGATCTGGCAGGAGAAGGGGGGGAAAAGGTGGAAAACAGCTGTGGAAAATTGATTTGATTAGTCATCTTTTTTTGCAAGGGAATCTTGGCGGGTTTGAGTTTTATGGCTATAGCTGCACTGGGCAGTTGGCTGTTACTTGCAATAGATGATTGACGGTTGAGTGCACTGCGTTAAGATGAAGTAAAACACGACCTGCTTGCATCCTCTAGGAGAAGAGCAGGCAGAGCTGGTGGGGGCAGAGTTAAGCGTGTCATCAGCTTAGCATCGTAACATTGCCACACAGGGTCCGAATCTGTCATGCCTCCGTCGGAGCCTGAATCTGCGGAGGAAAATGAGCTGGAACTGGAGCCGATGGAGGTTGAGGAGAGGTGTCTGTGGCTTCAGAGGAATGTGGGGAAGAGCAGGCCGAGGCAGGCCAGGGCCCTTCAGGAGTGGGACAGGAAGAACAGGAGAGACAGAGCTCAGGCGATGAGCAAGGGCCACCCCCTCCTGATCCTAGAGCACGGAGAGTGGAGAGAAGGAGGGAACAACGCAGGCAGGCTCAGCTACTCGGGAGGAGAGCGTCCCGCCCCTCTCCACAAGGCACACCTGGAGACTGAGATTTAAGGAGATGCTGTGGGGAGAGGCATTTGTCGGGAACAAACACTGATTCCTTGGAGTTTTGTGTGTGTTGTTGCTGATCTCTTGTTCTGTGACTTCTGCTTGGAAACCCGGAAACTCTGACCATTGGACTGGCTGACACACTTGATTTGGTGCTCAAAGACCTCAAATTGAATTTTGGCTTCCCTCCTGAAACTGCTCAAGCAAGCTTGTGTTTCCACAGATTCGTTAGATTTTGGATGTATGTTTCTTTCCTTGTTATCTACGTGGCCTTGAGTAAATTATTCTTCTAATCTAACTCTGTGTGAGTCAAAACCTGGAGGAGGACGGCTTGTTCCACACACACACACACTCTCCCTGCCTGAAGAGTTAAAAACTTGTGAAACTACTTGCAGCCAGAGGCTGCTGAAGGTGTGTGTGTGTGTCTTACTTTGTTCTGGGGCTTGCCAGAAACGTGGGAGCATTTGGGGAAAATTTGGAGCAATTCAAGGGCGGTTTGAATTGCCAGCTGACTGCGTTGCCTCTGTGCCGTGCCCTGGGTCATCACAGAATCCAACCCCTCTGGAATTCCGTTGAATTCCCTGAACTCCTGCCAATTTACTACTGAACTTTAGTCGGGACTAGATTCTTGTGTAGGAGCTGAGCCATAAATCCTTTCTGAATTGCGACTTGACACATGGTCCTGATCCTTTGTGCCTGACAATTCCTACCCTCGTGGTCGTGACATCTTTATCCATGTGATTATCAAGGAAAAATAATTTATGGGTTATTTGGGGGCTATCTCCATGTGAAGAATCAGGACCACACCATTACCGGTGGTGGGATTCAGCCGGTTTGGTAGAATGGGTAGCTAATTTTTTGTTGACTTTGGCAAACCGGCTGATGCCCTAGCCCTTTTTCGCAAGGCTCAGAACGGAACGCCAGAAGTGCGTGGATGCCACTTCTGGAAGTCTGTTCTGGGCCTGGGAGAATGGACCACAGGAAGTGGCATCCATGCAGAGAACTGGTTCTTCAGGTATTTGAATCCCACCACTGACCATTACATTCCAGTTACGCTGATTTATTCGCTCATGCCAAGACACCAGAAACTAGTCAACTAATGGTCATCCCTAAATTTGCCCTACATAAGACAGAACAGAATCGAAGAGGGGCGGGAGATGGTTGTGGGAACGTAATGACTCAGCTGATTCCTCTCTTGACTCCCTCCCCAGCTCTGCCTCCCCTTCGGCTACAATCTGGTGGCTACATCCAAAAAATACCTCTTGCTATTCTTTGGAACTGGTTGTCCACCACTTCTGGAGAGTAAGACGGATGGAATCACTTTTCATCCAGATGTGCTTGTTTTCCTACTGTGCAGTGGTTTGGGCCTGAAGTCCCCTTGAGTGTTGAGATCTGTTTTTGGTTCGAGTGTAGGATAACCCCGGCTGTTCTTTGGCTCCTGCAAGAGGGCAGTTGAAATGCTCCATTCTGTCTACATTTGTGTTTGCTTCCCCAACAACTCTTCTCTTCCTTCATGGCAAAAAAACTGCAGAGAGCAGCAATGAATCACACAGTGTGGGCCAGACCTACAAGTTGCCCTTGAAAAGTTGGAATGCTAATTTTTTTTTTTGGGGGGGGTGTTATCGTAAAGAAAGAAAGGCTGACATTTCAGCCTTTTTCAGAAGTTGTCGTAAAGAAAGAAAGGCTGACATTTCAGCCTTTTTCAGAAGTTGTTGTCAGTCGATGTGAGTTTGAGCGTGTGCTGCTTCGGCTGCCTAAAAATTGAACTGAAATGATTGTAAGGCGCAAAACAAAATCTCAGGGGTTAGTGCGGATGTAGTAGTGCCTGGCTGAGGAATTCTGGGAGTTGAAGTCCATGAGTCATAAAGGGCCGAGTTTGAAGACCCCTGACTTAGACTCTTCTCTTCACTTCTTCTCTTTCCCCTCAGCCTCCAAGTAACCATCATTGTGGGTTTCTCTAAGATCCGGGCAGTATTAGAGGGGAAAAATCTTCTCTTTCCCCTCAACCTCCAAGTAACCATCATTGTGGGTTTCTCTAAGATCTGGGCAGTATTAGAGGGGGAAATCTTCTCTTTCCCCTCAGCCTCCAAGTAACCATCATTGTGGGTTTCTCTAAGATCTGGGCAGTATTAGAGGGGGAAAATCTTCTCTTTCCCCTCAGCATCCAAGTAACCATGGCCACCACGATGTAAAAAAGACGTTGAGACTCTAGAAAGAGTACAGAGAAGAGCAACAAAGATGATTAGGGGACTGGAGGCTAAAGCATATAAGGAACGGTTGCTGGAATTGGGTATGTCTCTAGTTTAATGAAGAGAAGGACCAGGGGGGACATGATAGCAGTGTTCCAATATCTCAGGGGTTGCCACAAAGAAGAGGGAGTCAAGCTATTCTCCAAAGCACCTGAAGGCAGGACAAGAAGCAACGGATGGAAACTCACCAAGGAGAGAAGCAACCTAGAACTAAAGAGAAACTTCCTGACAGTGAGAACAATTAACCAGTGGAACAACCTGCCTCCAGAAGCGGTGAATGCTCCAACACTGGAAGTTTTTAAGAAGAGACTGGACAGCCATTTGTCTGAAATGGTATAGGGTTTCCTGCCTGAGCAGGGGGTTGGATTAGATGACCTCCATGGTCCCTTCCAACTTTTTATTATTATTATTATTATTATTATTATTATTATTATTATTATTATTATTATTATTATTATTATTATTATTATTATTATTATTAATAATAATAATAATAATAATAATAATAATAATAATAATAATAATAATAATAATAATAATAATAATAATAATAATAATATTAATAATATTATTACCACCATTGTGGGTTTCTCTAAGATCTGGGCAGTATTAGAGGGGGAAAAAATCTTCTCTTTCCCCTCAGCCTCCAAATAACCATCATTGTGGGTTTCTCTGTTAAGCAGGACCATCTCTGCCAGCCTCCTTCTTGCCCCCTCCTCTCATCTGGCCCTGCTAGAAAATGACAGACTGTCGGGGTGGCGTGACGGAATATTGCGGAATATGGTGTGACTTTTGTGGATAACTAGATCAGACTTTTCCCCGCATATGGCAGAAGGATAGATCAGCAGGAACAATGCAGTCCCAGAATGGGGAATGTACTGACTTGTACTTTGCTTAATAATACTCAGTTATACTTCAGGGCTGAATAACTTAAGAAATTGTTGCTTTAAAAAGAAAAGCGGAGGAGGGGGAGGAGGAGGAGGAGGAGGAGGAGGAGGAAGGGAGGAAGGGGAGGAGAGGGAGAGGAGAAGGAGGAAGAGGAGCAAAAAGGGGAGGAAGGGGAGTAAGAGGAGGGGGAGGGAGAGGGAGAGGAGAAGGAGGAAGTGGAAGAGGAGGAGGAGGAGGAGGAAGGAGGGGAAGAGGAAGGGGAGGAAGGGAGAAGGTGGAACAGGAGGAGGAAGAGAAAGAAGAGGAGGAAGAGGAAGGGGAGGGAGAAGATGAGGAGAAGGTGGAAGAGGAGCAGGTAGAGAAGGAAGGGAAGAGGTGGGGAGGAGGAGGAGAAGAAGAAAGAGGAAGGGGAGGGGAAAGAAGAAGAGAAGGTGGAAGAGGACAAGGAAGACGAGGGGAGGAGAGAAGAGAAGGTGGAAGAGGAGGAGGAGGAGGAAGAGGAAGAGGAGAAGTTGGAAGAGGAGGAGGAGGAGGAGGAGGAGGAGGAAAGGGAAGAAGAGGAGGAAGAAGTGGAAGAGGAGAGAGAGGAGGAGGTAGAGAAGGTGGGAAAGGAGGACTAGGAGATGGAGGAAGTGACAGAGGAGGAGGAGGAGGTGGAAGAGGAGGAGGAGGAGGATGAGGAGGAGACGAGGAGGAGGAGGAGGAGGAGGAGGAGGAGAAAACGTTTTTTCAATGTATACATTCATGCATTCATTTCTAGCAGGCCACCAGAAGGGAACGGGACACGAGGGGGTTTCAAGACATCCGCGTAACTCCAGTTTTCACGTTGAACGTACGGAAGAGGAGCCCGTACCGTAGATTTGGACTTGTTCAGTGGTGGGCCTGTTTAAATTTTACCCCTAAAGTATCTTACAACGGTTTAAAGGAACGGCGTCTTGTCCACAATCGTTTTAAAAGCTTCGTAGACGTGTGCCAGGAGACCACACCAGGACCAGGCCTATTTTTGCGATCTCTAAGTGAGGCCACGTGACCTTGAGGTTTTCGTGGAGGCTCTGAGATGCGTTTCACGGACTTCTCACTTGCAAGCTTTGAGGTTTTGCGTTGGTGGATTGTACCGGGCTAATGTGTGAGCTACATTCAGGCACCGGCCAGTCTCAACAACTGCGGTTCTCTCCTGTCTCTCTCTCCGGTTCCCTCCTAATTTCATGTTAACGTGAAATATTGACCTTTGATCATGAAAGGTCATGGCTAGTTAGGCTACCTTTGGGATGACTGCACAGTCGCCAGTTCGAGTTGCGTATTCTTTTCACAATACGCAACTCGAGCTGGGGAACTCTGCCGTCTTCCAAAGATAGCCTAACTAGCCATGACCTTTCATGATCAAAGGTCAGGGGGTTGGACTAGAAGACCTCCAAGGTCCCTTCCAACTCTGTTATTCTGTTGGGTCCTAGATAGCTTGCTGGATGCATTAAACTAATTGGCCAACAGTTTTCTGGGTCCTCCCGCTTTTTCATTTTTCATGTTAGGACTTTGCTCTTTTCCAATTTTCTAGCACCTCATTATTCTCCTCCAGGTTTCAAAGATTGCAAGCAATAGTTCTGAGATAACATCTGTTAGTTCCTTCAGCACCTTGGAGACTATCTACATTAACAAATCGAGTTCGTAATACAGTATTTAGACTAGACTAGACTAGACTAGACTAGACTAGACTAGACTAGACTAGACTAGACTAGACTAGACTAGAATAGAATAGAATAGAATAGAATAGAATAGAATAGAATAGAATAGAATAGAGGAATGGAATGGAATGGAATATAGAAGAGAAGAGAATATAGAATAGAAGAGAATATAGAATGTAGAATAGAATAGAATAGAATAGAATAGAATAGAATAGAATAGAATAGAATAGAATAGAATAGAATAGAATAGAATAGAATAGAATAGAATAGAATAGAGGAATGGAATGGAATGGAATAGAGAATAGAAGAGAATATAGAATATAGAATAGAACAGAACAGAACAGAACAGAATAGAATTGAATAGAACAGAATTAATAGAATAGAATAGAATAGAATAGAATAGAATAGAATAGAATAGAATAGAATAGAATAGAATAGAATAGAATAGAATAGAACAGGACAGGAGAAGAATAGAACAGAATAGAATAGAACAGAATAGAATACTGGCCAAGTGTGATTGGACACACAAGGAATTTGTCTCCAGTGCATAAGCTCTTAGTCTACAATACAAACAGCAAGGTAATATTTCTTTTTCAATTTCCATTTGCATTTTCCACCTCCTTTCCCTACTTATTGTAGGAAGAGCTCTCTTTCTCTCACTTCTCAAAGAAGACTAGCCCAAAGAAGTTGTTAAGTATCTGTAGCTTCTCCTGCTTCCGTTCGTTATTTCCACATCATCCACATAAACAGCCTCCTTGCTTCTTCTGGTACGTAAAGGTATACCTCTAAATCTTCCAAGGAACCTTTTCTTTCTTCCATAAAGGTAAAGGCTTTTCCTGTCCACTGTTGTCCACCTCTAGGGGGTGGTGTTCATCTCCATTTGTTAGCCGAGGGAGCCAGAATTGTCCGAAGACACTTCCATGGTCAGTGGCCAGCATGACTATACGCCGAGGCTCAGGGAACGCTGTTACCTTCCCACCGAAGTGGTACCTATTAATCTAGTCGCATTTGCATGCTTTCAAACTGCTAGATGGGCAGGAGCTGAGGCAAGGAACGGGAGCTCAGCCTGTCCTGCGGCACTTGGGTCTTGAACCCTGGCTCCCAGCTTTCCTGCTGACAAACTCAGAGTCTTTAACCGCTGAGCCACCACGCTTCCATACTCTCCAAAATCTCCTACTTTGGTTTCTACGGTCTCAAACTACCAGCTAATATTTCCTAGCGGTCGGCCTCTGCTTTCATTTCATGTACTTTTCCTTTCACTCCTCAAATGATCGCTGAAGTCCAGTACGTCCCATTTTAGAAATTCACATCCCTCTTGGATGTGTTTATCCTTCAGGAGTTTGGTCGTGGTACGTGGTCCACCTTTTGCCTGAGTTAAATTATTAGAATCTTCCTTCCTGAAGTCCAAGCTAAGGGTTGTCTTCTCCCTGCCTTTCCCACCGAGTTATCTTGATCTCTGTTATGACATGTTCTCCTAAGGCACCTGACAACTTCAGTCCATCAACTCAATTCCTCTCTGTTGGTCAGAAACAGCTCCAGGATAATTGACATTGAATTTCTCCTTTCCTCCTTTTAAACAATGGAAGGGTTTTGGAGGAACTGAATTGGATGGTAATCCTTTGGGGAGGGCAGAAATCTGCCAAAATCATTAGAGTGGCTTCTTTTTGAGAACTGGGTGAGCTGATTTTGAAATAAAATATCTAAAGACAGGGTGAGTTAATTCCCTGTTTGGACTACGTGAATTGGTTTCTTTATGCTCCTATCCTGAGAAAAATATCTACAGACCCCTGACATCCTGGACATAATCTGTTTCAATTGCTCCCCTCAGGACGCAGCTATAGGGCATTGCACACCAAAACAACTAGACACAAAGACAGTCCCCCTCCCCCCATTATATCACTCTGCTGAACACCTAATTCCCACAGCATTGTCTTATGCCTAAATGTATCTACCCATGTAGTAGGGCTGTATTGATATTATCCTTCCCATCTTACCCACTATTTTCTCCTATTGGTACCTTATGGTTTATCACTTGTTGTTTATGTCTTATGATTTATGATTGTAACTATGATTTATTATCTATGACTTAACACTTTGTTGTGCGTATGTACGCTGAGAGCTTATGCACTGGAGACAAATCCCTAGTGTATCCAATCACACTTGGCCAATAAAGAACTATTCTATTCTATTCTATTCTATTCTATTCTATTCTATTCTATTCTATTCTATTCTATTCTATTCTATTCTATTCTATTCTATTCTATTCTATTCTATTCTATTCTATTCTATTCTATTTTCTATATTCTATATTCTATATTTTATTCTGTTTTCTATTCTATTCTATATTCTATTCTATTCTCTGTTTTCTATTCTATATTCTATATTCTATATTCTATATTCTGTTTTCTATTCTATTCTATTCTATTCTATTCTATTCTATTCTATTCTATTCTATTCTATTCTATTCTATTCTATTCTATTCTATTCTATTCTATTCTATTCTAATACCTGAACAACCAGTTCTCTTATTCGATGTAGGCCTGGGCCTCTGAGGCCTAGAACAGACTTCCGGAAGTGGCATCCATGCACTTCTGGTGGGCCGTTCTAGGCCTGCCAGGCCTCTGAGGCCTAGAACGGACTTCCGGAAGTGGCATCCAAGCACTTCCTGTGGGCCGTTCTGGACTTCTGGAAGCCAGCCGGTTCTCTGAATGCAGCAAAATTTAGCTACCGGTTCTGCCGAACTGGTGCGAACAGACTGAATCCCACCACTGAGTTTAGTGTCTCCAAGAACTTTAAACCTTCCAGAGACTATACAAAGGACAGCTCTCTGGAACACTTGTGGATAATTCAAAGTCCTCTCCTTGTCCAGAGAGGAATTACAAAGAGCCAGTCCACCTGCTGGCTTTTAATTCCCCCTAGAGCAGGGGTCTTGAAACTCAGCCCTTTTATGACTCATGGACTTCAACTCCCAGAATTCCTCAGCCAGGCATGCTGGCTGAGGAATTCTGGGAGTTGAAGTCCATGCGTCAAAAAAGGGCAGAGTTTGAAGACCCCTGCCCTAGAGTCAGCTCTACTTTTCTACTTTTGGTTCACCATTCCCCAGAAATTTGTTTTATAGGGTTCTTGTCAAAATTGTGTCCCTTCCTTGTGAGACATAAATCCTCACGTAAAGTTGCTAATTGGTGAGGTAAGCCACACCGCCTATACATCCCCTTCTTTCTTGACTGCTCTGTCTTTTTAACCAGGAGTCCACTTTCAAATACAGGTAGCTCTCAACTTACAGTAGTTCATTTAGTGACTGTCCGAAGTGACAAGGGCATGGAGCAAAAAGTTACTTATGACTGTTTGTCACACTCACGACTGTTGCAGCATCCTCACGGTCACGTGATCAAAATTCAGACCCTTGGAAACTGACTCACATTTATGACAGTTGCAGCATCCCGGGGGGGTGTGTGTCATGTGATCACTTTTGACGACCTTCTGACAAGCAAAGTCAACGGGGACGCCAGGGTCACTTAACAACCGTGTCACTAACTTAACTACTGCAGGGATTCGCTTAGCAACGGGGGGCGAGAAAGGTTGCAAAACGGGACAAATCCACTTAGCAAGTGTCTCGCTTAGCAACGGAAATTTTGCACTCAATTGTGGGTCATAAAGTATTCCTACTTTAGCCGTTTGGAACGAAACCACTCCGAACGGTAGGAAATAACTTTATTTGGTACCTAGGCTTTCCCCAATGTCCTCTCTCTCGAGCATTTCGTTTTTGCTTCTCGCGGATGTCACGAGAAGCGAATGTATCAGGAGATCTTTTTTTAGCCCTCAATCTGCTATTCGTTAGAGCGGGGCACTTTTCATTATTTCCATAACTAATGGCAGCCCAATTGAAAAATGAAACATTTAATCAACCGTGATGGGCTTTCGATGGTCCTGAACGTATTGAGGGCAGGGAACTGCCGGATGACATAAATGTGAGCTGTGTTTAGTACATCGGAGACGTCTTCTTCTTCCTGTCTTCAAGCAGAGAGCACTATGGGGATTTTTAATAGCTGAAACATATGGGGAGGTGGACCATGTATTCTTCTGCTTGAGTGGCCAATTAGACAGGCAACTCTCCCTGCAGGAGCTTGGCAAAGTCCTGCAGCCCAGAAGGTTATTGGAGCCAAAACATACCTAGGAACGAAAAATCGTAGGACAACTCAGACATTTATTTACTCAGGCAGTCCTCGACGTACGGTCACAATTGAGCCCAAAATTTCTGTCGCTAAGTGAGACATTTGTTAAGGGAGTTTTGCCCCAGTTTACGGCCTTTCTTGCCGCAGTTGTTCACTGAATCACTGCAGTTAATAAGTTAGCAACCCGGTTTGTTAAATAAATCTGGCTTCCCCATTATTAGAAGGCGGCCAAAGGGGATCAGATGACCTTGGGACACAGCAACCGTCATAAATATGAACCGGTTGCCAAGCGTCTGAATTTTGAAACAGAGGGATAGAATCAAGATCACGTGAAGTGTTAATACCACTTTACAACACCTTGGTAAGGCCACACTTGGAATACGGCATCTGGTTTTGGTCACCACGATGTAAAAAAGATGTTGAGACTCTTGAAAGAGGGCAGAGAAGAGCAACAAAGTTGATCAGGGGACTGGAGGCTAAAACATATAAGGAACGGTTGCTGGAATTGGGTAGGTCTAGTTTAATGAAGAGAAGGACCAGGCAGGACAGGATAGCAGCCTTCCAATATCTCAGGGGTTGCCCCAAAGAAGAGGGAGTCAAGCTATTCTCCAAAGCACCAGAGGGCAGGACAAGAAGCAATGGATGGAAACAATTGACATCCATGACATTTATTTTTATTAGTACAATAAAGACATCAGGACCAGTGGTGGGATTCAAATAGGTGAACAACCAGTTCTCTGTGTGGACGCCGCTTCTGGAAGTCCATTCTGGGCCTGGGCAACAAAAAATTAACTACCGGTTCTGCCAAAGTGGTGCGAACTGGCTGAATCCCACCACTGATCAGGACAGAAGGACTTGGCTTAAATTAAGTATTGGTGAAAAATTTCATACTTTGCAAACAGACGTCCCAAAGGTGCTTTTTCAAAAAGGCAGCTGGGTTTTCTTTGTTTTTCCTCAAAGATGTCAAGGAACATTCACGTTTTGGACAGGGAGCACCGCTGGTTTGAAAGAGGGGTCAAAGAGACCATCTGAACAGCTCTCTCATCTTGTCCAACCCCCTGCTCAGGCAGGAAACCCTATACCATTTCAGACAAATAGCTGTCCAGTCTCTTCTTAAAGACTTCTTCTTCTTCTTCTTCTGCCATATCCGTTATCGGACGTTGGCGATCATGTTGGCGATCCTGTTTTTATCAGCAGCCGCACGAAAAAGTGCTGCTGAGTTTTGTCCAAACCAGTCCCTTAGATTTTGAAGCCGTGATGTTCTTCTTCTGCCTGGACCTCGTTTGCCTTCAATCTTTCCTTGGAGGATTAAATGGAGTATGCCGTATTTTTCTGGGTGTCGCATCACATGTCCGAAATATTCTAGCTTTCGTTTTTTAATTGTTTTGATGATTTCCCTGGGCTTTCCCAGGCGGCTTATCACCTCCTCATTTCTGATCTTGTCAACCCAGCTTCTACGTAACAGCCGCCTGTAAATCCACACTTCAAATGCTTCTAGTCTCTTCAGGTCTTAAAGACTTCCAGATGTTTTACCATCGGACATACGTGTCTCAGGTTACTCCTTTATATATTTCTTCTAGGTTTATTTGCTTTTTTTTTTTTCAAAAACAGAATGCACTTCGACAGTTGTCATTAAGGAAGTTTCATGTGCAGGTCTGTTTTAATTGCACAAATTCAGGCTAACATCATGGTGGGGCTTTTCACCCTGGTCACTTGACGCGCAGCGAGTTTTGCTGACCCAGAAATATTTGCCTTGATCTTAGAGCGATCGTATTTGGTGTAACAGTATGTTCTTATTATTTTTATAATTTGGAATTCCGCCATCCCTTATAATCGTTGCTAGGGAGGAAGGAGTACGGCAACTGCATGCTTCTGTTCTGTTCTCTTCGTTGCTTTGATCCCAATGTTGGCGCTGAATTCACTTTATTGGATAAATCCAAACGTGAAAGCAGGGAATCTTTTGCTGGGATGTCTGAGTAGAGCAGGGAACACAGATTTAGAGGAAGCACAGGTAATTCTCAACTCACAACAGTTCATTTAGTGAGTGTGTCCTGATCTAATGAAGATCTCTAGAAGCTTGCATTTTTTTAAAAAATTTTTTTCCATGTAACAATGGACATTTCCTTAAAACAGAACTGAGAGTTAAAAAAAAAATCCTACAAAATACTGCTTTTCTTTAAAATGATATTATTATTTTAAATATTTCTGGATTGCATTGCAATAATCAAACTGGTACCTATGACCTTGTATACTTGTGGAGCAGATTAAATGATTCATGCTGGTCAAAAATTGGAGGGGGGTGGGGCAATTCAAAAACCACCTTTGAGAATGGATTCTACTATAGATACCCTATATTGTTCAGGTGTTCCAGATCCTCAGCTGTTTGTATAATCTGACAATGTTTTGTTTGATTGATAAGAGGTTGAAGCAGCAGATAGGACCTCTGAGATGGGCTCCAGACTGTTTCCTTTCATTTTGATAAATACTCTGGGAATTGATGATAGAGCAGATGGAACAGATTTTGTCCCCCCTAGAAGAGAATTTCTGTAGCTCCAGGATGAACTGTGAAATCCGGCTCCTGGTTGGAAGGACAAAAAGCTGGATAAACCTTGACCCGGTCAGGATCGAACTGCTAGCAGCGGGCAGAGATAGCCTGCAATACTGCGTTCTCACCACCGCGCCACCAGGGCTTAGATAGCAATAGCACTTAGACATACGTACCACTTCACAGTGCTTGACAGCCCTCTCTAAGCGGTTTACAGAGTCAGCGTATTTGCCCCCCAACAATCTGGGTCCTCGGAAGGAGGAATCCTCATTTTACCGACTTCGGAAGGACGGAAGGCTGAGCCAACCTTGAGCCGGTCAGGATCGAACGGCTGGTGGTGGGCAGAGTTAGCCTGCAATACTGCATTCTCGCCACTGCGCCACCGCGGCTCTTCCAAAAGCTTTTTCTTCGTGTAGCAATGTCAGAACGGAGCTCAGTCGAAACGAGGCGTCCTTGGTGCTCTTTGAACTTGGTTGTTTTCTGGAAGGTAACACTTAACTACTTAACTACTGAGGGTGTTATCTAGACTGGCAATGAAAGATGCACAAGGAAACAATTAAGCGAAGAGGGGACCAAGGACTCCACGGGCTTGTCCTGTTGGTGTCTATCATGATGCTACTGTACAATGGGAGGAAACTGCTGGAGGACGGATGGATTGGGATACAAAGACTGAACTCCGGAAGCCTTCAAGAAAAGTGTACAGCCATTTGTCTGGGATGCAATAAGGTCTTCTGACCTGGGCAGGAGATTGGACTAGAACAGGGGTCCCCAACCTTTTGGGCACTAGGGACCGGTTCCATGGAGAGAGGTTTTCCGCGGACCAGAGGGGGCCTGGTTTTGTATGCTGCCTGCATCCTGCGGATTTGGGCTTTGCTTGTTTGTGCGGACCGGTTGCTGGCGTGCCACGGCCCGGTACTGCATGTCCCATCGTTGTTTCTGTAATTAAAGCTTCTTGAGTTGGTGGGGGGGGGGGCTCCTTGACAAAGCAGCGTTTGGCTGGTCTTAGATGGGAGTCGGCCTCTTAATGCCTTGGGCAGGGATGATTTATTTATTTCATAAAAGAAGTCCATAATGGCATTTTTCTATTTTTAAAAGTCCTCTCTCTCTCTCTCTCTCTCTGCCTTTTAATATATTATATTAATATAATGTATATTATATTAACAGAGAGAGAGAGAGAGAGAGAGAGAGAGAGAGAGAGAGAGAGAGAGAGAGATTTCAAAAATAGAAATTGCTGTTAGAGAGAGATTTCAAAATAGAAATTGCTGTTATGGCAAAATTTGACCTGAGCCAGGTTGGCCAACTTGCTATTAAAAAAAACAACTTCCTTCCTTCCTTCCTTCCTTCCTTCCTTCCTTCCTTCCTTCCTTCCTTCCTTCCTTCCTTCCTTCCTTCCTTCCTTCCTTCCTTCCTTCCTTCCTCCCTCTCTCCCTCCCTCCCTCCCTCCCTCTTCTTTTTCTTCCCTTTCTCATCTTCCTCCCTCCCTCCCTCCCTCCCTCCCTCACTCACTCACTCCCTCCCTCTTCTTTCCCTTCCCTTCCTTCCCTTTTTCATCTTCCTTCCTTCCTTCCTTCCTTCCTTCCTTCCTTCCTTCCTTCCTTCCTTCCTTCCTTCCTTCCTTCCTTCCTGCTTGAGCAGGTGGCTGGACTAGAAGACCTCCAAGGTCTCCTCCAGCTCTATTCTGATTGATTGATTGATTAACTGCTATTGCTATCTACGCATGGCTTTGAAAGGGAATCCAGCGAAAGGTAGGGATGGAGTAGCACAGATTAAGGAGAAACAATCCAGCCACCTCTGATTCAAGCAGAGGCTGACTCCTCCCTGCAGGTGAGGGTCAGCAAAACAGAAATGCAAATATTTGAGGGGTGGGATGCGTGCACCCCATCGTTTGGAGAAAGTGACTGTGGTGGACAAGGCCCGAATGCGGAGAAAGGGACACTGTCAGGTAGATGGCCGGGATCTAAGAGATTACTGGGCTATTCTAGATAATGGCTAACCATTATCTTGCATTAGAAAGGATCAGCCGAGAGGTCAAACATTTGTCCATATGGCTTCCAGATGACCCAGTTGCCTCTAAATAAACTGAGTGTTCTAAGGAGGAGTCGTAAGTGATCTCCGGTTCTCTGGATTCTTCTCTTTTCCCTTTTTGAAGGAAGGACCATCTCACACTCAGGACCATCTCAAAATTCAGATCCTTGGCAACAGGGATGTGTTTATGACCGTTGCAATGTCCTGGGGGCCACGGGATCACTTTTTGCAACCTTGGGGTGGTGGTGGAAAGGAGGTTGGGCTAGAAGGCCCTGAAGATCTTCTAGTCCAACCCCCTGCTCAAGCAGGAGAGCCTATGCCAGGGGTAGGCAACCTTGGCTCTTTTATGACTCGTGGACTTCAACTCCCAGAATTCCTCAGCCAGCATGGCTCAGCTTGGAAACCTCTCCCTTTCCCCTCAGCGTGGCTGGCTGAGGAATTCTGGGAGTTGAAGTCCACGAGTCATAAAAGAGCCAAGGTTGCCTACCCCTGCCCTAGACCTTCCAGACCAGTGGCTGTCCAGTCTCTTCTGAAAAGCCTCCAGTGATGGAGCACCCACAACTTCTGGAGGCAAAGCCGTTCCACTGGTGAATTGTTGAGACTTTGGAAAAAGTGCAGAGAAGAGCAACTAAGATGATTAAAGGCCTGGAAACTAAAACATACGAAGAACGGCTGCAGGACTTGGGTTTGGCTAGTTTAGAGAAAAGAAGAAATAGGGGTGACATGATAGCAGTCTTCCAATATCTCAGGGGTTGCCACCAAAAAGAGGGGGTCAAATTATTCTCCAAAGCACCAGAAAGCAAGACAGGAAACAACGGATGGAAACTAATCAAGGAGAGAAGCAACCTGGAATTAAGGAGAAACCTCCTAACAGTGAGGACAATTTATAATAGAATTCTTTATTGGCCAAGTCTAGTTGGACAGACAAGTAATTTGTCTCCGGTGCCTAAGCTCTCAGTGTACACACAAGTAATAGTGATAATCACGATCATATTATACAACCTGAAAATACATTCATCATAAATCTTGAAATACGACACTTCATCATAAATCATCAGATGCAACACTGAGTGGATAGTCATAGAATACTAGCTAAGCAAACAACAGAAATCATACTAGGATGCTAAAAAAAAAACCCCAATATAAATTGTAAGATACAAGCAGCAAAGTTATAGTCATAAGAAGATAAGGATAGGTAATAGGAAAGATGAGGAGTATCATTGTAATAATAATAATAATAATAATAATAATAATAATAATAATAATAATAATAATAATAATAATAATAATAATAATAATAATAATAATAATAATAATAATAATAATAATAATAATAATAATAATATTAATAATAATAATAATAATAATAATAATAATAAACTTGGAAGGGACCTTGGAAGTCTTCTAGTCCAACCCCCTGCTCAGGCAGGAAACCCTATACCATTTCAGACAAATGGCTGTCCAGTCTCTTCTTAAAAAAATAGTAATACACTTTACTAAGTATTTTGACAGTGTTGTAGGACTTAGTTGTTAAGCAGAGTGACAGCGTGGGGCATTCTCTATTCCAATTAGCCAGTGGAACTGCTGGCCTCCAGAAGTTGTGGGTGCTCCATCACTGGAGGGTTCTAAGAAGAGACTGAACAGGTTGTCTGGAATGGTATAGGGTCTCTTGCTTCAGCAGGGGGTTGGACTAGAACAGAGGTCCCCAACTCCCGGCCCGTGGATCGGTACCGGGCCGCAGCATGCCAGCAACCGGTCCGCACAAACAAGCAAAGCCCCATCCATGGGATGCAGGCTGCACACAAACCCACGCACTCTCCGATCCGCGGAAAAACCTTTCTCCATGGAACCGGTCCCTGGTGCCCAAAAGGTTGGGGACCTCTGGAGTAGAAGACCTCCAAGGTCCCTCTCAGCTCTATTCTGATTGACTGGCTGATCTCCTGACAAGCAAAGCCAGATTCACTTGACAAACCAGGTTACTAACTGAACCACTGCAGCAATTCGCTTTAATGGCCGTGGCCGGGAAGGTGGTTAAAAAATGGGGCGAAGCTGGCTTAACAGCTGTCCTGCTCGGGCCATGGAAATTTTGGCCTCGGGCCGTGGTTGTTAAGTCCTGGACTAGCTCTAACCATTCAACGGGGGGGGGGAGGTTATTGTTTCAGGTGTGAAGTAGTCAAATGGGGAGTTAGTGGAGCTTCGTTGGCACAAAAGAGGTAGGAAAGTGGCCCCGGGAGAGCATTCTTTGCCCAGAACTTGAGCAGGGCTCTAATGAGTTTGAAGCAATAGGGCCGGGGATTAGCTTGCCCAGCTGGCATCGAACAAAAGCATATTGATGACACGGCCCTGCTCGGCCTCCAGAGTCTGGTCCTTCTCCTTTTAAACAAAAGCTCTGGGCTTGAATAGGTTGGCTGGGACACCTCTCAACACCCTTCCTGGCAGGTAAGTCTCTTTTGCTGCTGCCTTTGTTCTCCCCGGATGGACGGGCCGGCACATTTTTCCATGGCATCCGTTGACGTCCTCCGTCTGCCCTTCCCTTCTCTTGTTAAACAAACTCTGAGCCTTTCCTTCTCGGGTTGCAAGGAAAAGTTTCATCCGGAGGGCTTGAAAAACAGACACGGGGCCAGGGAAGTGGGCAGAAACCCTATCCCATTTCAGACAAATGGCTGTCCAGTCTCTTCTTAAAAACGTCCAGTGTTGGAGCATTCACCGCTTCTGGAGGCAGGTTGTTCCACTGGTTAATTGTTCTCACTGTCAGGAAGTTTCTCCTTAGTTCCAGGTTGCTTCTCTCCTTGGTTAGTTTCCATCCGTTGCTTCTCGTCCTGCCTTCGGTTGCTTTGGAGAATAGCTTGACCCCCTCTTCTTTGGGGCAGCCCCTGAGATACTGGAGCACTTCTATCATGTCCCCCCTCGTCCTTCTCTTCATTAAACTAGACATACCCAATTCCAGCAGCCGTTCCTTATAGATTTTATCCTCCAGCCCCCTGATCATCTTTGTCGCTCTTCTCTGCATTCTTTCTAGAGTCTCAACATCTTTTTTACATTGTGGTGACCCCGATATAAAGAACCCACGAAGCGGTGGGTTCTTGCGTTCCCACTGCTGATTACAGGAATATGTAAGCAGGAGAATCCACCCTTTAGGGACTGTGTTAGGCGTACTCTGAACAGGACACCAGAGCAGGGGCTTTGGAGAACAGCTTGACTCCCTCTTCTTTGGGGCAGCCCCTGAGATACTGGAAGGCTGCTATCATGTCCCCCCTCGTCCTTCTTTTCTCTAAACTGGACCCCTAATCATCTTTGTTGCTCTTCTCTGCACTCTTTCTAGAGTCTCAACATCTTTTTTTACATTTTACATTCTTTGATGAATGATCTTTAGAAAACAGGCCGGTATTCCAGATTGTGGTAAGTGTGTCTGCCAAGCCACCCACGGCAACGAGGGCGAGAAAAGGCTTAACAGATGCAAAACAGAGAGAGACTTCCAACAATAAGCCAGGACAGACCACCTTTCCTAGCTACTGATCTCAGAGCATCACATGCTAGCATTTCCTTCAGAGAATCACCAAGCAGAGTAAGATAATTTCCTTTATGAAGGCCAGCATTTCTCAAGCTTGGCGATTTTTAAGACCTGTGGGCTTCAACTCCCAGAATTCCCCAGCCAGTAGGAATTCTGGGAGTTGAAGTCCACACATCTTAAAGCTGCCAAAGGTGGAGAAACACTGATCTAGACTGTTTATAGGATTTTTTTTTACATCCCCATTTGCTTCTTTAAACAAGGATCTGAAAACGACATGCTTTCGTGACCGAGAGACGATCTTTTTTTTTTAATTTCACTGCATTTTTATATTAAAGGTGACAGTGATCAAAATTTGACAAGCGCAGTGCACCTGTTGTAAACTGTTCCTGGGCAGTAGTTCCTGTCCCAGGAAAGCATGCTGTGTTCCAGTCTTTTCTCAGAAAAGCATCCAAAATATTGAATACAGTAAAATAGTCTTTATTCCTCAGAGGTATGACGTTAGATTTTTCTTCTTGGCAGCTGTGCGACTCCCCTGGGTAAACGTGCCGGAAATGAAAGAAGCTTATGGAATTGCTTTTTTGGAGTCCATCTCCTTACCTGTAGGAGAAGGAATGGCAGAACCCGGGGGGTCGGAATCAAAAGAGTCATTTGAAATAAATGACCTAATTCTCTCAAGAGCTGTCAGATATCACCATGGCGATATCAAGAGATCTCAGAGGCTGGCCCACAACGGCGTCAGAACTTCACATGAACTTGCTCAAGTGAAGACGTGGTAGAACGTGGAGGCGGAATTAAAAGAGGGATCAGCCTAGAATCCTTACGTAGTCACAAGCGGATGAAGTCCAATCTCCCTTGAATTCCATTGGTCTGTGTCTAACTCCAAGCAGGTGTTAAGTGTTAGCTGGGGAGATTTGTGCGCACGGGCTTTTTTAGTGATAAGTCAGTTTAATTGGACTTTCACGTGTGAACCTGGTCTTTTACAATTGACATTACCCGATTTTGGCCACATTGATGCTCTGGTGTCCTGTTCAGAGTACGCCTAACACAGTCCCTAAAGGGTGGATTCTCCTGCTTACATATTCCTGTAATCAGCGGTGGGAACGCAAGAACCCAATGCTTCGTGGGTTCTTTATATCATGGTCACCACGATGTAAAAAAGATGTTGAGACTCTAGAAAGAGGGCAGAGAAGAGCAACAAAGATGATCAGGGGACTGGAGGCTGAAACATACAAGGAACGGTTGCTGGAATTGGCTATGTCTAGTTTAATGAAGAGAAGGACCAGGGGGGACAGGATAGCAGCCTTCCAGTATCTCAGGGGTTGCCCCAAAGAAGAGGGAGTCAAGCTATTCTCCAAGGCGCCTGAGGGCAGGACAAGAAGCAATGGATGGAAACTAGTCAAGGAGAGAAGCAACCTGGAACTGAGGAGAAACTTCCTGACAGTTAGAACAATTAACCAGTGGAACAACCTGCCTCCAGAAGCTGTGAATGCTCCAACACTGGAAGTTTTTAAGAAGAGACTGGACAGCCATTTGTCTGAAATAGTAGAGGGTTTCCTGCCTGAGCAGGGGGTTCAACTAGATGACCTCCAAGGTCCCTTCCAACATTATTATTATTATTATTATTATTATTATTATTATTATTATTATTATTATTATTATTATTATTATTATTATTATTATTATTATTATTATTATTACAACAACAACAACAATAATAATAATAATTGTTATTGTTATTGTTATTGTTGATCATCGCACAGTCAGCCAGATGTTCAGACTGGATTTGGCATTTTTGTCTACCTATCAAGTCCTTACCAACCCCTTGTTCAGGATGAGTCCATCTGCTCCCAAGGTTTAGAAACAGGACCCTGGGTCATATGGAGACCTACTCGGTTCTGCCCGTCGATCTTTTATAAAGAAAATGTCAGGATTTTTTGAGGGTGCGTGAAAGAGGGCACTTTTAAAAATTTTAAACCAAAAAAAAAAAGCAGAAAGACTGTGTCAGAATTGTGATTTTTGCAGTATACAACTCAACCGTTGCCTTCCAATGCAATTCAGCATTTAGTATCGGATAAGATAGTCTTTCCAGTTTGAGGACAGGAAGCCCTTGTCAAAATGTACAAATATTTCCATACATATTGCTAGAGTTACTCAACGGCAAAAGTTCCGGGATATCTTCGCTATAAAACCTTGCAATGGGAACGCTATGAAAATTTTTCTCCTTCCTCTCTAGCAAAATCTCTATATGTATTTGAAGAAATAACGGCTTACTTCAGTTCATAGGACAATGCCATGAAGAATGTTTTTTTTTTTTGAAGAATATTAGCATAAATTAAAAAATAAAATAAAATAAAATAAATTAAATTAAAAAAATCCGAAGCTGGAGAAAAATAATGCCAGATCTGCACATGTAGTTCGTGAGTCATTCATCTAATCCTCTTGAACTAAAGATAAACACGCAAGAATAATAAAAAAAAATCAAGGCAGTTTTATCCCACCATGAATTCAAGAGCAAATTATGGAAATGAGAGAAGCCAAAAATTCCAAAACTTTAATGGAAGAATCTCTATGGAGATTCCAGGTCCTGGTTATCCTAAAGGTGCTTTTTTTTTTTTCCCCCAAGAGGCAACTGGACTTTCTTGTTTTTCCTTTGAAGACCTTTCGCTTCTCATCCAAGAAGCTTCTTCAGCTCTCTTTAATGGAAGAATTTAATATTATTTTTTTTTAAAAAAATAGAAGCCGATAACGTTACATACCTTTTTTTCCCCAGAAATGGATTTTGCAGAAGGTGAGCCCCATACAATGGGGAATTTGGCCCGAAAGTTGGAAAACAGCAGTCAGGGTCAATGAATGATGATGGACAGAAGCTGGTTGTCTTTTTTTTTTTCTTTCCTTTTTTTTTTTGATGAAGCAAATTTTACGCCTGACTGCCTTAGAAAGAAAGCATGGAGCGGAAACAGACCCACCGGTAGAGAGAAATTGGATCCAAGTGGTTTAACTCTTTCGGCGAAACGGCCTTTTTAGCTGTTCACATCAGGCAGGCTATAATAACGCATTTCCAAGCGGTTTGCCTGGAACATCACTTCCGGGAGAAACGATCACAGGACGATAATTTGATTTAACAGGCTCCCCGTTCCTCCGCGGGGGGGGGGGGAGCGCGCGTGGCTGAGTGGATAAGACAGCCGAGGAAGGTCAAAGTAAGAAATAATAATAATAAAAAAAGACTAAATTTTAAAGCGCTGGGAAATATAATAATAATAATAATAATAACAACAGAAAAAGTCCCCAGAGGACGGGATTCACTACCATTTTAAAAATCTTATCAATAAAGGAAGCAGAAAGAAATGTAACGCCTTTATTGTTGATCGTGGTCCTGGCTTAATTAATTAATTAATTAATTAATGGCAAACGCGGGAGGATGGTGAGTTCAGGCTTCCTCCGCCTAGTGACTCTCTTGCTGAGGGTCCAGGGTCTCTCGCCTTCCAGGCTGACACCCCCCCCGTCCCCCCCAAAGCTCCTTTCCGTCCAGCCCAGCTCCTCAAGCTCATCGGCCCGAGAAAGCGCCGGCCCGGCTCGGTCCCCAGCGCCCGCTTCCTCGCGGCACCCACAGCGATCCCGCTCAGTTGGCCCAGACAGAGGATCCGGCTGCGCCCTCGCTGCGCCTGGGCTGCCCAGAGGCCGCTCTCCACGGCTGCTTTTTTTGGGGGGGGGCCCGGCTGCTTCGCTTCTCAGACCCCCCCACCCCCAGCCCGAGGCGGGGGTCTCCAGCTGTGCCCAGCTGACCGGGCGCCCAGATGCTCCTCTGCGCAGCCAGGGCGCATTGCTGCGCGCTCCGAGCGAGGCCAGGCTAGTTCTGGGCGCGATGGAGAGGTTTCCCTGCCCGGGAAGGAAGAACCGGGAGAGGCACGGGGAGGCCGGGAGCCGGACCGGAGCCGCGCCGGGGGAAAGCGGACCGAAGCAGCTGCCCCCTCTCTCTTCCTCTCTCCCCTCCCCTCCCCGCCTGCCTGCCTGCCTCCGTCCCTCCCCGCTTCGCTCGTCCGCCCGCCGGGGCGCTGAAGCGCAGCCTCCTTGACGTCAGGCGCGGGCGGTGCGCGGCATCTTCCGCGCGGGGTCCCCGGCCGGTGGCTGCGCTCGGGCGCCCCAGGCCAGGAGGGGCCGCTGCCGGCCGGCCTAGAGGGCGCAACGGGCTGCCTCTCCGCCGCCTCCCCGGCTGGGCAAAGAGCGAGCGCCGAGCGCCAGGGAGGCTGAGCCAGGGCGGTCGGTCGGGCCAGCCGGGCGCTGCGGAGAGAGCCTCGGCCTCCGTCCCGGCTCGGCCTGGGCCATGGCAGCCGCCGAGGTGGCGAGCGCGGGGCAAGGGGAGCTGGCCGAGCGCGTCCTGCTGAACGTGTCGGGCCTGCGCTTCGAGACGCGTCTGGGCACCCTGGACCAGTTCCCGGAGACGCTGCTGGGCGACCCGGCCAAGCGGCTGCGCTACTTCGATCCTCTGCGCAACGAGTATTTCTTCGACCGGCACCGGCCCAGCTTCGACGGCATCCTGTATTTCTACCAGTCGGGGGGCAAGCTCCGACGGCCGGTCAACGTCTCCCTGGAGGTCTTCGTGGACGAGGTGCGCTTCTACCAGCTGGGCGAGGCGGCCCTGGAGCGGTTCCGGGAGGAGGAAGGCTTCCTGCGTGAGGAGGAGAAACCTCTGCCCACCCACGAGTTCCAGCGCCAGGTGTGGCTGATCTTCGAGTATCCGGAGAGCTCCGGCTCGGCCCGGGGCATCGCCATCGTCTCGGTGCTGGTCATCCTCATCTCCATCGTCACCTTTTGCCTGGAGACTTTGCCGGAGTTCCAGGAAGAGCCGGCCGAGCTGCGGGACCCCACGGGCCAGACGCCCCGTCCCAGCATCCTGGCCGACCCTTTCTTCGTCATCGAGACCACTTGCGTCATTTGGTTCACCTTTGAGCTCCTGGTGCGCTTCTTCGCCTGCCCCAGCAAGCCCGAGTTCTCCAAGAACATCATGAACATCATCGACGTGGTGGCCATCATCCCTTACTTCATCACGCTGGGCACCGAGTTGGCCCACGAGCAGCAGAAGGGTGAGCAGCCTGGCAACAGTGGAGGCCAGCAGCAGGCCATGTCCTTGGCCATCCTGAGGGTCATCCGCCTGGTCCGGGTCTTCAGGATCTTCAAGCTGTCCAGGCACTCCAAGGGGCTGCAGATCCTGGGGCAGACCTTGAAAGCCAGCATGAGGGAGCTGGGCCTTCTCATCTTCTTCCTCTTCATCGGCGTCATCCTCTTCTCCAGCGCCGTCTATTTCGCAGAGGCCGATGACCCGGAATCCTACTTCTCCAGCATCCCCGATGCCTTCTGGTGGGCGGTGGTCACCATGACCACGGTGGGCTACGGGGATATGAGCCCCATCACCGTGGGAGGGAAGATCGTGGGCTCCTTGTGTGCCATCGCTGGCGTGCTCACCATCGCCCTGCCTGTCCCGGTCATCGTGTCCAACTTCAACTACTTCTACCACCGGGAGACGGACCACGAGGAGCAAGCCCTTCTCCAAGAGGACTCCGGAAGCCTCCTTCGGGGCAGCTTGGCGGAAGAGGCCAAGAGCCAAAACTCTTCTTGCAAATCCGTGGTGCACTTGGAGCACCTGGACGAGACCCACAACGGGACCAGGTCCGTGGAGAAAAGCAACGTGAAAGCCAATAGCACCATCGACCTGAGGAAGTCCCTCTATGCACTTTGTATGGATTCCACCAGGGAAACCGATCTGTAAGGACAGCAATTCCGGGTGGTGATTTATCAGGGAACAAAGCACTGGGTTTTATTTATTTTATTTTATTTTATTTTTTTAAAGAAAAAGTTCGGTAGCTTATTTAAAGACAGCTCTAAGTTAGTGGATTCTTTCCTTTCCTTTTCTTCTTTTCAACTATTAATTCCTTCCGATGACTCAGCATCGAGTTTATGCTGAGCCAAGGATTTCAAACCAGCAAAGAGTGAGTTGGCATCCGCTTCCCATTACCTGAGCAGTTTTTGGGTGGGAAAAAGGACTTGGCTTGTAGATAATTTATTTTCCTAAACTCAAAAAAAACAGCGGGGAGTCCTTGTAGAGTTCGTTCGTAGCTCCCCCCCCCCCCCCCCCAGCCTCAAATCCCCTCACTCCTATCATCCTTTCTTCTAATAAGGCCATTCTTCTCCCGTGGATAGCAAAGGAATTTTTTATATAGGTACCATCGTTTCAAGCTCAAATATTTCTATTTTTTAATATGTATGATGAAAATAGCCACGTTACTGTGATATATGAAACCATGACCTCTATGTAGACTTTTAGCTAAGGAATATATTTCCTATTTTAAAGTAAAAAAAAACAACACACCCTAACCCTTTCCTCGTACGCGTGACAAGTTCAACCATTCTAGTAGCAAAAGCATTGAATTGTCTTAAGTTTTGTACGTTTTGGTGAGAATTAAATTATATCAATGGCAACCTTTTGCTCTGTAAACTCTATCCATGTTTCTAGTCCTCAGTGAGGTCAGATGTCAGCAGCTGGCTGATGTTTGAAGGACTGGCTTTTCTAAAGACAGGTGGTCCTTGACTCACCGCCACAAATGAGCTCAAAGTTTCTGTTGTTAAGCGAGACAGTTATAAGTTTTGTTCCATTCTACAACCTCTCTTGTCACAGCTGTTAAATGAGTCACCGAGTTAGTAACACGGTCGTTAAGTGAGTCTTGCCTTCCCCCATTGACTTTGCTTGTCAGAAGGTCGCGAAAGGGGATCCCGTGATCCCTGGGATACTACGACCGTCATAAATGTGAACCAGTTGCCAAGCATCTGAATTTTGATCATGTCACCTTGGTGGATGCTGTAAAGGTCGTAACTGTGAAAAACGGTCGTAAGTCCCTTTTTTCAGGGCTGTTGTAACTTTGAACGGTCACTAAACGAAGCGTTGTAAGTCAAGGACTGCTTGTAGAATGGTTCAGTTTCATCCAGTGGATTAAAAGCTTTGGAAGTTTAAGTGCCAGAAAAAACATTTTGGTAACCGTGGAGCTTTACGGATTCAGTTTTCTGATTGGGACCTAGACGTGATTGATGTCTTGGAAGGAGCTGGTCACTATTCTTAAAGGACAGTGTCCAGTAATGGACTCTTGGGGGGGGGAAACTAATGGAAAAGGTAAGAGGTTATTAAATAAAAGCTTTTATGGATTCCACTTTGCACTAAGTGGGGAATCGGACCTTTCATTTTGAAATAAGATGGATTGTGGCCTGGTAGATTATTGGTAGATGGCTGGCAGAACTTGGTTCCTTAAAAGTTCAGCCCTCTCCTTGTTCAACTTGGGTCGCGAAGCCTACAGAGAAAAAAAGAGGACCTCATCTACTCTGGAGCTCCTGAGACAGGAGTCTTCTGGGTTTGATTTCTCGCTGTCTTCTCTTCTCCACCTTACAGAGCTGGGAAGAGAATGGTTAATGTCTACGGAGATTCTCCATCATCTAAGTCATGGTTGTCCCAAAGCTGCTTTTTCCAAAAAGGCAACTGGACTTTCTTGGGATTTCCCCCCCCCCCCCAAAACGATTCATTTCTCCTCCAAGAAGCTTCTTCAGTTCTGGACTTCCTGAAGAAGCTTCTGGGATGGGAAGCGAAACATTTTCAAGGGGATAAAAAAGACAAGACAGTCCAGTTGCCTTTGGGAAAAAGCAGCGTTGGGAAAAGAAGGGTTAATTCCTGCGTAATGATTGTTGCTGTTGTTAGTTGCGAAGTCGTGTCAGACCCATCGCGACCCCCTGGACAACGTTCCTCCAGGCCTTCCTGTCCTCTACCATCTTCTGGAGTCCATTGAAGCTCACCCTCCCCCCCCTACTGCTTCAGTGACTCCATCCAGCCACCTCATTCTCTGAATTGGTCTAAGAAGGCAACCCAAGCCAAAGTAGCTTAAATCCTTCTTGTCCTGCCCGTGAATCGTTTACCTTTGCCTTCTGCTGAATGGATGGGATTTATGCAGGTTTCGGAATGCAGCCATCGCAATCATGACGAGACTTTTTTCTTTCTTTCTTTCTTTCTTTCTTTCTTTCTTTCTTTCTTTCTTTCTTTCTTTCTTTCTTTCTTTCTTTCTTTCTTTCTTTCTTTCTTTCTTTCTTTCTTTCTTTCTTTCTTTCTTTCTTTCTTTCTTTCTTTCTTTCTTTCCTTCCTTCCTTCCTTCCTTCTTTCTTTCTTTCTTTCTTTCTTTCTTTCTTTCTTTCTTTCTTTCTTTCTTTCTTTCTTTCTTTCTTTCTTTCTTTCTTTCTTTCTTTCTTTCTTTCTTTCTTTCTTTCTTTCTTTCTTTTTTGCAACGGACTGCTGTAATTGGAGTCAGGGCAATAAACATTTCGGCGTCTGTCCAGCAGACTATGGAAGGGGGGGGGAGAGGGCTAGCATAACCTAATTTTTGCTGAATTTCCAATTAAGTTTCTCTTCCAGCATGCCAGAGTCTCTGTTCCTTGCTTCAGGCAGAGAGGAAATAAATTGACTGACCCAAGTCTGCAAATTAAATTAAACGATGGCCTTTTTTTGAAGTAGGTTTTCAATGATTATTAGAAATGGAGGTTTTTGGTTTTTTGTTTTTTTTTTGAATGGCAAATGCTGCAGCAGAGTTTCTCCGTGGGGGGATCAAGCACATTTGATTTTAAAACCATGCAGAGGGAATTATCTTCATTATTTTCTGACGAGCAGCTGTGGGGAATGGAATCTGAGTACTTTATGGACTTTAAATCCACCCAGATTACTAGCTTTCAGACAGAGATGTGCAAGAGGTTGTGGCTGAGCGTTTCAGCAAAATTTCTGCCTGTCAAGAAGGGACTTCTTTCATGCATTATCTCGGGTGATCAAGTCTAGTTTATTAGAGATAATTAATAATAATAATAATAATAATAATAATAATAATAATAATAATAATAATAATAATAATAATAATAATAATAATAATAATAATAATAATAATAATAATAATAATAATAATAATAAGTTGACAGGTTCACGTCTAATGAATAATAATAATAATAATAATAATAATAATAATAATAATAATAATAATAATAATAATAATAATAATAATAATAATAATAATAATAATAATAATAATAATAATAATAATAATGTTGGAAGGGACCTTAGAGGTCTTCTAGTCCAGGGGTCTTCCAACTTGGCCCTTTTATGACTTGTGGACTTCAACTCCCAGAATTCCTTAGCCAGGCATACTGGCTGAGGAATTCTGGGAGTTGAAGTCCACAAGTCATAAAAGGGCCAAGTTTGAAGGCCCCTGGACTAGTCCAACCCCCTGCTCAGGCAGGAAACCCTCTATCATTTCAGACAAATGGCTGTCCAGTCTCTTCTTAAAGACTTCCAGTGTTGGAGCATTCACCGCTTCTGGAGGCAGGTTGTTCCACTGGTTAATTGTTCTGACTGTTAGGAAGTTTCTCCTCAGCTCCAGGTTGCTTCTCTCCTTGGTTAGTTTCCATCTGTTCCTTCTTGTCCTGCCTTCAGGTGCTTTGGAGAAAAGGTTGACTCTGTCTTCTCACAAGATGACAACAACTGCTCAGTTGCCCATAGAATTAAGGAATCCCTCGGTTGGAAAGGTCCATATCAGAACATCGAGTCCAGCCTGGAATCCAATGTTCCCCAACCTTGGTTGCTTGAAGATGGGTGGACCCCCAACTCCTCGATTTCTCAAGCCAGTGTGAAGTCTACAGCTTTTAAAGCATGTTGGCTGGGGAATTCTGGGAACTGAAGTCCACCCATCTTCAGGCAACCAGGTTTGAGAAACTGGTCCAAACTCTGCTTGAAAGGGGTGACCAGACCCTCCTTGGGATATTGCTTGGAATGAAGACGGTGTCATGGTTCCAACTGATGATCCCAGCGAAGTAAACACAGCCGAGACATTCCAGTCTCTAATGCAAAACTTTATTGAGCACAGCATATCGGCACTGATGAGTAGAAAACCAGCTCTGGTTAAATTGGCGCGAAAGCAGTTATATTAAAAACCCTTTCTCCCCTGACAGTGCAGGTCACATTACCCAATTAAGCTCCAGACAATTATTATGAGAAAGAACCTTCCGTTTTCCGAAACAAACTCACGGATGACCTTGCAGCTCCACAGCTGCAACACACATTCCATTCTTCCCTACTCCCCCCGCTGGTTCTGTAGGCAAGCCGTGGAACAAAACAAAAAACAGTTTGTTTTCCAGAGCTTGACAGTTGGATTGACTTTTCTACCATTCCATCAGAATCCATCTTCTCATCCTCCCACCTCCTGCACTTTGAAATCTGAAAGAACAGGGTTTCCCCCCCCCCTCTGGAACCTTCTGTCCTTCCCATCATTTTGTCCTCTTGGTCTAAAGGCGAAACATTTGCAGCTCCTTCCAGAGATCGTTAGTCAAAGCAAAAGAGCGAGTAGGCACCGAAAACCAGAAGAAGGGGGAGAGTGCAGGAGAGACAGAAGTGAATATTTGTAGCATTGGGCTCAACTGTGGGGTCGTTGATGCTCTCAGACCGCTGGGTTGTTTTCTTGCAGACGTTTCATTGCCCAACTAGGTAGCATCATCAGTGTCGATCAGTGATGACATTCCGAATTGGGTGATGAAACATCTGCAAAGGAAACCACCACGCTCAGAGAGCACCAAGGACCTCATGGAGGGTGCAATATCTAAGGAACCGTGGGAAGGATTTCATTGCGGTGAAGTCAACCAGTGGGGGGATTCAAATATGGGAACAACCGGTTCTCTGCGTGGATGCCGCTTCCGGAAGTCCGTTCTGGGCCTGGGCAATAAAAGAATTATATACCGGTTCTGCTGAAGTGGTGCGACCCGGCTGAATCCCACCACTGTATCTATCTATTTATCTATCTATCTGTCTGTCTGTCTCTCTGTTTCTCTGTCTGTCTGTCTTCCTTTTTCTTTCTTTCTTTCTTTCTTTCTTTCTTTCTTTCTTTCTTTCTTTCTTTCTTTCTTTCTTTCTTTCTTTCTTTCTTTCTTTCTTTCTTTTTCTTTCTTTCTCTTTCCTATCTATCTATCTATCTATCTATCTATCTATCTATCTATCTATCTATCTATCTATCTATCTATCTATCTATCTATCTATCTATCTTGTCTGCCTGCCTTTCTTTCTTTCTTTCTTTCTTTCTTTCTTTCTTTCTTTCTTTCTTTCTTTCTTTCTTTCTTTCTTTCTTTCTTTCTTTCTTTCTTTCTTTCTTTCTTTCTTTCTTTCTTGTCTGTCTGTCTATCTCTCTATCTCTCTATCTCTCTATCTCTCTATCTCTCTATCTCTCTATCTCTCTATCTCTCTATCTATCTATCTATCTATCTATCTATCTATCTATCTATCTATCTATCTATCTATCTACCTACCTACCTACCTACCTACCTACCTACCTACCTACCTACCTACCTACCTACCCCCCCACCTACATATCTATCTATCTATCTATCTATCTATCTATCTATCTATCTATCTATCTATCTATCTATCTATCTATCTATCTATCTATCTATCTATCTATCTATCTATCTATCTATCTATCTATCTATCTACCTATCTATTTACAGTGGTGGGATTCAAATAGGTGAACAACCGGTTCTCTGCCTGGATGCCGCTTCCGGAAGTCCGTTCTGGGCCTGGGCAACAAAAAATTAGCTCCCGGTTGTGCCAAAGTGGTGCAAACCAGCTGAATCCCACCACTGAAGCCAACCCATCTCAAAAAGTTCCTTTGTCCCAGGCCATTGTGCACTCAGATCTTCCCTGGCACCTTGAGAGGGGTCTATGACAATTCGCCGTGGCCAACTCGCCGTGGGCAACTCGGCACAGCTAACTTGCCAAAGGACACCTCGCCCACGGGACAAGAGTTGCACTATTATCAAAGAAATGGTGGGCTAGAATCACTCAAGGAAGGAGGCAGAAGGGTTAGGGTTAGGGATGAAACGTGAAATGGCAGACGCTGAAATATTTTTTTTAAAATCTATTTTAAATAATTAAATACAATTGTTCAATCATCCCGCGGCAAATTGGCCGCAGCCAGTTCGTTGTGGCAAGCTATCCCATTCCACCTTGAGGTACTTTCTCCACTGTCTTAGTTTCTAGTTCCCCAAACCTCCTCGTTGCCTTTCTTTGTTCCAGTTTCTCTGAATAATTCAACATGTGATGCCCAGAACTGAAGGAGCTTAGAGCTGAACGGAATAAAGTGGAATTCCTTCTTCTTGTGATTTAGAAAACAGCCCTTCTGCCGACATCCTAGCTGCTAGCACATCCCCAAATCCCAATATTTTTGGCAGCCATCTTTACACTGCTGACTTGTATTCTGTCTCTCTCGGGTTATATTATCCCCCTCCTCTCTTGTGCTCCTGTACATTTTACTTTTGTTATTCCTAGAGGAATAACAATTAATTTGTTTTTTTGTTCAATTTCGTGCTGTTGTTTGTCAGCCTTTTCCCTCGCTTGTCAATATCATTTGGAATTTTATTGCTGTGTTCCGGAGTGTTAGCTGGCCCGCTCAGTTTGATCAGAATCCTCTTCTCTTCCTCATCCAAACCATGAATAAAAAAAAATCTTGATTAAAAACGGACAGCCCAGGACTGATTCTTGTGTCAACCCGGTCAATCGCTCCTTTCAGTTTGAAAGGAGGGCAAACAGTGCTTTCAATGGGATTATCGATTTTGTATTTTCTGCTTATTTTTGTCGTTCCATCCCAGCCCACAATTAACTAAGTTGGCAATAATGGGCAATTTATCAAATGCTTTGCTGAAGTCGAGATATATTATGTCAACAGAGTTCCATGATCAGTTGGCATTTCCCGTGATCTGTTAGGGCAGGGGTAGGCAACCTTGGCCCCTTCATGACTCGTGGACTTCAACTCCCAGAATTCCTCAGCCAGCATGGCTCAGCTTGGAAACCTCTCCCTTTCCCCTCAGCGTGGCTGGCTGAGGAATTCTGGGAGTTGAAGTCCACGAGTCATAAAAGAGCCAAGGTTGCCTACCCCTGTATTAGGGCAATTATCGAAATAAAAAAACGAGGTAAGAATCTGGCAAGATTTGTTCTTGATAAAAACATCTCATTTCTGGCCATTACTCCATAGGTTCCAAAGTGCTTGCTACAATATTTAATAATAATAATAATAATAAAGTTGGAAGGGACCTTGGAGGCCATCAAGTCCAACCCCCTGCTCAGGCAGGTAACCCTATACCATTTCGGACAAATGGCTGTCCAGTTTCTTCTTAAAAACTTCCAGTGTTGGAGCATTCACAGCTTCTGGAGGCAGGTTGTTCCACTGGTTAATTGTTCTCAGTGTCAGGAAGTTTCTCCTTAGTTCCAGGTTGCTTCTCTCCTTGATTAGTTTCCATCCGTTGCTTCTTGTCCTGCCTTCAGGCGCTTTGGAAAATAGCTTAACTCCCTCTTCTCTGTGGCAGCCCCTGAGATACTGGAAGACTGCTATCATGTCACCCCTCGTCCTTCTCTTCATTAAACTAGACATACCCAATTCCATCAACCTTTCCTTATATGTTTTAACCTCCAGTCCCCTGATCATCTTTGTTGCTCTTCTCTGCACTCTTTTTTACATCGTGGTGACCAAAACTGGATGCAGCGTTCCAAGTGTGGCCTTACCAAGACATTGTAAAGTGGTATTAACACTTCTCGTGATCTTGATTCTATCTATCCCTGTTAATGCAGCCCAGCACTGTGTTGGCTTTTTTGGCAGCTGCAGCACACGGCTGGCTCCTATTTAAATGATTGTCCACTAGGACTCCGAGATCCCTCTCACAGTTACTACTATTGAGCATTTGTTTATGAGTATTTTTAGAATTATTTGGGGTACGGTTTCAGACTGTGGGATCTTCTCCCTTCTTCTTCCAACACTTAAAAGCACAATTTCTCCCCGGCAAAGGTAAGGGAAGATTCAAATCAGGTAGGACAATGACCTCAAGGAATTGGAGAAATTTATTTAGGGAGTTTTCAAACTGTTAGCTCATTGTTACGGTTGACTGTGCGGTCAGCCAGATGTTTAGATTGGATTTGGCGTTTTTTATCCACCTTTCAAGTCCTTTCCAAAGACCTGGGATGGGCAAATGTTGTCTGATGGTGTTGGAGGGATCGTGCAGGATATACGCTGTTCCAAGTAAAGCTGACTTTTGCAATTGACTGATGGGGACTTTGCTTCCTTTTGCCACAGTCGTTCTACTTCTATTTGCACGGTGTGTGTGTGTTGTTTTTTTACTGTATATTGTGTCATTTTCTCTAGTTCTTTCTCATCTATTTTGCTGTCTCCAGGTGCTGCAATATCTACTATCCAGACTTGTTTGTCTTTTTTTAATCGACATCTGTTAAGTTTGCTATGTTATGTGACCGGCGCCTGTCGAAGTTTTGAAGTCTCCTAGAACTTTAGCTGCTTCGTTTCCTATGACTTTACCTATTTTGCGGTCTCCACCCATTCTTGTTTGCAGGCAAGCGGCACCTCTTGCAGATCTTCCAATGCGCCATTGTTGCTACTTTGTCGTGCCGTCGTTTGTAGTCGGTCCGGGCGATCTTCTTGCAGCAGCTTACCAGGTGGTCCACTGTTTCTTCAGCTTTTTTTCAGAGGCGGCGGTTTGTTATCTGTTGCTGTCTTCTCAATTCTGGCATTGTGTGCCTTCGTTCTTAAGGCTGGGTCTTGATCAGCCAGAATCGGCTCTATCTTCAACTTCCTTCAACTTTCTGGCTCACAGCCCTTGCCAAGTCTTGTGGTTATCTGCGTTGTCTGCTAGTTTGTGTGTGTGTGTGTACTGGCTATGTAATTTTTCATTTGGTCTTTCTTGTAGGCCAGTTTGCCTTATCCGGTATTCACTAAGCCTTCGTGGTACACCACACTCAATGCATCTTTCTAAATACGGGTGACATGATAGCAGTATTCCAGTATTTGAGAGGTTGCCACAAAGAAGAGGGGGTCAAACTATTCTCCAAAGCACCAGAGGGCAGGACAAGAAACAATGGTTGGAAACTAATCAAAGAGAGAAGCAACCTAGAACTAAGGAGAAATTTCCAGACAGTGAGGACAGTTAACCAGTGGAACAGCTTGCCTCCAGAAATCGTGGGCGCTCCATCACTGGAGGTTTTTAAGAAGAGGCTGGACAGTCACTTGTCTGAGATGGTGTAGGTTCTCCTGCTTGAGCGGGGAGCTAGACTAGAAGACCTCCAAGGTCCCTTCCAGCTCTGTTCTATTCTAAATTTTATATTCCTCACTGCCCTTCAGATATTCTTCTAATGTGCTTGTTTTTCCTCAATATTCTATGCCCACCTATGCTCCTTGATAGGTAGAGTCTGTGTGGAAGAAGGACATGATTCATTGTTTCTAGTCTTCCTATCCAGGGCTTTTTAGTTTTTCTTGAGTCCAGGACACTCTTCCAGTTGTGTTTCTAATGACTGGAATTGCCCAGGTGTTAATTGCCTTGATGGTGTTTCCTCCATTGAGTTTGGACTTTGAAGATCTTCTTCCCTCTCGTGATGTATTCACTTCTAACCTTCCTCTTGATTTCAGTATCCTTGATGTCTCAACTTGAAGGACGTCCAGCTGCTTGTAGTGATCTTCTCCATCCAAACTCTTGATGTTATTTCCGTAGAGCATCTTCATTCCTTCTCTTTTCACAGTTTTCCCACTTTTTTGATATCTTGGCTGTATATAGGGGCAGCGTTGAGGAGTGATTCCATTTCAGATGGTCGTTTCTCCACACAGCTTCAGATCACCCATGTGATAGCCTGGCAGATGTTTCTGATATTTCGCAGCCATGGCCTGACTTGTTTAGTATTGTTAACACAGGAATCCATACAATAACGAAAAGTAGAAGGGATAGCGAGTCTCCTTGAAATATCCCTCTCTTGATGTTAACCTTTATCTCTGTATCTTCATTCGTCTTTGCACAAAGCTTCTGATGTTTCTGCTGACTCCTGCCCACAATAGCCATTCTCGGAGGTAGGTTGGATGTGTGTGTGTGTGTGTGTGTGTATGAGGGAGAGATAGAGGGAGGGAGGGAGGGAGGGAGAGAGACAGGGAGTGAGAATGAGATTGAGAAAGGGAGAGAGGGAGAGAGGAGAGAGGGAGAGAGGGAGGGGGACAGGGAGAGAGGAGTGAGAATGAGACGGAGAGAGGGAGAGAGGGTGGGTGGGAGGGAGGGAGAGAGGGAGGGGGATACGGAGAGAGAGGGAGAGTGAGAGAGCAGGGAGAGGGGAGGGAGAGAGGGAGACAGGGAGAGAGGGAGGGGGACACGGAGAGAGAGAGTGAGATGGAGAGAGGGAGAGAGGGAGGGAGATGGAGAGAGTGAGAGTAAGAGTAAGATGGAGAAAGGGAGAGAGGGAGACGGAGATGGAGAGAGGGAGACGGAGAGAGGGAGACGGAGAGAGGGAGAGAGGGAGAGACGGAAAGGGATATTTCTTGATTAATGTCATTAGTTGCTTGGGGTCATTGAGTTGTGCAGCATACAAATTCAAATAATAATAATAATAATAATAATAATAATAATAATAATAATAATAATAATAATAATAATAATAATAATAATAATAATAATAATAATAATAATAATAATAATAATAATAATAATAATAATAATAATAATAATAGGATTTCCCCTTAGTTTAATATTACATCAGGCTTGTTCTTGACCAGCTGCCCGCAAACCTTTGGGCACCAGGGACCGGTTCCACGGAGAGAGATTTTTCCGTGGACCGGAAGGTTGCGTAGTTTCATGTGCTGCCTGCATCCCGGGGATGGGGCTTCGCTTGTTTGCGTGGAGCGGTTTCTGCTATACCATGGACCCATGCCGGTCCACGGACCGGGGGTTGGGGACCCCTGTTCTTGACAACAGGAGCAAGCTTTGGTTTAGATTTTAGTTGAATAGGAGAATAAGAAACCAGGAATCCTAATTCTGATGTGACCCTAGGAAAACAATAGGTAGAGATTCTTTGATCTCTTTAGACGAGTTCTCCTTGACCTCGGCAACTTTGAGACGTGCGGTCTTCAACTCATGGAAGTCTCCAACTTGCTCACGGTGGCTGGAGAATTCTGGGAATTGAAGTCCACGCCCTTTGAAGTTGCTGAGTTTGAGAAACGCTGGTTTAGACAACCACAGGAGGGAGAAACCAACAGAGGATGCATCAGTTCTGCTGGACATCTTTCTTGTGGTAGCTGAATTGGACCAAGATTCCTCCATTATGATGAAGGTGAGTGCTTCTTAATCAAGAAACACACGCTTCTGTGCCTCTGGAATGTTTGCACATGCAACTTATTGGCTTAAAAATAACTTGAATAAGAGATCTCAGGAGCTCTGGTGGTTAAACTGCAGTACTGCAGGCAAACTTTGCCTACAGCCTGGAGTTTGAGCCCGATGGGGCTCAAGGTTGACTCAGCCTTCCGTCCTTCCGAGGACCCAGATTGTTGGGGGGCAAATACGCTGACTCTGTAAACCAATTAGAGAGGGCTGTAAAGCACTGTGAAGCGGTATATAAGTCTAAGTTCTATTGCCATTGCTATCTAAGCCATCGTGGTGCAGTGGTTAGAATGCAGCGTTGCAGCTAACTCTGCCGACAGCCAGCAGTTCGATCCTGACTGGTTCAAGGTGGACTCTGGAATGTTTGCATATCCAACTTATTGGCTTAAAAATAATTTGAGTAAGAGATCTTAGGTCCTAGGACCTCTGGTGGCACAGTGGTTAAACTGCAGTACTGCAGGCTAACTCTGCCAGCAGTTCGATTCTGACCGGCTCAAGGTTGACTCAGCCTTCCATCCTTCCGAGGTTGGTAAAATGAGGACCCAGATTGTTGGGGGGGGGGCAATCTTCAAATAATGCTGACCTTGTAAACTGCACAGAGAGTGAGGTAAAGCACTACGGGGCAGTGTATAAGTCTAAATGCTATTGTTATTGCTAAGTTTTGGGAAAAAAAGAGATTTTACGACAATGGTATCAGACTCTTTAAGGATCACAGTCTGAATTACAAGGGGATGCCACAGTTTGGAATCTACAAATGAATGCTAGTTTTGGCAGAGTTTTTTTTTTTTCTGGAAGAGACAAAAATGGGTTGAAGCAAGATAAGGAGGGACCCATAAGTGCACATTTGTGCATTGACTCTGTTTCCATTAGGACTTCATATGTGCTTGTCCAGTGCTTAATGTCCAGCTTGCCGATGCCAACTATCACAATTACACACACACACAAACACACAAAGTGGGATTCCTCAGGCCTTACCCTGGCTCAGTCTTCTTTGAAAAGCGGGTCTGTGTTTTCCCCATCAAGTAATGGGGAGGTAGGACTGTAATTTGAAATGGGTAGACGCAGGGTTACGGATTTCATTTTATTTTTTCGAAGGGAATAAATTGTATCCTTGGTTACTGAAGGAACTAGCTGATCATCTGGCTGAATTTCCTTTGTTTTCTTGGGGAAAACCCTGCGGATTGCCAGATGATGGAAAGGGTCCTTTGCTCTTTTCAAAAAATGAGAAAAAAAAAAGGGGGGGGGAAATTACCCGGACATAATGACATAACATTCTGAGAAAATTCTCGGCGGATCAGAAGAAGGCTGGTTTGTGAACCCCTGGAAGACCATGTGGTAATTGTGTTAACATTCCCTAGCCTTAATTCATTTGTGATGGGATAGCTTCCCTTTTAAGTGGCAGACATTATTGCCAGTTGTCTCGTCAAAGTGTTGGTCAAGTACCCCCTGGCATTGTGAAGACCAAACTTGCTGGCAGTTTCTTTTTTTGAGCAGCCAATTTTAAATTCTGGTCCCGTAAATTTAACAGTGAGCTGATCCAGCATCTTTTCCCCCTTAGCGTCTCACAGAAGTGCCATTAAAAGGCAAGGTTTACGTCTTCCAGTTGTTTTTGACAGCCGGGGCTGAAATATGGGTCCAGTGGGACCGCAGAATCTGCTTCAAGATCTGCTTGAGATACTGCTGGCAGCTGCGAGATAATTCGTGACTTCCTTAAAGAAATACCAGTCAGATTGGAAAGGAACTCTGCATCCAGAACTCCTTAATATAAAACTTTGAATATCAGATTTGGGTTTGGCCAGTTTAGAGAAAAGAAGGAATAGGGGCGACATGATAGCAGTCAGAATAGAATAGAATAGAATAGAATAGAATAGAATAGAATAGAATAGAATAGAATAGAATAGAATAGAATAGAAAATATGGAACGGAACAGAACAGAACAGAACAGAACAGAATAGAATAGAATAGAATAGAATAGAATAGAATAGAATAGAATAGAATAGAATAGAATAGAATAGAAGGAACAGAACAGAACAGAACAGAACAGAATAGAATAGAATAGAATAGAATAGAATAGAATAGAATAGAATAGAATAGAATAGAATAGAATAGAATAGAATAGAATAGAATAGAATAGAAAATATGGAACGGAACAGAACAGAATAATAGAATAGAGCGGAATGGAATAGAATAGAATAGAATACAGATCTAGCAACCGTTCAACTTGTGCTTAACAAACAAGTCCAGCAGAGTTTCACAAAAATAAAAATAAACCAGTGTTTAGGAAGAACAAGCAGAGAGCTTCACAAGCACTTGGGAAAACATCCATGGGGCAGAAGCTCCCGTGGAAGGCCAGCGACCCATCTCTCCTGCAGAAGGACGCCAGAAGGACCACAGAACCACGTGTCCAGCAACTGGAAAGGAAGAACCTGGGCTGAATCCGGACTGCATCACACCAACACTTTCAACGAGGTGTCCCCGGGTCACTTGAGTCGGGAGGGGACCTCTGCCAAGGTGATCCTGTGGGGACCTATCATTTAAAAGCAGTTTGTGAGGTATATTGCGCTACCCTTCTCGATAACACGCAAGCGATTCTATGATATCCAAATGCTAATTTCTCATTAGCTTCGTGTCATGTTTTTGTTTTATTTTTAATTCAAGCGGACGAGCATTTGGAAGTTATTTAATTTGCTCGGATTCCATTTCTGAATAAGCGAGGTTCTAATTACACCCAGTAGCAAAGATAAGGCCAAAGTCAGCCTATTTAAAAGGGACAAATACTTTTTTTACACAGAAGGCGTGCAAAGGTGGCATTTAAATTGAGAAGAAAGCCTGCGCGATGTTGTAAGGTAATATTTCTAACTAGCTCAAAGCTAACGTTTAAAACTTGGACATTTTTCTTAACTTGTAATCTTTTATTGTTGTTATTTAATCTTCGATTTGATTCACAGTCTGGGACGGGTAAAAACTTAACCGTTCAGGTCCTAACCATATATATTATATACCATATATAGACTATATATTCAGACATTACCTTAACAGCTCCTCTTTGGTGCTTGGTTAGGACTTGAATGGGTTTTTTTTACCTGTCCCAGACTGTGAATCAAATTGAAGATTAAATAATATCAATAAAAGATGAGAAGTTAAGAAAAATGTCCAGGTTTTAAAAGTTAGGTTTGAGCTCGTTAGAAATATTAGCCAACAACACCATGCAGGCTTTCTTCTCAATTTAAATGCCACCTTTGCACATCTTCTGCGTAAAAAATATTTGTCCCTTTTCAATATTCTGACTTTTGCCATATCTTTGCTACTGAGTGTAATTAGAACCTCCTCTGAGTTTCACTTATTCATAAACGGAATCTGAGCAAAATGAGCAAAACCTGAATAATAATAATAAAAATGCCCCCTTAGATCAAGTAATTGATTGTTAGGACTCTTCTCTGTAATCATAGCAACCAGACACTGTTTGTAAGAGGACCACCCTCTCAAATTGCTATGAAGCATCGATATATACCAGTGGTGGCGAACCCACGGCACGGGTGCCAGAGGCGGCACTCGGAGCCCTCTCTGTGGGCACGCGCGCCGTCGCCCCAGTCCTAGGCCTTCAGCTGGGTTTTATAAAACCTTTTCGCTTTAGGCCTCCGCCGCCGTGTGCAAAAAAAAAAAAAAAGTTCAATCAGTCAATTTCAACTTCTCGCAGGAAAAAAAAAGATCTTGCAAGTTGGAATTGATTGATTGAACTTTTTAGTCCCACCCAGTCTGCCATTACCACCACAGCCACGCCCACCCAATTGGCCACGCCCAGCCAATGGGCCACACCCAGCCAATGGGCCACACCCACCCGGCACTCGACGATGCATAAGTGGATTTTGGGTTGCAGTTTGGGCACTCGGTCTCTAAAAGGTTCGCCATCACTGATATATATGTTTCAATTCAAGACTATTTTAAAGTTTCTAACATGACCTGTTCACTTGCAGGTCCAAAAGCAGAGGGGGAAAAACAAAACAAAAAAAACAAAACAAGTGCAGAATTGTAAATTAAAATTGAAGGATTTTTTTTTTTCCTGAAGCAGTTATCATACTGATATAGAACCACGTGACAATTTGGATGAAGCGTAAACATCATTTTGGTTTCGTTTTGTTTTGTTTTTTAAAAAAGACATAGCTTAAAATAATATATATATTTTTTCATTTCGTAGATACAAATGGGGGTCCCTTGAACTGAAATAAAAATTTTTTCCCCTGCTGTTCAGTCTCATTTCCGAGTTTTGATTTGCTTCGTTTCTTCAATAATAATAATAATAATAATAAAAAAGGCATCTTGAACTGAGTCAGCTGCCAGATGTTGATGCAAACCTTAGCGCAACACCTGCCTGTACGGGTCCTGAATGAAAAGGAAAAACCGAGTGCTAGGATTTTCATTTTTAACCGTTCTACAGAAGCGGGAATTTTTTCCCTCGCATCTCGTTGTCTATTTTTGCACGCCAGTAAGTCTTTCTGCCAAGCAGTAGGAGTTATTATTCCTCGTGAGGAATTATTGTGCTCCCTGCAGAGAATATAAACACACATTAGGAACTGAACAAGCATCACGACGTAAGAGAAAATCTAAGCTTTTCTCCTTGAAGCATGCCAGAATCTCCAACAAAAAGTCGGAGAACTGAGCAGTTATAAATTCTGAACTACCACGCCTGCTTGCTTGTCACCATCTACAATCTATTATGGGTTCCTTGGTGTACATGGCCACAAAAAAAATTCCTCAACCTGCTCGACTTCCTTTCTGTGTGAGCCAGACACAGCTTCTCCCAATTCTTCCCTCCCCAGGGAAGGAGGGGAGCTTAATATGTAGATCAGCCAGATGTTTATCCTGGATTTGGCATTTTTATCCATCTATCGAGTCCTTCCTAAGGACCAGGAAGAGGCAGATGGGTTTTTTTTGACGGTGTTACAGGTATTGTATTATATCGTTGTTGCCCTTAACCATGATGGGAAAGGGAGGGTGGAGAGGCAAAACCTTGAGTCAAAGGAGATGCCCACTAGATAGAGCAGGGGTCTCCAAAGTTGGCCACTTGAAGACTTGGGGACTTCAACTCCCAGAATTCTCCTGAGGAATTCTGGGAGTTGAAGTCCACAAGTCTTCAAGTGGCTAAGCTTGGAGACACCCCTGAGACAGAGGGTCAACAAATGAGAGCAGAGATGGATTTCTGGCCTGCTGTTTCACCTCAACATTTGGGACAGAATCTTCCCCCCCCCCCATTCCTCCAGGATAGGACATTCTCCTGTAGCAACAATGTGAGACTTCTAGATGATGCTAGTGCCACCTAAATTTAATGGTTCTCTAAGCAAATTTACTACCTTCTCGGCTCTTTTTGATTTGAGGGCCTTCAGAGAGTGTCAAGGTGGGCCTTCTGAGGAAGTTCATGACTGAAGGGCTCGCCCCTTCCTGATCTTAGCCGGTCCCTAAAGCAGACCCAAGTGAACCGTGAGATCGGCCTTCTCCTCCACCTTCAGGACATGAAATCAGGACTGTGAAGATCAAGTTCCAGATGCCAGCCCAAGTTGCAAATTGAAATAAGAGAGTTAATAGATCAGCTGAGTGGATCCAAGAGTAGCGGGTGTGTTAAGGACTGTTAATTTAGGTCCATTTAAGGGTGGCTGGTTGACCCGATGGTTGGTGAGGAGAAGGATGCTTCTCTTCCTTCTGAATCCTGCTTCCCATGTTGTAGCCACGGAGGTGGAGCCCTGAAACTGGAAGCTCTTTATCTTTGCTTCTCTCCCCAAGACAAGTCTCACCACCACTTAAGGACCTTCTCTATGCTTGTATTGAGGAGAAGTCTGGTGTCTTTGCCTGTGGATGCCCTGCTAAACTGAAGACCTGACAGACCTGTCATATGGATGCCGTCCAGCAATTTGGTTTCCAGTAGACTCAGGTGCAACTGGCAATTCCCTTGACACCTCCACACTGCAAAAGTGCACCCTAAACTTCTAAACCAAGGGTCTTCAAACTTGGGCAACTTGAAGACTTGTGGACTTCAACCCTGAGGGCTGGCTGAGGAATTCTGGGAGTTGAAGTCCACAAGTCTTCAAGTTGCCCAAATTTGAAGACCCCTGTTCTAAACTAATGTTTGGTCAAGATGATGTCCCCCTTAGGGGAAGAACTGCTAGTGAGCACAAGTCCCTTGAGGTTGAGATGACATTGGTGAAGGAGCTTTTGGGGTAGAGACAGAGCTGGGGGCAGGGCCCATCTACTGGGGCTTCTGTTACGTGTCAGATGGTTCCATTCATCATCACCATGGAGAACTCCTGCGAAGACCTCTGAAATCTGTCGTTCGAAGCGGCTGACACTTCAACTGTGCCCCGTGATGGCGAGAAGATTCTTTGCAGACCCAAAGTCTGGGGGTTCTCCTAATTGTGGAGACGGTAAGCCATTTATTTATGTAAGGTCCCTGGCCCTTGGCAAAACCTGAGAAATCACAAGAACCCCATCATGAAAACTCAAAGCAGAGGCTTCTTAAAGGTACAGCACTTTACTTTCGATCGAATGAAGTCTTGGGTGGGGACACCATCTGAACACTGGCAGCAGCTGCGCTCAGAAGGGCCACTCCTTAGAAAGTTAGTAGCATTGCTTTATAAACTTTGTTAGCCAATAAAAACCAGACAACAGAGTTATTACAATGTAAGGAAGGCATCAATCGTTCCTGTACACTCCACTATTCCCTCCCGTCCGTGTACATGTTTCCCACACTTGCGTGAAATTGGTCCCTAACGCAAACGCCAATTACAGAAGCGAGATAGCCATAGTTAGGCAAAGCTACACCATTTGTTTCTTTTTCTAGTCCCAGTTACAGAACCCCTACATTTACAATAAAGTTAAATAAAAGGCCTTTTGATGTTCTCCTCCTTTTGGATGGAACCAGTGGTCGGATTCAGCCGGTTCGCACCACTTCGGCAGAACTGGTAGCTAATTTTTTGTTTGGGACTTCCAGGAGCGGCGTCCACGCAGAGAACCGGTTGTTGTTCACCTATTTGAATCCCACCACTGAATGGAAGCCAACGAGTTGTGTTTGAACCCTCATTTCATATGAAGAGTCTTTTCTAACTTCCGTAACCGGTTCCTTGCGAGGATCCAGGTTAAGTCCAAATGGACAACACCAGAGGTTCGGTCAACCCTGCTCCTAGAGATGTTGGCTTGTTTAAAACACTCTACGAACTTTCCCGCTGGCTAGAATCACACAACGTCTTCTCACCTGGGGATCAAAAGGCAGAAGAGGCCCGCAAAAGGTCGGGCTGCTTTATTCTCGGCTTCGTGCAGCCCCACCTGGGAACTGTGACACTGCCTGTGTTGTGCAGGCAGGCAATTCCCCAGCTCGGCAACAGCCCCGCTGGGAGAGGCCCAACATTCGCCAGCTCAGAGGAAAGAAACAGGCTGATCAGCTGGGAGACCAAAGGTGATTGTCCTTTGGAAGGAGCCCAGGCAATAAACATCCACTCCAGGAGAGGAGAAGAGTGTTTTGACAAATGGAAGAACAGCCAGTTGCTCTGGAAGGAGATAAAAAAATGAGCGTTGATGAATTGAAACCCCCTTTCACCCAATTTTCAAAAACCCAAGAACCTCAAAGTCAGGGCCAGTCAATAATTACAATATATGCAACAGGTAGAAGTGAATATGTGTTGCTCAGGGTTGAATTGGGGGTGGTGGTGTCCTTGCTGCTCTCTGAGCCTGGTGGTTTCCTTGCAGATGTTTCATTACCCAAACAAGGCAACATGATCAGTGCTGGAAAAATGAGCCAGCCATGTGCTGCAGCTGCCAAAAAAGCTAATACAATCCTTGGTTGTGTGTATCTATATCTATATCTATTTGTCCATGGGGTCACGATGGGTCGGACACGACTACGCAACTAACAACAACATATCTATATCTATATCTATATCTATATCTATATCTATATCTATATCTATATCTATATCTATCTATCTATCTATCTATCTATCTATCTATCTATCTATCTATCTATCTATCTATCTATCTATCTATCTATCTATCTATCTATCTATCTATCTATAGAGAGAGATTAGAGAGAGAGAGATTAAGATTATATATATATATAATCTCTCTCTTATATCTGTCTGTCTGTCTGTCTGTCTGTCTGTCTGTCTGTCTCTCTCTCTCTCTCTCTCTCTCTCTCTCTCTCTCTGTATCATCTATTAATACTATGTCTGTCTGTCTGTCTGTCTGTCTGTCTCTGTCTCTCTCTCTCTCTCTGCCACCCAACTCTCAGTGACTCCCGGTGACTTACTTCCCCTTTTTTCTTCTTCCTGGATCTCCAAAACTAAGGTTGACCTGACCTGCAGGCATATCCGTAAGTTCTGGATGTTTGCTTCCCCCTCACCATCCTGACATCCAGCAGTGGCACCTTCAGTCCAGAAGGTCACTTACACAGCCCGCCCGGTTGCTCGGAGGAAGAGAGAGTCCGGGTGTAACAAATATCTCCCAGTACTTCTGTCTCTGCAACAACCCAACCCTGCCCTGGTCTATTAATATCCCCCCTCCTGCCTCGGTTTCTCTCTGCGATCAATTAAAAGCACACGTCTTCCCTTAATAGCCAAGACTCGTCCCTCAGCTGTCAAGAGATTGACACAGGTCGAAGAGTGGATTCTCTGTATAGGCTTGGCATTGTTCTTCCAACTGCCCGGTTCTTGAGGGCCCTTAACAGATTTATTGGCAAAATAAACAGGAAACCGGCGTGCAGATCCGAGCAAGGTAGCAGAGTGAAGGGCAATCATCGTTCGATGAAAAATGTTGTTTTCTCTTTATTTATTTTTTTATTATTATATTTTATTGGTTTTCCAGTTTTACATTTGAGCATTTAGAAGGCAATGTGGTGATTGGGTTCATCAATAGTTCAATAACAAAATCATTAGTAGCTTTCTCGGGTTACGTCATCAAATATTTCTTCTCTAGTTTCCCCTTAACATTTGCTATTTCATATTTAAGCTAGTAAGTTCCTAATTGTATCAAACTCAATAAAAAGGTCGTTATCACATTGATGAATACACTTTTTTTTTTTGCTTATACATATCTCAATAAATCTCGATAGACAATCCCATATCCTGTTGTAAAGTTTTACCTAATTTTTAATTCTTCTTCTTCTTCTTCTTCTTCTTGTGCCATATCCGTTATCGGACGTTGGCGATCGTGTTGGCAATCCTGTTTTTATCAGCAGCCGCACGAAAAAGTGCTGCTGAGTTTTGTCCAAACCAGTCCCTTAGATTTTGAAGCCATGATGTTCTTCTTCTGCCTGGACCTCGTTTGCCTTCGATCTTTCCCTGGAGGATTAAATGGAGTATGCCGTATTTTTCTGGGTGTCGCATCACACGTCCGAAATATTCTAACTTTCGTTTTTTAATTGTTTTGATGATTTCCCTGGGCTTTCCCAGGCGGCTTAAAACCTCCTCATTTCTGATCTTGTCCTCCCAGCTTATACGTAATTACAGTATTCCAATTTAACCTTTAATACCCATAGTATTTGACTTTCAGGTAACCCAAATTCCCTTTATCTCACTTCATAAAAATTATAATGTCTAAAAAAAGAAAAAAAAAAGAAAAAGCACATATTAGTTACTTAAATATACAAATAAACAGGAAACCGGTGTGCAGATCCGAGCAAGGTAGCAGAGTGACGGGCAATCATCGTTTGATTAAAAATGTCGTTTTCTCTTTATTAATGTGGGCCTAGCTACGGGCTCAAGCCCTTCCCTTCGGATAAAAGTAGCGACGGAAAATTACCTACAGCATAAGTGGGCATTTTCATTTTCTTCCCCAGGAAGTGGCCCGTATCGCTTTTCGGAGGTATTTTTAGAGAAGGGGCCATCAATTATTCATGCCTTTGAAATTGCATTGTCTCCGTCTAGTTAAGAACACAACTCAGTAATCCTCAGCTGTGTGATTCCAAACCAGAACAGACTCGTTGCCAAGAACGGAAGGAGCAGACGGCTGGTGGGCTTGACGAGGAGCCTCTGAGATTTTTCAGGTGGCTTACGGGTTTCCATCATATTCCAGAGGGTTGGGACAAGCTTGATACGGGTCACAGGAACCAGCGCTGCTAAAACCACGTAGTCAGTTCACGGAGCTGGGTGTATGGGGCAGGAGATGTGATGCTTGGGGCACTTGTCCACCCACCAGATCCAGGCAGACTTCTTCAGATCCAGGAAGACTTCTTCAGATCCAGGAAGACTTCTCTAGATCCAGGAAGACCTCTTTAGATCCAGGAAGACTTCTCTAGATCCAGGAAGACTTCTCTAGATCCAGACAGACTTCTCTAGATCCAGGGAGACTTCTCTAGATCCAGGAAGATTTCTTTAGATCCAGGAAGACTTCTTTAGATCCAGGGAGACTTCTTTAGATCCAGGAAGACTTCTTTAGATCCAGGGAGACTTCTTTAGATCCAGGAAGACTTCGTTAAATCCAGGAAGACTTCTTTAGATCCAGGGAGACTTCTTCAGATCCAGGGAGACTTCTTCAGATCCAGGAAGACTTCTCTAGATCCAGGAAGACTTCTTTAGATCCAGGGAGACTTCTTTAGATCCAGGAAGACTTCTTTAGATCCAGGAAGACTTCTTTAGACCCAGGAAGACTTCTCTAGATCCAGGAAGACTTCTCTAGATCCAGGAAGACTTCTCTAGAGCCAGGAAGATTTCTTTAGATCCAGGAAGACTTCTTCAGATCCAGGAAGACTTCTTTAGATCCAGGAAGACTTCTTCAGATCCAGGAACACCAAGCAAGAGTGAAGGAACACCACCATTCCCATTTTAGCGATCTAGCTGGGATCACTCAATAGTCTAAAGACAGCTTGCATGTCCTTTTTTGAGCAATGGATCCTACTGTACAACAGAACCTTGTGGGTCCAGTTCACTGCTTTTCTGTATTATGGGAGCAAGACCACACACACTGAGCCATGAAACAATGTCGTACATGCTGTTATGAGTTCAGATAACAAAATAATTTCGTCAGTTCATTTGGACTTTGCCTTGTCTCTTGAACTCTTGTGAAATTGGTTTCTGCTGAAGCCTTCAAAGCTTTTTTTTAATCTTGGGGAGTGAGCCAAGAAAACACACACACACACCACACAATTATAGAGAGGAGACTCATGGCAAAGAGGGAACAGCTGAAGTCTTCATTTTGTCTCCAACCAGCCACTCCTCGATGGCTATTAGTTGACCTTTGACAAATGACCTGTAGCACAGTAATATGAAAGCGTAACTAGTAGTTCCTCAGGTGGTCTCCACGTTTACAAGTAGATTGGTTGAAGCCTGCTCAACAGAAACGTTCTCCTGCAGATGTCCTGAGGATTCAGGTAGGTGGAACTCAACTCAACTCAACTCAACGTCTAGCATCTGGTTCCCCTTCACACACACTGGTCAAAATAGCCAATGATGTGGCCCTTGGCCTGAAAAACACAAGTAGAAACCTCAATAGGAGTTGAGAAGAACATGGGGTGAACTGTCTTAAGACCAAAGTTGTCTCACACAGTTAGATTCCATTGAGGCACATCAAAGCCAAAGTCAAAAAGGGTACTTGACATGTAGAACTTACTATCCATGCCTATTGAGGTTGTGGTTGAGGTTTAATTGTTCAGTCATCTATCTATGAACCACCCAGTTAGTGGCCATGGGCATCTCATCTCAGCTATCAATCAGAACAGAGCTGGGAGGGATCTTGGAGGTCTTCTAGTCCAACCCCCTGCTCAGGCAGGAAATCCTATACCATTTCAGACAAATGGCTTCCCAGTCTCTTCTTGAAAACCTCCAATGATGAAGCATCCACAACTTCTGAAGGCAAGTTGTTCCACTGGTTAATTGTCCTCACTGTTAGGAAGTTTCTCCTTAGTTCCAGGTTGCTTCTCTCCTTGATTAGTTTCCATCCATTGTTTTTTGTCTTGCCTTCTGGTGCTTTGGAAAATAAGTTGACCCCAACCTCAGTTTTTCTCCAATGATGGCTAATGGAGTTCCTCAGTTAATAGAATAGAATAGAATAGAATAGAATAGAATAGAATAGAATAGAATAGAATACAATACAATACAATACAATACAATACAATACAATAAATACAATATGGAATAGAATAGAATAGAATAGAATAGAATAGAATAGAATAGAATAGAATAGAATAGAATAGAATAGAATAGAATAGAAAATAGAATAGAATAGAAAATAGAATAGAATAGAATAGAATAGAATAGAATAGAATAATAACTTTGTTGTCGCTTTGAGTGTATACTAATCGTCCTACATTAAAATGAAATTTCCTTGCATTCAGCTCTCAAAGTCTCACCACCTCCGATATGCACTACGTAAATATGACAAAAATAAATAAATAAATACAGAATGATGCATATACCCACCTATATTATATGACCCAGAGAGACAACACAGTCTAATATTGGGTTAGGTAGACATGTGCATGGCGAGAAAAAACGAATCTTGGGAGTTTACCCGACGGATGGCGCGTAGGGAACAAAGAACATCCCAAACCTTCAGCCCACCTGGTAGACTATAGTTAACAAAGGGGCGTTTGACGGACCACGAGATGAGAGGAGGAACAATGATTTATTTAAGAGGAAGAAGGAAGAGCTGGAGAGATAAACAAGATTGACAAGCTGACTGACCTCTACAGACATGACTTATTTGTTCCTTTACTTCTTTATTTATGCCCACTGTGAAGTCTTTATTTCCTTCCTTCGCTATTTCCCCCATTTCCTCCTAAATAAATCACCCTTTCTCCTTTCATCCCCCGAGTGACACGTTTACACTTTCCTTTCCTTTTATTACCAAAAACCGGATCGGATCCGCACAGTATAGAAGCGTTTCCAGCAAGCATCTTCTGCCACCTAATGGTCATCTTGAATTTTGCATTCTTTTCCTCCTCCTGTCGCGACACTGGATCTTAGCAACCAGCTCAGCTTTAAAAAAATAAAAAATAAAAAAATAAAAACCAACTGGGTAACATTATCTATTCTACAGCATCACCATGCACTGATGACGTTACCTAGTTGGGTCCATGAAACGTCTGCAAGAAAACCAGCCAGGTCAGGGAACACCAAGGACCCCACAGACATAAGGGTGAGGATCAGTCATATCACCTTGTTCCCTGCAACTCCAGTTGAACCCTGCAAATATTCTCATCTGTCAGTAGTTATGACTGACAGCATCCCTAGGGTCACATGATCAAGATTCAAACCCTTGGCATGTTATTTATGATGGTTTCAGCATCCTGGGATCGTTATTGGTGACCTTCCCAGCCAGCTTCCGACACACGAAATCAACACAGGGTACTGTACTACTACTACTACTACTATATTATTATTATTATTATTATTATTATTATTATTATTATTATTATTATTATTATTATTATTATTATTATTATTATTATTATTATTATTATTATTATTATTATTATTATTATTATTATTATCGTCATCAATAACAACAATAATAATAACAATAATAACAATAAAGTTGGAAGGGACCTTGGAGGTCATCTAGTCCAACCCCCTGCTCAGTCAGGCAACCCTATACCATTTCAGAAAAATGGCTGTCCAGTCTCTTCTTAAAAATCTCCAATGTTGGAGCATTCACCGCTTCTGGAGGCAGGTTGTTCCACTGGTTAATTGTTCTAACTGTCAGGAAGTTTCTCCTTAGTTCCAGGTTGCTTCTCTCCTTGATTAGTTTCCATCCGTTGCTTCTTATCCTGCCTTCAGGCGCTTTGGAGAATAGCTTGACTCCCTCTTCTTTGGGGCAGCCCCTGAGATATTGGAAGGCTGCTATCATGTCCCCCCTCGTCCTTCTCTTCATTAAACCAGACATACCCAATTCCTGCAACCCTTCTTTGTATATTTTAGCCTCCAGTCCCCTGATCATCTTTGTTGCTCTTCTCTGCGCTCTTTCTAGAGTCTCAACATCTTTTTTACATCATGGTGACCAAAACTGGATGCAGGTGTGGCCTTACCAAGGCATTGTAAAGTGGTATTAACCCTTCACGTGATCTTGATTCTGTCCCTCTGTTAATGCAGCCCAGCACTGTGTTGGCCTTTTTGGCAACTGCAGCACACGGCTGGCTCCTATTTAAGGGATTGTCCATTAGGACTCCAAGATCCCTCTCACAATTACTACTATTGCTTAACGACTGTGTGATTCCCTTAACGACTGCAATGATTTGGGTAACAATCGTGGGGAAAGTTGCAAAATTGGGGGTGATTCACTTAACTAGGCCTTGCTTAGCGCTGGAGATTCTGGTTGGGAATTGGTCCATGACCGGACCCAAAGCATGCTATTAATGATGCATCATCAAACAGGAAGGCTTCCTAGTTTGGGAGACAAAATACCCCTGTTCCTTTCGTTTTTAAACAGAGAGCCTAAATGGAATTTGGCTTATGCTTCCCAAAATAGCCTCTCCGAAACCATCTCATTTGTTACACATGCAGAACCTTTCACCCAGTGTCTTTAGGAAGACAGATTTAGCCTTTAGTTAAATTCTGATTTGCTGAGCAGAACCAGGACATTTTAGAGGGAGAAAATCAACAAAGAGAAGCATTTCCCAAGCATAATATTTTTTTCAACGGTAGGAATCTCTTAAGGGTCTATGTAACAATTAGGCTTAGGGCCTAAATGTGTTGCAATATGTGGACGTAGATTCTCAGTCATCCCGGCAAAAGCGTTTGAAGGTTGAATGGTGGCAACTGGACTAATTTGGGGGTTCATCACTGGAGATTATCAAGAAGAGACCGGACAGCCATTTGTCTGAAATGATATAGGGTCTCCTGCTTGAGCAGGGGGAGTTGGACTAGAAGACCTCCAAGGTCCCTTCCAGTTCTGTTATTCTGTATTCTGATAAAAAGTAAAACAAAAAACAAAAAACCCTCTACCAGGAAAGTGAGCGGGCTCTGAAAATGAAAAAAGCCTCCTTACGGTCCTGTACGAATTGCAGGGCCGGGCAGTTGTTGCACTATTCCAGCAATCAAGCTTTGGTTATTCCAAAATAATTCCAAAACCATCCGGTTTTCCCCGGATAATTCCTGTTTGCAAGCTGCAAGCCTCTGGCTTTTGGCAAGAAAAGGCCCCAGAAATTGTGCATTCATTAGAAATATCTACTTGAACGTATCCATCCGAGGCTCCAGTTGGAACTGAAAGAGGGATGCAAGGATACCCATTCGGAGAGAAATAAGGAAGACAACATATTGCTTGAAAGAGTACTATGGGATTAAATATCCTTCTTCCCTCACACCCCCTTGCCCCAGATAGCTAGGTGAAGATCTATCCAGAAAAACTAGCAAGGCTACACACACACACACACACACACAGGGTTTTTAAGAAGAGACTGGACAGCCATTTGTCTGAATTGGTGTAGGGTTTCCTGCCTGAGCAGGGGGTTGGACTAGACTAGATGGCCTCCGAGGTCCCTTCCAACTCTGTTATTCTGCTACTGCTAAAAGTCTCCTCCTGGACAATCTAAAGGGGAGGAGGAGATAGTTTTATAGCAGATCAAGCACTCTTTGGGGATCTAATCATCAGATCTTGGAGTAGGAGAGCAGCCTGGCCTTGTCCAGGGGCCAGAGAGATCAATCACCTTTTTCCCATCCTTGTTTGAAGCAATCTGTCCATTCACAATGAGTTATTTTTACAGCAGGGATGCCTGTTCTGGCCTCAACCCCCCTGCTGGGAGGCCAACAATCATTGACAGATTGCACTACACACACAGACACAGACACAGACACACACACACACACAGACACACACACACCCGCACCTCCTCTCTCCTGGAAAGAAGGTCACAGCCAGAGGAAGTAGGAACAAGCTGACACACTTTATTTACCAAAGAGGCAAGCAAAACTCCAATTTCCCTCGATTTGTTTTTCTCCAACAAACCTTGAAGTTGCATTCCACCGACAGAGGATGAAATAGTTAAAGGAACCACCACAGTTTTTTTTGGGGGGCATGCAAAATTAATACCGCGAGACCCAGTTTGGTTTGGTGCAGGGATGAAGCTGTGAAGCCAGAAACCCAGGAGAAGGTGAATTTAGTTCTTAGGTAAAAAAAACAACCCTTAGGTACTGTGGGAAGTCAGCCCCGCCCCCCCCAGAGAAAGAAATATTTTTGGAAATATTTAAAAGGCAGGATATATTTCCCTAAAGGATTTTGAAAGCAGAAAACCAACCCCGCCCCCAAGTCTCTCTGTCCCAAACAGGAACCAAGTCTGCAGAATTGCAGATGTGATAATGTTGTCAGAAAGACTGGAGTCAGGAAAGTGGGATTAGGAAGAAAGATCCCTAGAATCAACAACCCCTCACACCAAAAATCTAAGAGTCATCAGCCACAGCCCCATGGAAGCAGGATATGAACCTTGGGACATAATAGGATTAACCCACCACCATCAGAATACAAGAAAGGCACACTCAGACTCAGGTCAAAGTTCATGCCACAGGAACAACTCCAAACAAAAGACTCCAGAGGGTATAAAAACCCACTCTCTACATGTGCTCACTCTCTTTTCTTCTAGAGCCATCTTTCTGTCTGGCTCTCCTCTTCAATAAACTGCAACCTTCTTTCTAAAGCAGTCACCATGTTGTTTATTCCCGGCTTGGACTGAACCATGATGAAGACTTTTCCTTCAACAGTACAAAGCCAATCTCTCTTGCTAAGCCCTGGGAAGAAGGCAATGGCAAACCACTTCTGAAATCTTGCCTGTGTGGTGGATGTGGTGTGAATTCCCAAGAGGGAGGGACTCCATTCTAGAGCACATTACAAGGCAATGCACTGGCTCCGTCCATAATGTTTTCAAAGGCTGAACATAGGGCCTGAAATTATTGCTTAATCCCCTTAAGATGTTTAATTTTAATGCAGCTCACTCAGATGTAGTAAAGCCCGAATTAGGGCCGGAGGGCTCCAAAGAGGATGAAAGAAAAGAAAGGCTGTCAAACGAGCTAAAATAAAATAAAAAGAATATTAAAAACTAGAAAAGAATGCCCGGACAGATTCCCTAAGCGATCTAATGTCAAATTCAGTGCAGATCAAGACATAATCCCCCAATGAACAGTAAGAGCCTTGCAATTTGACAGATTTCTTTGCATTTCAGAAGGCTTTGTGGGGAGAACTTTTACAGCTGCCAAAACACTGGATGCTCACGTTGTCCAATCCTAGAAGTTCATTTCGTTTCTACCACAACAACATTGTCACTCCCACAAATATCTTCTAGCCTTCCCTTTCCCAGTGTAAGGCTAGTGTAGGAGATGACCAGGCTGAGCCTGAGGGAGGGGTCAAACGTGTCATTAGTCTTGAGTCTCTTTGTGCCCACAAGAGATTTCAGTGCAGCCCACCTTGAATTCCGTTAACTCTTATCTACCGTCCATTTGCTTTGACCTTTGCATTTTGCTTTGACCTTTGCAGATTCTTGTAGAGGACTTAAGCTCACCGTAAATCTTTATACTCTTTAGAACTGCCTGGATCTCCTGATTTCCCTGGTGCTTGACAGTCAGAATCAAAAGTTGAATTTCAACCAGGAGGGAGTAATGAGTGTCTTCATCAGAATCCCGGGGAACCTTTCAGCGAGAACTTGGTCTAGAGGCAGCCCAGTTTCCATCTGAGACTTTAAGGTTGAAATTCCTTAGTCATCGTCGCTCGGCGCCAAATCTGGGCTATGGGTGGGTGTGTGTGTGATCAAAAACATCCCAACGGAAGTGCTTCAAGAGTTCTTGGGGGCGTCTAGCGGTGTGCAGGCAAAACCGACACCACACCGGAAGTCAGCAGGCCCCGACACTTGATATGGATGGCTCGGCTGAGTTTTCATAACATTTCACAGTGGACGTCTGAATTGAGGGTCGAACCAGCTCCATGAACTTCACGAGGAGTTACTCCTTTGGCCTCTTCACATTTGGCGGGATTTTCTATGGCACCACTTCCGGTGTGGTGTTGGTTCATGATAACACTGGCCCGCACACCGCTAGATGCACCCAGGAACTTTTGAAGCAGTTCCCTTGGGGTGTTTTTGATTCCTCCCCCCCCCCATAGCCCAGATTTGGCACCGAGCGACGACTAACTAAGGAATTTCAAACCTTGTAAGATATTACGACAAGGGCCTCAATTTGAATGGCGCTTGTGTCGAAAAGTCATGTCACGTTGTAGTTTTCTAAGGTGTATAATAAAAGTTCTGTATCTGCGAGTGTCTGTCGTGGATACCCAAAGGGAGGTTTATTTCCGAATCTCCCTCGCATTTGTAATATATTCTGGAGTTAGGTCATCTGAGAGTGAAACTCAGCAAATTGATGGCTGAAACTTAGTCTGAATCATGGATTTCCCCTAATCTAGTTGTTGTGCAAGGGAACACCCTGGGATGTGAAATGTTTCACCAACAGGGGGCAGCATCAGCCTGGCCATGGCTGAGAACAAAGGGGAGTGTGGGGGGGGGTAGATGGGAGGTCTCTGATCCTCATTAATTCAAGATAGACTTTAATGAGAAGGTTGAGAATGCATTTCGGACTCTAAAATTCAGCTCTCTCTCTCTCCCGAAGAAATATAGGAACAATACGCTTCTTAGTTTTAGTCTTAATTTACAGCCAGACAACTAGAAAAAAATACTCTTTTCTTAGGCAAAAGGAAAAGCCAGAAGTTGTGCACATCAAACGATAAGAGGATTGATATTTTTTTTAAAAAGTATTTTGTGGAAAGGGGTTGAAAGGATTCAACAGAGAAAAAAAATGAGCAAAATGTGGACAGTGCAATGTGGTTTTAGGATATGCTGGGGACATGGCCAGATTTTTTTTTTTTTGACTCTTTAGTTGGTTCCTGAGAAATACTGAATGTATAAGAGAAAGCAAGTTAATAATAATAATAATAATAATAATAACAACAACAACAACAACAACAATAGTAATAGTAATAGTAATAGTAATAGTAATAGTAATAGTAATAGTAATAGTAATAGTAATAGTAATAATAATAAAAAAATAAAGTTAGAAGGCACCTTGGAGGTCCTCTAGTCCAACCCCCTGCTCAGGCAGGAAACCTATACCATGGTATAGGGTTTCCTGCCTGAGCAGGGGGTTGGACTAGAGGACCTCCAAGGTGCCTTCCAACTTTATTACCATTAAATGAATGGCTTAGCAAGGATGTGTGGCGTTCCTCAGTTGTTTAATGTGTTGACGGATAAATATATAAGAATGTTGGAGGTATGTTGAGTGGGGATATATGAATTCGTTTGTATTCTCGGTTCCGTTCATATTTAGCCGAGACCAAAAATCTACATCAATCAAAAGAGAGAAGGGGGATTAAATAATAATTACTATTTAGCTTTTTCCCCTAAAACTTTTTATTTATCCAGTTGCTACCTCTTTTTTGTACAAAGCTTATGGGATTATACGACTTCAAATGAAGGCTTTATTGGCACCAGTGGTGTAACTGACTCCATTAATATGGAAAAAACAACAACCCTCTAGTTAGTATTTTCTGGTTTTTGACATAAATAAAGTTTCCCATTATCTCATTTGTAACATTTACAGTTCTGTTTCTTTCACAAAAATCTTTCAACGAGGGTAAATTCAAGGTATGAATGAAAAGCTTCATTAAACAGCGTAATTCGTTTTGCGGGGCATAAACTGAAACCATTGTGTCTTCTACAGCACATGCTTTAATTTCTCTTAAAATGAGAAATTTAGGAAATAATTGAGCCCAAAACACTTCCTACGTGCAAAGGAGAGAATATATATATATAATCCCACTAAGAAGGATTATGAAAATGGCAAATATAAGACGTGTCATTTGTGAAAATATGATTTATCTGAGAATATGATTTCAGTGTTGAGATATTAATGATCTAAGGCAGGAGCCAAAATATGAGTCAAGTCACCTCCGATTCTTGCTTGTTTATTTATGTCAGAAGCATCATAATTAAAATAAGGCCTACTATAGTATATAACATTTAGAATGATAAAATACAAGATTAAAATAGATCTATGTAAAATATGTACTAGGAACATTAATTGTGTTACCTCCAATTATTATAAAGTTGACTGAAAATAACATCTAATTAGACTGAAGAATCTGTGCCTGGATTTGCATGTTTACATAGTTAAGAATCCTAAACATGTAATCCCAAATACAAATTGCAAAACAATCCAGCACTGTTCTTCACCTGATATTTTTGCATTGAATAATCAGTTTAAATAATCTAATTAAAGCAGATGTCTGGCATGTTTAAAATCATCACTTAAATAAATCCTGCCCACCCAGGTTTTCTGTGACAGCTATTCTCCCTTTAACCGAAATTTAAATTGTTTGCAACAACAAGAACAAAAAAAATCCTCTTGATTTTATTTCCCATTTCTTTAAACATAGGGAAAGCTAGCCCACGCTTGATAGAAAATTCCAGAACTTTAATCTGCGTGTTACAAAGGACATTGTCATTGGATATCGCCAATATCAAAAAGAGGGAGCAATATCTGGATTGCATAAAAAGAAATCCTCCGGGGTTAAAAAAAAAAAAATGATATAAATGATGTGATCACGATAAAGTCAAAATTAAAATCTCTAAACGCCAACCGCACCTTAGGTGCTGCACAAAATACCAACATTGTTAGTATAGGAACCACTGAGAAGTTAAAAGAAAAAAGTTTGGTAAAGGAGAGAGGGAGAACAAGCGAAGGAATGGGAGAAGGAGACGGAGAGGGGGAAAAAAACTGAATACACAGAAAAAAACTTTTCTCTTATGTAAAGTTGCCCTCTAAGTAGATCATACAGCAAAAGAAAACAAACTATAAAACCAGAAAAATCCAACAACGAACAAAAATAATAGAAAAAGTCTCTAGAATGTAGAGAATAAAGGATACTCATCTTACATCAATAGGAGATTTTTTTTTTTCCACATTTCAATCCAATTAATCCGATGATTCCTGAGGAGCAATTGGTATCGTCAGAAGATGGCCAGAAACCAGATGAAGTATTGTAGATTCTTCTCTTGAGTGATGGTTTCCCCCCCCCTTGTGCTTTGGATTTTATTAGTAAAATCAAGGAAAACCATGTTATCCAGCCGTCCTTCTGTAAAATTTCATTCCCTACTGCAAATCTAAGGACTCACAAAAAACATCTGGGGTTACTGGAAGAAGGAAAAGCTGGAAGGCGGTGAAACATCTCCTTATCCAACCTTCACCAGCGGCTTCTGCAGGGCGTGGAAGAAAACACCAAGATGGTGACCACACAGGTGCAATGGAAGCTCCTCCCATTTTTTTTAAAATGTGTGACACACATAAAAACAGGTGGGGCTTTAAGCTTATCCTTGCGGCTGTCCTTACAATTGAGAACATCCTTGATCTTCATTCGGAGCCAAGATTCTTGAATTAAAATTTGGATCCTGGAAACTGTCGGACCTTGTTGGGGTCCCTCTGGAATTCCAAGAAGATTGAGGACAATCCAGGGAAGCTGAGAGTCCAAAGATGTTATTTAAGCCTTTAAATTATTTACAATTTTGAAAACTCCCTTTTTTATGATCCTGTAATCGCTTAATCCTGGGTAGAGTCAGAGCGACTGAATGGAGCTGAGCGTTTACTGGCCCGACGCCCTTCCTGGCGCCTATGCCGAGTTCACAGCAGTAAGAGAGAAACATCAGTCATTACCTAGGATTGAACTCTCAACCTTCTGAGTGGGAGGCGACCGTCTTCACCACTAGGCCACCATGCTGCCTGTATTTACATCTTAATTACCTTCACTAAGTCAGTAATAGAGGTATCCCTGCACTTTTCATAGTCTTCCTTTGAAATTCTGTGTTCTATGAGACATTAAACATGGACATTAAAGTATTAAGAGAATTGCCTTGTTCTCTGTACAGGCCCAAAAACAGCCTGAAGTGCAAAATGTCTTCTATATTTGTTGTTCTTGGTTGACACAAATATCCTGTCACTTTCTCAGTTACCTTCTTAGGGAAAGTAGCTTCCTGTCAACTCTGCCAAGTGAACATTTCATAAGTTATTTAGAGCTTCAGAACTGAACAGACTTAAATCTTCAGCCAGCATGCTGATATACGACAAGCATGCTATAAATCAGCGTTGGCATCTTTTGCAGGTGTCAGAGGGAAGTGGAATAAACGGCCAAATTCTCTCAAGGGAGTGAGCCGTCAAACCTTGAAAAATGGGGTGATGTCATCCCAAAGCTCTCAGATGCTGTCACACGAAACTTGTCAAAGCTTCACAAGGACGTGCCAAAGTGAAGGAGAAGAAGTGCCTGAACCTCAGGGTGGAGTCAAAAGAGGGATCAGCCTAGAATCCCTACGTAGTCACAAGTGAACTGAGGCCAACCCTCCTTGAATTCCGTTGACTCTTATATAACTCCAAGCAGGAGCTGATTCCTGTGCATAGACTTTTAGCAATGAAGCTGTTTAATTGGACCTTCACGTGCAGATCTGGTCTTTCGCGCCTGACAACAAGAACGCCAACATTTCATTGGTTTTGAAAGATGTTAGTGATTTTGCAGAGATGTATTTATCCATTTGCAGGTAGTCCGCAACGTACGACTGTACAATTTCTGTTGCTAAGCGAGACATTTATTAAAGCTCCATAGTATACCCGGGGCCCCAACCTTGAACCCAGAACCAGGCCTTTCAGGAATGTCAGCAGATTGGAGCCAACGTAATCTTGATGTGCTTATTTATTTGTTTCTTAGAATGTTTTATGTGCCATCTCATTTTAGTCTTCTCAGGAAGTTATAAATACAAACTTTCCCTTCAATTTAATTTGAAATATATTTTTTAAGGCTAAGTTATGACTTCGTTGAAACCAATCCAATAATACTCTATGGTTTATAAGTATATCAGATTAGGAACCCGTGCTAGATGGGAATTTAATTTAATTGTTTAATCTTAAATGGCAAAATCAAGCTGAGTTTCTATTATCGGTCTTGGGAAACAACACAAAAGGTCTATAGAACTTTGGAAGAGAAGATAATTAACCACATGTGACCACATTCACATAAGTGAATCTTCAGATAAATTAATCTGTGTTTGGGGAATGTTGTCTTAAAACAGGGGTCTTCAAACGTGGTCCTTTTATGACTTGTGGACTTCAACTCCCAGAATTCCTCAGCCAGCATGGGGGAACTATGGCCCCTTCATGACTTGTGGACTTCAACTCCCAGAATTCCTCAGCCAGCGTGCCTGGCTGAGGAATTCTGCAAGTTGAAGTCCACAAGTCATAAAAGGACCAAGTTTGAAGACCCCTGTCTTAAAACAACTTGCACCACGGACATTCATTCATAATCCTTCCATTTCTGGGGGTCTCTTTACCAAGTTATTTTGGGACAGATTCGATCCTGGGCTCCCCCTCCCTTTCTTTCTTTATCAATCATTATTCATAACTAGCTGTATAATCATTTTTCACTGATTGTTTGAATGCAAAAAACACAAGGGTGGGAGATGAGGAATGTGCGCGCACACACACCCGTGCGGAGTGGATCAAGACCATACAAGCAGCAAATTATTTGTTTTGCATATTTAGCTTCCAGCATTCCTTTGCTCGTATATCTTACCCATAGTTGGCAAGTCGGCTTGCGTCCTGGGGCTGTTAAACTCTGAGTGAGCCTTTCCTTGGTTGCTTTTGTGTTCTCTTCCTCCAAGTGCTAGACAGCCTTACTCCCAACTGGCGTTTCCCAATGAAGGTCAAGAGATGCTGAACTCAAGATGGTCACTTGATGGCAGGAATGAAACTCCCGTTTCTCTCGCCCAAGACAGTTGCCCATTGGACGCTTTCAAAAGGTGTAAAGGCACTGCTAAGGCTCAGTAGTGGGGTACTAATCCGGGGCCCCAAGGTGACGGAAGAGTCTGAATAACACCCAGAAATAGTGCCCAGAGTCACCCTGCATCTTGAATGCCTCCGAGGGACTGGGAGGACAACTCCTGGTCTAAGTAGCTAAGTATTGTCAGTGCCGAAAAAAAGCTACTGTAGTCCTAGATGCATCAACAGAGAGATAGTTTTAATATCATGTGAAGTGATAGTGCCACTTTATATTGCACTGGTGAGACCACGCTTGGAAATACTATGTCCTGTTCTGGTCACCACGATGCAAAAAAAGATGTTAGGACTCTAGAAAGATTGCAGAGAAGAGCGACAAAGATGATGGGAGATCTGTAGGCTAAACCATACAATTGAGGGAACTAGGTATGTCCAGACTAATAGCAATAGCAACAGCACTTAGACTTATATACCGCTTCACAGTGCTTTACAGCGCTCTCTAAGCGGCTTACAAAGTCAGCGTATTGCCCCACCCCCAACAATCTGGGTCCTCCTTTTACCAACCTCAGAAGGACGGAAGGCTGAGTCAACTTTGAGCCGGTCAGGATCGAACTCCAGGCTGCGGGCGGAGTTTGCCTGCAATGCTGCATTCTCACCCCTGCGCCACCACATCTTAGATAGCAATAGCGATAGGCACTTAGACTTATATACCACATCACAGGGCTTTACAACACTCTCTGAGTGTTGCCCCCAACGATCTGGGTCCTCATTTTACCGAACTTGGAAGGATGGAAGGCTGAGTCCACCTTGAGCCGGTCAGGATCGAACTGCTGAACTGCTAGCAGCCGGCAATCTGCAGACGTAGCCTGCAGTACTGCACTCTAACCACTGCGCCAGCACGGCTCTTAAGGAAGAGAAGGATCAGGGGTGATAAGAGTAGCAGCGTTTCGGTACTTGAGGGGCTGTCGCAAAGAAGAGGGGTTTGACTTATTCTGCAAAGCAGCTGAAGGCCGGACAAGAAGCAACGGATGGAAACTAACCAAGGAGAGAAGCAACCTAGAAATAAGGAGAAATTTCCTGACAGTGAGAACAATTAATCAGTTGGAACAACCTGCCTTCAGAAGTTGTGCGTGCTCCACTGGAGGTTTATAAGAAGAGACTGGACAACCTGTTGTCTGGAATGGTATGGGATCTCTTGCTTGAGCAGGGGGCTGGGCTAGAAGACCCCCCAAGGTCTTCTATGTTCTAATTAGTTCATGACAAGTGCAAAACAGTCAATATTTTAAATTGTGACTCACTAACCGGGGAAATTCGATCAATATATTTGATTTAATTCTTGCACGTTTAGATCATCTTGGAACACAACTCTCCTCTCTGGCAAGCAGAGCGAGAAATTAAGAGCATTAAATGCAAGGAAGAAATAAATCAATGACCAACGGAAGATGGTCTTTGAGTTGCAGCTTTTGACTGCTCAGTAGAACCTCCATACTTACGGTAGAAGTAATGCCTCTGAGAAGAGTTTGTAGGAAACCCGATTGGTTCCTGTGGGGAATTTGCTCTTTGGAAGACTGCTTTGGGCAAAGCACAAATGGCCTGTCAAAAGTCTCCACCATGTATCTGGAGAAAGAAAATGGGGAGGCAGTGTCACCCAATGCAAGAAGCGACTCAGATTAGTGGCAAAACAATCCTATTCTATTCTATTCTATTCTATTCTATTCTATTCTATTCTATTCTATTCTATTCTATTCTATTCCATTCCATTCCATTCCATTCCATTCCATTCCATTCCATTCCATATTCTATTCTATTCTATTCTATTCTATTCTATTCTATTCTATTCTATTCTATTCTATTCTATTCCATTCCATTCATTTCTTTCCATTCTATTCTATTCTATTCTATTCTATTCTATTCTATTCTATTCTATTCTATTCTATTCCATTTCATTCCATTCCATCTATTCTATTCTATTCTATTCTATTCTATTCTATTCTATTCTATTCTATTCTATTCTATTCTATTCTATTCTATTCTATTCTATTCCATTCCATTTCATTCCATTCCATTCCATTCCATATCTATTCTATTCTATTCTATTCTATTCTATTCTATTCTATTCTATTCTATTCTATTCTATTCTATTCTATTCTATTCTATTCTATTCTTTCCCAGTTGCGCTGCTGAGGCCCTGGAGATGAGCTTCTGCAAGACTCCCGGTCTGGTTTTGTTCTTCGCCTCCAGCATCCTGGCCCCCCGCCCCACCGCTGTGCTCAACCTGTCACTCAGCTCTGTCAGGGCTCATCATAATGAGATCTGAGGCTAAAGTATGCACTTGTGGCTTTTTGAAATTCCAAAAGAGGCGCTTCCAACATGCAGAAGCTTGCAAGCACTACGAGGGGCCGTTAGTTAGACAGATCAGGAAATGGCAAACAAGCAACACGCACACCGAACGCCGGCACTGCCATGAAACGGCTAAATCTATATTCTCAAAGGAAAGCAGTGATGTTTTATTTATTTTATTTTATTTTATTTTAGGCCTGTCTTTCTGAGTGAGACGTGTCTCATTCATTTGGGAATAAGGCCCTTGAAATAAGATAAGGTAACTTTTATCGTTGTTGTTTTTTTAACTGTGTGCACAAAAATGTCGCCTGCTCTCAAAAGGAAGTATATATCTATCATGTTTCCCCGAAAATAAGACCCAAGCGGGGGGAAAAAACGCTTGGAGAAGGCTGTAAAACACTATGAAGCAGTATATAAGTCCAAGTGCTATTGCTATATACAGTGGTGCCCGTTCAGTTTTGCACTGATGTTTACAGTTTCTCCATGATTCATGCCTTTGGATAATTCCATTTTCTCCTGGGGATTTTTAAAATTAACGTTTAAAGCAATAATGTTAAAGATAATACCCTAGTAACAGCTGCAAAGGGTACTACCACGTTAAAATAAGATTAATTTTAGTCCACTTTATCATGCATTCTTTTATTTGTTTTCCTTCTGTTTCAAATTCCAACACAAATGTTAGACCCTTTAGCAATTACATGTTCATCATAGGTATACAATTCTTTTTCAAACTCAGTCTTACAATGTGCAAAGCCGTAAATTCTTTTGTCGCTTCTAGATCTTTCTCGCAATTGTAAATAAGAGAAGCGTCGACAGTTAGATCCGTCTACCAGCAGTTCTTCATTTGATTTAATTTTACATTCCCCTCGATAAATTTCTAGCATCTCACAATAAATTACCCATTTGGGTTTGCCTATTATTATCTTGTCTGTAAATTGCTTCTTGCGCTGATGGCCACAAAGGTGCTTTGGGGCACATGTTGAGTTTGTATTTATTTCATATTCTCAGAAATATTTTTTAAAATCCACATTAACTTTGACTTTATCCTACCACAGGTATCCATGCCAGCCAAATCTCAGTTCATTCTTTCTAACTCCAAAAAAACCTTCTATTTCTCAGTAACATTCACTTTTTTTTAATTTATTATTTATTCTATTATTATTATTATTTTGTCAAAACCAATCGGCAAGCTGCAAAATACAACTTCAAATCAGGTAAATCCAATCCTCCTTTTTCCTTTACCTCATATATAACAACTTATATTTAAGTCATGGTTTTCCCCTGCCACATAAATTTAGATCATTCCATCACTGTTTAAATGGGGCATCAGTTGTCAAAACAGGCACTGTCTAGAATAAAATTATTGTTCAAGGAAAGGCATCCATTTTGACACTGAAATTCTCTCCCGCAGTGATAGTTGCAGTTTCTCCCATTTTAACAAATCTTTTTAAATTTTCATTCCATGACTTAGCATACCTTTTGAAATCACATACAATTCAATATTTATTCTAATGATACCCAGGTAGTTTTGCCATCTTCTCAATCTTAAAACTCATTGTATCTGACAGTCCCGTTTGATCTTCTGTTTTTGTATTTTTTTTGTTAACACCGTCATCTCTTGTTTATTAAGCTTGAAATCTGCTAATGCACCACATTATTTTAATTTGCTCATTTCAATTCTCTACAAAGGACCTTCCAGAACCAGCACCTGCAAAAACCCTTATAAATTCCTCTGTTTATGTAACACTAATGAGATATTTTCATTCTTAATTAAATGAACTGTGGAAGAGCTCATGGATGCCTTTGATCTTCCTTAATTTTCATGTGGGTGTTGGAATCCTTGCTGTAACTAATAAGACAAATTGGTGATATCCAGAGAATGTGTAGAGCCAACTTTGAGTATAAAATGCAGGGATATACATAGACAACATTGAGGTCTTCTTCTTCTTCTTCTTCTTCTTCTTCTTCTTCTTCTTCTTCTTCTTCTTCTTCTTCTTCTTCTTCTTCTTCTTCTTCTTCTTCTTCTTCTTCTTCTTCTTCTTCTTCTTCTTCTTCTTTTCTTCTTCTTCTTCTTCCTTCTTCTTCTTCTTCTTCTTTCTTCCTTTTCTTCTTCTTCTTCTTCTTCTTCTTCTTCTTCTTCTTCTTCTTCTTCTTCTTCCTCTTCCTCTTCCTTCTTCTTCTTCTTCTTCTTTTCTTCTTCTTCTTCTTCTTCTTCTTCTTCTTCTTCTTCTTCTTCTTCTTCTTCTTCTTCTTCTTCTTCTTCTTCTTCTTCTTCTTCTTCTTCTTCTTCTTCTTCTTCTCCTTCTCCTTCTTCTCCTTCTTCTCCTTCTCCTCCTCCTTCTCCTCCTCCTCCTCCTCCTCCTCCATTGCAATGGAGAAATATCATTTGAATATAAAATAATGGAGATAGTACAGGGGACTCTGTACTATTCTGGTCAAATGGCTGTCCGATCTCTTCTTTAAAATCTCCAGTGATGCAGCACCCACAACTTCTGGAGGCAAGAAGTTCCACTGATTAATTAATCTCACTGTCAGGAAATTCCTCCTTTATTCTAGGCTAAGTTCTAATTTTAATGATCTTCCACCCGTTGCTTCTTGTCCTGCCTTCAGGCGCCTTGGAGAACAGCTTGACTCCCTCTTCTCTGTGGCAGCCCCTTAAATATTGTAACACTGCTGTCATGTCACCCCTCGTCCTTCTCTTCATTAGACTGGACATATCTTTTTGGTATGAAAAAGATGTGGACAGACATCCTAGTCTGTTCCTTTTTAAAAGACATCGTGGCAGTTATTTATTTTGTCCCTTTAAGAAGTTTTCCAGACAGGGAATTCAGCTGATACAATTCTAATCTTCTGTTAGATTGAAGGTGAAGCTTCTTCAGCAACACGACAAAAATTCCGTGTCCTTCTTTTCCCACAGAATTTAAGGTGGGTTATGATTTGGATAAAGAACTGTGGCTCCTTTTAATTTTTGTTTAAGGGTCTATCAAAGATGCAAGTCCTTTTATTTGGTCTGCTTGTCTATTTTTCCATCTCCTCTGTGCTGTTCTTTTGACCAAAACAATTTAAAAAAAAACTACAGAAGCCAAGAGCATAATAATAATAATAATAATAATAATAATAATAATAATAATAATAATAATAATAATAATAATAATAATAATAATAATAATAATAATAATAATAATAATAATAATAATAATAATAATAATAATAATAATAATAATAATAATAAATAATAATAACAATAATAATAATAAATAATAACAATAACAATAACAATAACTAATAATAACAACAACAACAACAATGACAACAACAACAACAACAACAACAACAACAACAATAATAATAATAATAATAATAATAATAATAATAATAATAATAATAATAATAATAATAATAATAATAATAATAATAATAATGATGATGATGATGATGATGATGATGATAATGATAATGATAATGATAATGATAATGATAATGATAATGATAATGATAATAGAGTTGGAAGTGGGATCATAAAATAGAGAAAGTCATAGAAAATGATAAAGTTAAACTGCTCTGGGACTTCAGAACTCAAACAGACAAGCACCTGCCACATAACACCCCAGACTTAACAATTGTCAAAAAGAAAGACAAAAAAGTCTGGATAGTGGACGTGGCAGTGCCTGGAGACAGCAGAATAGACGAGAAAGAACTGGAGAAGATCACAAAATACAAAGACCTACAAATAGAAATAGAAAGACTGTGGCAAAGGCAAGCAAGGGTGGTACCAATAGTAATAGGCGCCTGGGGTGCAATCCCGAAACAACTGGAGCACCACTTGGACACCATCATCGGCATTGACAAATTCGCCATTGGTCAATTGCAAAAGGCGGCCTTACTAGGAACTGCTTCCATCCTGCGACGATATCTGTAAGACCATCAAACGTCCACATCTGCCTATCCCAGGTCCTTGGTAAGGACTCGATAGGTAAACAAAAATGCCAAATCCAGTCTGAACATCTGGCTGACTGTGCGATGATCCATAATAATACTAATAATAAAGTTGAAAGGGAGGTCATCTAGTCCAACCCCCTGCTCAGGCAGGAAACCCTCTACCATTTCAGACAAGCTTTCTTCTATGCTTGGGTTTGGTTGTTTCACATTGACAAATGAAACAATTAGCTTTGGCTATTGAATGAAAGAGCAGAAAGTTAAAAAGTTAAAGGCCGAGATTCTCGCTTTCCATTTTGCTTGTTTTCCTTTGGCTTTGCCTGGGGCCAAAAAGTAAAAAACAACAACCCTCCTTTAGCTTCCTCAGATATAAAATGAGTGTTGAAGGTAATTGCTAATAATTATTAAAATGTTATTAGTTTTGATGGCCTGAGGCTTAGTTACAACCTCTTCTCTATTTACTCTGCCCTACCCAGTTCTTAAAGTCAACCGTCAAGGAAAGAAAAGGGCGTTTTTCAGAAGCCAGATGCATTTAAATTTTTGGGATTGATTCCTCGGGCGTAAATGTTCCTGAGTAACCTTGTGCTACTCACCTCCCTGTTAGAAAAGGAGAAAATAAGCTGGTAACCTCAGAATATTGGCACATTCTCTTAATTAGACCCAAGCCCTGCATCTTATGGCCACCTCCATGCTGGGTGTGCATGCAAATTTTAGCACTCATTGGAGGAGAAAAAATTAGCAACGGGGGAGGGAGGATATTTGAGGGGCTGCCACAAAGAAGAGAGGGGGAGGGTCAACCTATTTTCCAAAGCACCAAAAGTCAAGACAAGAAGCAACGGATGGAAACTCATCAAGGAGAGAAGCAACCTGGAATTAAGGAGAAACTTCCTAACAGTGAGGACAATTAACCGGTGGAGCAGCTTGCCACCAAAAGTTGTGGCTGCTCCATCACTGGAGGTTTTTAAGAAGAGACTGGACAGTCACCTGTCTGGAATGATGTAGGGACTCCTGCTTGAGCAGGGGGCTGGGCTAGAAGACCTCCAAGGTCCCTTCCAGTTCTATTCTGATCTAAAGGTTTTTTTTTTTACTGATCTAAAGTCAATGGGAAAGCCAAATTCACTTTATACCCAGGTTACTAATTTAACAACTGCAACGAGTCATTTAACAACTGTGGCAAGAAAGGTTGTAAAATGGGGGGGGGGGAATGACTTGACAACTGTCAAAATTGAGGATATTTGAGGAGATGCCACAAAGAACAGGGGGGTCAACCTATTTTCCAAAGCACCAAAAGGCAAGACAAGAAGCAACGGATGGAAACTCACCGGGAAGAGAAGCAACCTGGAATTAAAAAAACGTCTTGCCTTCAGAAGTTGTGGCTTCCCATCACTGGAGGTTTTCTAGAAGAGACCGGACAACGATTTGTCTGAAATGGTACTGGGTGTCCTGCTTGAGCAGGGGGATGGACTAGAAGACCTCCAAGGTCCCTTCCAACTCTGTTATGCTATGTTCTATGAACCTTCTCATCGCTGTGCCACTGTTCAGCCTAGTATCATTTTTAAAGAAAGAGCTATGCTTTGAAAATTTATTTCTACTGTGAGGCAATGCTACATTAGGAGGATCTAAATAAAATTTATTCCACTGGTGCAGTAAGACGGCTATGTTTATTCTCAATAAGTCATCCGTGGTGAGAGCAATTACTAATTAAGTGGGATAGGAAACCATTGATCACTGCCAAAGTTTAAGAAAGATTAGCTACTTCCCAGTTTTATGAGCTGATATTTAAATGTTGATAGACTATATGAAGATTTGTTTATGTATCCTTGGGAAATTGAAAATGGCAACAAGCATAATGTGATCTTCATAAAAACTTATTCTGGATTTATTGCCCAATAATTGAAAATGATTATGTTGGCCAGTGTGCCCACAGTAAAAAAATGACAATAAATGTTATCTCTTTACTTTTCCCCAGTGAAAAGATTGATTCGCATGTTTATTCCCACTATATTCCTTTTTAATTGCTTCAATGTAAGATTCATTATGAAAATTAATTTTAAAACACAGTCCTGTTCAGTTTGCTATCACCTTAATTTTCTTCAGCTAATTTACATTCTTCAGATTTAGATGACTGACATATACATATTGCTGATGTCCATATTATTATTCATTTGTTCACATTTATTACATTTATATGCTGCTTCTCTCGGGGTTTGGGATGACTCTGGGGGGCTATTCATATAACATTAAAAAAAAACCCATTTTAATGGGTCAACTCATGTTTATATCACTGTGCAATTTGTTTTGATTTCAGAATAACAGAATAAGCAGAGTTGGAAGGGACCTTGGAGGTCTTCTAGTCCAGCCCCCTGCTCAAGCAGGAGGCCCTATACCATTTCAGACAAATGACTGTCCAGTCTCTTCTTAAAAGCCTCCAGTGATGGAGCACCCTCTTCATTAGATTAGACATAGCCAGTTCCCTCAATTGTTAAAAAAAAAATTCACACACTGGCTCGTTTCCCAAAATACTACGCCATTTTGTTAAACGGATCACCATTCCCCCCCCCCCAATTAGCACTCTAAATTCACCACCGGAAACACACACAGCAATGACCCTCTGTGACCCTGTTACATCCTTAAAAGAAAGAAATCTTCGTGCAATCTCTATAGTGTGTGGCCTCTCTCATTATCAAGGCTGCCTGGCCCACTTCCAAAACGCCAGTGTAAGTGAAGCCTCAGAGATAAAGCCGTATTTGGGGCGAACTCCATTCAAAGAGAAAATTGAGAATTAAGAGCTGCTAAAGTGGGGGCCCCCATCTTTTCTTCGAATTGCTGAAACTTCCCTTCCTGCCCGCCGACAAATCCCAAGCGACAATCGGAATATTCTTTTTAACCTCTGATTTCATTCACACAGTTAAACTTTAACTTGCAGGTTAAAAACGGAACCGGTCATAAATAAATTTTTTTAAAAAAGAGAGAGAGAGAGAGAGATGAAAGGAAAGATAAGGAAGAAAAACTAGCCGCTCGAAAAGCCATTACCAGACTCTCAGGTAGCATTAAAAGCAGGAAAAGATGGACCCCTCTTTGTTTTCCTGGTTGAATATAAAAGCCTGCCAAACCCATTAAAGCCATTATCTGATTCATATAAAAATGGACGGGTTGGGGCAGAACTTAAGAAGAAGGAAACGGTCATTTAGCTCTAGACAGCTACTGAGGAACAAGAACGATTATAGGGCCTCCTCGATTTACAAGCTTAGTGATCGCTTAGTGATCGTTGGAAAGTTGCAACAGCACTGAACAAAATGATTTATAACCGGCCTCGCACTTACAATTGTGGCCGCATCCTCACAATTACCTGATTGGAACTGAGGTGCTTGGCCACTCAGCATGTATTGTGACAATTGCAGTGTCCTGGGGCCACACAATCACCATTTGCGACCTTCCAATAATCTTCTGAGAAGCAAAGTCAAGGGGGGTGGGTGGGTTTGGTTAACGGCCACCTGACTCGCTTTAACGACTGGCGTGATTCGATGAACAACCTTAGCCCAAAAAAAAAAAAGGCTGCAAAATTGAACGTGAGTCACTTAACAACTTGCCTTGCCGAAGAGTGGAAAGTCTGGTCCTGAATTGTATTCGTAAGTTGAGGAGTGTCTGTAGGCTATGAGTCAAGAAGTCCTTGATTGAAGCGTCTGCTTTGCTAGCAAACTGCATGTAGTCCTCGGCTTACGACCTCAGTTAAGACCAACCTTCCTGTTGCTAAGCGAAACGTTTGTCAAGGGAATGAATTTGGCCCCGTTTTACAACGTCCGGCATCTGAGCAAGCACGGCTGGTGCGGGCAGCATGTCCATCCTGACACAACCCATCAAACTTGCATTTTCCCACGAAGTGTTATGGGTTGCGTTGAGTATGTCTTTTTTCACTTGCAAAACTCTTAGGTCCCGAGTTGAATTAAATCTCTTTTTTCCTCCACGGCAGGTGACAAAATGAAGGTGCCGGTCAGTTAGCTTGGAGCAGAAATGCCAGTCGTATTAGGATTATGCTCCCGCAGCTTTTGAACCCTGTTCCAGGGACTGAATTTCAAGAAGCAGCCGAGGGCAGGACAAAGACTTAATAATAATAATAATAATAAAGTTAGAAGGGACCTTGGAGGTCATCGAGTCCAACCCCCTGCTCAGGCAGGAAACCCTATACCATTTCCATATTGGAACTTGGGTGGGGAATAATAATAATAATAATAATAATAATAATAATAATAATAATAATAATAATAATAATAATAATAATAATAATAATAATAATAATAATAATAATAATAACAACAATAATAATAATAACAATAATAATAATAATAATAATATTAATAATAATAACAACAACAACAACAACAACAACAACAACAACAACAACAACAACAACAACAACAATAATAGTGATAATAGTGATAATAATAATAAAGTTGGAAGGGACCTTGGAGGTCATCTAGTCCAAACTCCTGCTCAGGCAGAAAACCCTACACCATTTCAGACAAATGGTTGTCCAGTCTCTTCTTAAAAACTTCCAGTGTTGGTGAATTCACAACTTCTGGAGGCAGGTTGTTCCACTGGCTAATTGTTCTCACTGTCAGGAAATTTCTCCTTAGTTCTAGGTTGCTTCTCTCCTTGATTAGTTTCCATCCGTTGCTTCCTATCCTGCCTTCAGGTGTTTTGGAGAATAGCTTGACTCCCTCTTCTTTGGGGCAACCCCTGAGATATTGGAACACTGCTATCATGTCCCCCCTGGTCCTTCTCTTCATTAAACTAGACATACCCAATTCTAGCAACCGTTCCTTATATGTTTTAGCTTCCAGTCCCCTGATCATCTTTGTTGCTCTTCTCTGTACTCTTTCTAGGGTCTCAACATCTTTTTTACATCGTGGTGACCAAAACTGGCTGCAATGTTCCAAGTGTGACCTTACCAAGGCCTTGTAAAGTGGTATTAACACTTCACGTGATCTTGATTCTTGATTCTGGGAGTTGAATTCTGGGAGTTGAAGTCACAAGTCTTAAAGTTGCCAGGCTGGACATCCCAAGACTACACCATCTCCTGACGACTCTATCTGAATTTTCAGCCCATTTCTAAATCTCCATCCCAAGTCTCTTATGTCACACAGTTGTGTCACTTTTTCTTTTTATGACTTGTTTCTGCCTCCCCTCCCCCCCCCCCAGATTCTTCTACCACGAAATTCAATTTCTCACTGCATTGGATTTATCCAAATATCTGTGAAATTCATGCTCAAAGTTGACTACCCTCAACTTGTAAGTTTTCTCAGGACAAAGTACTCCAGACTTTTTTTTTCTTTTTTTATCATCTTTGATGCTCTTTTTCTGCACACATTTATGACTAGCTGTCTCCCTTCGTGACACTTCATGCCTCCATTTTGTACCTTAAAGAGGGAAGATCGAACGACGGGGCAGAGTTCTCAGTTGTGACTTGAAATCAAGGCCAACAAAGTAATGTTTCCTCCAGCACCAATCAAGAGAGAGAACAAAAGAGAGACTGGTGTGGGTGTGTGTGTGTGTGTGTGTGTGTGTGCGCGTGTGAAGAAGAGAGAACGAAGGCAAAGGTTCCTGTAAAGAGACCTGGCATCTCATAGTAAGCATGCAATAAAAACGTACCTATTTTTCAACGGTTAAACTAAGCAGGCAAAAAAACATGGAGCTTTATCTTCTTTGCCACATTCTTGACACCTGTAAAGGCCCCATATGGGGATTTTTAAGATGGAGACGGTGGCCAAAGCGGCAGTATTTACGGCGCCGATATCTTTATAGGCTAAAGTGAAAAAGAACAGATCCAGTTCTCTCTCTTTTTTTTTTTAAATCTAGGAACTGCGAAGACAAATTCTTCCTGCAGCAAAGCTGCGTACATCCTGCAGAAGTTTATTTATTTGATTATATTTCGTATTTCTTTTTAAAAAAAAACCCATCTTTGTCCGACGGCAGCTGGAGGAGTACAGGATTATAGCCTTTCCTGAGTCCTCTTTCTGAGACTCATAAAAGGAAGATCTCCCCACAGTTAGCCTGGGGTGTCTTCATGTCTCCGCTGGGGAATTCAGGAAGGGGGCAAGGCTGCTTCGTACCGGTGGCCCCGGTGGATTGCAGTTCAGTGGATCAATGTTTTCGAAAACCGTCTTTTATCTCTTTGGTGTGTATCCACATGAAGACTGGGGTTTCTTTGTCTGCTCTCCCTGCCTTCCACCTTCTGCATAAATTCTGCAAATTGGCAAGGGCCTTGGACTAAGAGCAAACAAATGTTAGCAATATGCCTTCAAGTGCCGAAGAAAATTAAACATCCCCACTCGATCTAAATATAAACACAGATTAATCACTTGCACACCACACCGCACACGGTTTTATGATTCCTGGTACACGTAATTTGGGGGGGGCAGGTGTATGCTTTGAGCAACAGTCTGCTCAGTGAATAATCACATCCATCTCTACCTCCCATCAAGCATGTGACCTTGGATCTACCCAAAGGAGTATTGCACCAATCCTAAAAGACCAGGAGGCGAATGTCTCCACAGAAGAAAAACCGTCTTCCCTTTCTGAGTTGCCTCCTTGAATTCCTGGAGGACTGAACTAATGTCTTCTCCAGCTGCTACTGTTTTCTTGACCCTTGGACATCGAGCAGGATGCTCTGTTTAGTGTCTGACCTCAGCAGACCTGGGAGAAGCTGCTGGAAAATCGACCACGTTTAGATCGCCGAACAAGCGGAACTTAGGAAAGGAGCAAGTTAAAACTCTGTGCAGTTTTAGCACTGTGTACTTGGACGGCCAGGAAATGGCTAATTCAGGAGAAGCTGGAGAGATCCTGTTTGCTGATCCAGAAACGTCTATTTGTTTAACCATCTATTAATACACTTATTAAGAACTCCTAAGTCAAACAAGGTGACGCATAGGAAAAATAAACATTAACAGCAAAATATCCATCTATTACCTGAATCCGTAATTTCCTAACAGTGGGAACAATTAGCCAGTGGAACAGCCTGCCTCCAGAAGCTGTGGGTGCTCCATCACTGGATGCTTTTAAGAAGGGACTGGACAGGTTGTCTGGAATGGTATAGGGCAGGGATAGGCAACCTTGGCTCTTTTATGACTCGTGGACTTCAACTCCCAGAATTCCTCAGCCAGCATGGCTCAGCTTGGAAACCTCTCCCTTTCCCCTCAGCATGGCTGGCTCAGGAATTCTGGGAGTTGAAGTCCACGAGTCATAAAAGAGCCAAGGTTGCCTACCCCTGGATAGGGTCTCCTGCTTGAGCAGGGGGTTGGACTAGAAGACCTCCAAGGTCCCTTCCAACTTCTGTTATTTAGTTAGTTAGCCCTAACTGTTGTAACTAACTATTAACTAATGCTAATGTGGAGCAACTCGGGCCTTTGAGTTGAATCCCTTCTCAGGAGGAAATTCAAATTAAATTCATCTTTAACGAATGGCTAGCCACCTTTTTTCTTGGACACATCCAACGAAGCTCCTATTTTTGAAGTGCTGTCATGTTTAGAAGTGTCTCCTGACATTCAGTCAGAGCCTGCTTTTCTTCTGCGATTTAAGACTGGGGTTCTGTGACTTGCATTTCATGAGAAGGACAGGACTTTTTGCTTTGTTTACGTAACATTACAGCAATATTATCCTCTCTCTAGAACAGTTAATCAGTGGAACGGTTTTTGGCTGCAGAAATTGTGGGTGCTCCAACACTGGAGGTTTTTAAGAAGAGACTGGACAGCCATTTGTCTGAAATGGTACAGGGTTTCCTGCCTGAGCAGGGGGTTGGACTAGAAGACCTCCAAGGTCCCTTCCAGCTCTGTTCTTCCATTCTTCCCTTAAGGGTCTGGAAATACGAGGTTGCGTCCGATCCCGTGATTATCTGCATTACGTTTCTTTTCACCTCTTCTGGCTTTCTCTGAATCTCTCTTACCACAGAGTCAAACCGATATCTGAGATGAGATCTAACCAATGCAAAATACGATAAAGATAAAATTGTTCCTCTGATTTCTCTGAAGCTGGGGGCGTTTGCCGCCCTCCAGTCATCTGGATTTCATCTCCCCTCCAGGAGCTCTTAACAAGAAGGGGTAGAATTTCAGCCAGACAATCAGCAAGCTCCATAAATATATTAGGATGCAATTCGTCTGCCCTTGTCAACAAGACAAGAAGGAGTTTCCTGGAAGGATGACCCTTGCTTCTAGTACCAAACAGAGGTCAGATAATTAAATTCCTCCATCGCTGTGACCTCATGCCTCTTTCTTTTTGGAACGCATTATCAACTGCTTCTCCTTGGTGAAAGGTCAGCAAACAACAGCCCTGTTTTATTTTTCCACTCCTTTTAGCTTAAATGTTCTCAGCAGTATGGCTAAGTTCATTCCCGTGGCTTTCTCTACAGATATATATATATATATATATATGTATATATATATTTACAAAGCAATCTGTTCTCCCTTTCTTACTTTTGAAAAAGTCAAGCACTGTCTTAACAGAATAAAAGAGCTGGAAGGGACCTTGGAGGTCTTCTAGTCCAACCCCCTGCTCAGGCATGAAACCTTATACCTTATACTTTGCTTGTCAGAAAGTCCCAAAAAAGGAGACCCCATGACTGTAAGTCAAAGACTATCTGGGATAAATGGATATTTTCAAGGATGGGTCCTGAATTCCTCCGATATAGAAATAGCGATAACATATGGAGATCTGAATTATTATTATTTTTTCACAAATCAAAAACACTTTAAACACTCTCCAGGGCTAGATGCATTGACCTGAAAGGTTTCGAATAACTCAGATGCAATATTAAACTTCTGATAGAAAGATGTGAAGTTCTAAGAGCAAAAAAACTTGAAATAGCCAATTGGAAATGAGTAGATAGATAGATAGATAGATAGATAGATAGATAGATAGATAGATAGATAGATAGATAGATAGATAGATAGATAGATAGATAGATAGATAGATAGATAGATAGATAGAGAGAGAGAGAGAGATAGATAGATAGATAGATAGATAGATAGATAGATAGATAGATAGATAGATAGATAGATAGATAGATAGATAGATAGATAGATAGATAGATAGATAGATAGATAGATAGATGTGGATGGATGATAGATGGATTGATGGATGGATAGATGATAGATAGATGATAGATAGGTAGTCAGATAGATAGATAGATAGATAGATAGATAGATAGATAGATAGATAGATAGATAGATAGATAGATAGATAGATAGATAGATAGATAGATAGATAGATAGATAGATAGATAGATAGATAGATAGATAACCTTTATTGTCATTTTTTTTTACTGTGGGCACAATGGCACACATTAAAAATGAAATTTAGTTGCTTGCCTTCAATGTGTACACATACATAACACCCATTTAAATATACTATATACAACACATGCATAGGCCTACACCCTTACACATAAGTAACATATCAATATTAATCACTGTCCATCTTGAATACATAACGGAAGGAGGAAGCTTGAGAGTTCACAAGGTTTATCTGTGTGTTTCTGTGTCTGTGTGTCTGTGCACGTGTTTGTGTGCGGTGATGAAGCTATTGAATTAAGAGCAGGATGTCCATGTTCAGCTCTGAGACTCCCTGGGTGATTTGGGGCTAGTTCCTCTTCCTCAGCCCAACCTACGTCACAAGGTTGTGGTGCTGGTGATGGCAAGCTACCCATTTAACACGCCTATAAAGGAAGGCTGTGAACTTAACAAACAAGGAACCAAACGTTTTGCAGCAAACAATTCTTTGAAAAACCTTCCAGGAATTAGACCTTTTCTCTGCCCGTTCAATGACTTTTCCAATGCTGTTGTGTTGTCTTTTCTCAAGCCAGCCAGCCAGCTAGCCGCGCCGCAGGCATCTCCAAGTTCTGCAAATAAAAAGTGAGGCTCAAATAGTTTTCAGAGCAAGGCCACGAAGTCCCTAACGTTTTGCAAATTGGGAGTACGGCTTATTAAATGCCTCGTTTTCTCATGCAATGCGAAAGCTAGAAACAGCCTTATTGGTTCCAGATGCCTTATTTAGAATAATTATTTTTATTTGCATGAAGCTGTACAGCATTCTCTTCCAGAAACAAAGCAACTGTAAGAGGTTTTTTTATTTTATTTTATTTTTTTTAAAAAAATCAAATATTTGCTATTGTCTTTTTTAAACGTCTGGTCTTCCACCAGCATTTTTCCCCACTCCAATCACGTACATATGCTTGCAATGTTTTCTCACAGCCTTAACTTATGAAAACAGATTTGCGTTTACCAATTTCATACGTCATGATTTGCATAAAAGAACAGGATTCACCAACAGCTTCGGAGGAGCATTGCAAATAATATTCCTCGTAGAATCAGGCCTGCTTCCCCCCCCAAAAAAAAGTAATATTTGCTTGGTTACCCTTGTGTTGATTTAGACCAGGCATCTCCAAACTTGACAACAACTTTAAGACTTGTGGACCTCAACTCCCAGAATTCCCCAGCCAGCTGAAGAATTCTGGGAGTTGAAGTCCACCAAGTCTTAAAGTAGCCAAGTTTGGAGAGCCCTAATGTAGCCTACCCTGCCAACAAAAGTACGTATAGTCAAGGCCATGGTTTTCCCAGTTGGCTGTGAAAGTTGGACCATAAGAAAGGCTGAGCGCCAAAGAATTGAGGCCTTTGAACTATGGTGCTGGAGAAGACTCCTGCGAGTCCCCTGGACTGCAAGGCGATCAAACCGGTCAGTCCTAGAGGAGATCAACCCCGGCTGCTCTTTAGAAGGCCAGATCCTGAAGCTGAAACTCAAGTACTTTGGCCACCTAATGAGAAGGAAGGACTCACTGGAGAAGAGCCTGATGCTGGGAAAGATGGAGGGCAATAGAAGAAGGGGACGACGGAGAAGGAGGTGGCTGGATGGAGTCACTGAAGCAGTAGGCGGGAGCTTAAATGGACTCCAGAAGATGGTGGAGGACAGGAAGGCCTGGAGGAACGTTGTCCGTGGGGTTGCGAGGGGTCGGACACGACTTCGCAACTCACAACAACAATGTAGCCTATTTTTTTTTTTTTTAGCAGCCATTGAACTCTTAGCCCCTTTTCAGCTCATACCCTCTGGTCCCCTTTACTCCTGGGGGCAAGAACATACTTCAAGGTTGAATCTTGATTGACCAGATGGGAGGCTTGGCGCTTCAAGAGACTAACTGTGGCAATGGAGCTAGGAGTGGACAAGAATTCTCAGTCTGTATTGGAATCTGTATGCAGATGATACCACTCTAATGGCAGAAAGTGAAGAGGAACAAAAGAGCCTCTTGATGCGGGTGAAGAAGGAGAGTGCAAAAGTTGGCTTGAAACTCAACAGTTAAGAAAACATTAAGATCGTGGCATCCGGCCCTCTCGATTCCTGGCAAATAGATGGGGAAGAAATGGAGGTAGTGACAGATTTTTATCTTCCTGGGCTCCAAGATCAACTTCTTCTCCTTCTTCTTGTGCCATATCCGTTATCGGACGTTGGCGATCATGTTGGCGATCCTGTTTTTATCAGCAGCCGCACGAAAAAGTGCTGCTGAGTTTTGTCCAAACCAGTCCCTTAGATTTTGAAGCCCTGATGTTCTTCTTCTGCCTGGACCTCGTTTGCCTTCAATCTTTCCTTGGAGGATTAAATGGAGTATGCTGTATTTTTCTGGGTGTCGCATCACAAGTCCGAAATATTCTAACTTTCGTTTTTTAATTGTTTTGATGATTTCCCTGGGCTTTCCCAGGCGGCTTAAAACCTCCTCATTTCTGATCTTGTCCACCCAGCTTATACGTAACAGCCACCTGTAAATCCACATTTCAAATGCTTCTAGTCTCTTCAGGTGGCCTTCTGTCAGAGACCAACTCTCTACTCCATAGAGCAGGATAGAAAAAATATAGCATCTGACAAGCCTGATTTTCAGTCTTAGGCTTATGTCGTGACTGCAGAAGACCTTTTTCATTTTGAAGAATGCTGTTCGAGCTTTCTCTACCCTTGTCTTTACTTCAGCGGTCACGTCCCAGCTTTCATGTCAATTAGAACCGAGGTGCGTGATCACCGCAGATGATTATTCTGTATTCTGCACAGGCTTGTGTGCAGCAGCAGGCTAAGCGCAATGCCTGCAACATCCAGAACACGCTCAGCTTTCCATCTCAATGCAGTTTTGCAGCCACGGAGTGGTGCTGTTGTGAAACCCAACCCTCGCTTTAGAAGCACCCCGATTATTTTGCCAGCAACTGTTTTGCCACCTTTCAACAACTTAGAGACAGTTTTATTCTGACTGGCCAGTCTCTCTCTCTCTCTCTTTCTCTCTCTCTCTTGCCAGCTGCACATGACCGACTGGCCCCTGGGTGCAACAGCACGCTCTGCTTCTTCGACGGGGGGCCTTCCCAAATTAATCCCAATACACATATAGTGACGGCTTATCCATCCCCCTCTCTCTACCCCTCATTATCCGGGCCTCAGTTCCTCGGATGCCCCACGGACCATCAGGAGGAATTTCCTGGCAGCGAGAACAATTAACCAGCGGAACAACCTGCCTCCAGAAGCTGTGAATGCTCCAACCCTGGAGGTTTTTTAAGAAGAGACTGGACAGCCACTTGTCTGAAATGGAATAGGGCAGGGGTAGGCAACCTTGGCTCTTTTATGACTCGTGGACTTCAACTCCCAGAATTCTTGAGCATAGGGTTTCCTACCTGAGCAGGGGGTTGGACTAGATGACCTCCAAGGTCCCTTCCAACTCTGCTATTCTGTCATTCTGAATTCAAAACAAATTGCACAGTGATATAAACACGAGTTGACCCATTAAGATGGGTTTTTTTTTTAATGTTATATGAATAGCCCCCCCCCCTCGGAGTCATCCCAAACCCCGAGAGGAGCAGCATATAAATGTCATAAATAGGAACAAAATGAATAATAACACGGACATCAGCGATACGTATATGCCAGTCATCTAAATCTGAAGAATGTGAATTACCCGTAGAAAATTAAGGTGATGGCAAGCTGAACAGGACTGCGTTTTAAAATTAATGTTCACAATTCATCTTACACGGAAGCAATTAAAAAGGAATATGGTGGGAATAAACCTGCTAGTCCATCTTTTCACCGTTTTCCACCCTGGTCGTCTCTCTGCTTCCTTTTTCAAGCCTTCCCCCCCCCCCCAACCCCCCCCCCCCCAGCTTTAACTCACAAGTTGAAATTAAAATGAAAGGTGATTCAATTTAAAGTCGAAATGGAAGTTATCATCTGTTTATCAGTCCACAGACGCCAAGCTTTCCCCACGGACTTGATTTTGGAACCTCTTCCTATGCAAGTCTGGGGACCCCCAGGAGTGGGGGAGGGGTCGACTCCCTGCTGAGGGCAGGCGGGGGGGGCAGCGTTTGTCCTCGGAAGCAAAGCCCCCCCCCACTTCTCCGAAAGACCCTTCTTGGCGCCGCCTCCCCCTCCCTCTTCGCAGGCACCCCCCCCCAACAGCGCAGCTCTGCCCCCCCCCCCCCCTCCGCCTGGTCCTTTACGTCAGGACGGGAGGGAAGGTTGCAAACCCGGGTTTTAAATCGGGACAGTTTGGAACAGAGAATAACAAGAGGTGGAAGGGACCTCGGAGGTATTCTAGTCCACCCCCCCCACTGCCCACGGTAGGGGATCCTATAGTACCATTCCGGATTTTCTTTGAGCTGTAGGTTGTTTTATAGGAAGGCTGAGAGTTTGTGCACCCATTGCTTGTGTGCCCATCGCATTTGGCCAAGAAAAAATTCTGTTCTATTACATGCCATTCCAATTCTTGTTTTGTTTTGTTTTGTTCTGTACTGAAATGTTCTGTTCTATTAGATGGACGCCACGTGATCGTAGAAAGAACATAACAGCACAAGAAGATATAGAGTTGGGAGGGTCTCTGGAGATCTTCCCGTCCAACCCCTCCCCCCAAAAGAAGTCCCTACCTACACCCTCTTTTCTCCCCCTCCCCACCCCCCCGGAATAAATTTCCCTTCCTTATTTATTCCAGGCATTCGTTTAGTAGCGTGTTGTGAAATTCCCTCGAAATAGCAACTGATTGAATTAAATAATTCATTTTTTTTTTTAAAATGTATTATCCCTTTAGTAAGCTTATCGACCGCCCCTCTTAACACACCGAGTAACTCTGGGCGGTTTACAATATTAGAGAGAGAGAGAGAGAGAGAGAGAGACCGCATTTTACAAAACCTAGGCGACGAGATGAACTGAATAATAATAATAATAATAATAATAATAATAAAGATAACTTAACTCCACCCTAACTGAAAGACGAGGAGGGGGTAAGTTTGCAGACGTGGGCTGCAAGTTAGAAATTAGAAGAAGCACAGAGAACACCAGAATCCCAGGGCATAGAATATATAGAATGCTAGGGCTGGAAGGGACCTTAGAGGTCGTCTAGTCCAACCCCTAGTTCAAGACAGGGAGACTTTATTATACCGTCCTAGTGAAATGGTTCTCCAGTCTATTTTATTTTATTTTTTAAAACCTCCGGCGATGGAGCACCCACAACTCCGGGGGAGGGGGGGGGCAAGCTGTTCCATTGATCAGCCGTTCTCACTACTACCAGGAAATTACTCCTTAGTTCCACCTGGGATCTCTCTTCTAATCTTCTAAATTCTAAGAGAAGGTCTTGGACTGGGTCCTAGTGTATAATAAATGCGACAACCAGCGTCCTTCTATTTACAACTGGCGCGAAGAGAAATTTTCGCTCTTTGCAGGAGGTGAAAATAGAGCATCGTAAGGCTGCGGATCCGATTACGGAACTTCTCCGGGGGGAGACTCGGTAAAAAGGGGCCAAACTTCTTCAGCTGAGCGCCGGGCCCATGAGCGAAATATCGCTGCCCGCCCTTGAGCTGAGATGGGCGGACCGGCCGGTATCTATCTGGGCTGCAAAATATCGGATTGCTCGCGGGGCCTTTGGGTAACGAGAGCGGGGAGGTTTTCCACCTTTCTTTGCTGCCCTCTCAAAGTTACTCAAGAGTTTTACAGTCAGGAGAAAGAGAGTGAAAGAAAGAAAAAGAAAGAAAGAAAGAAAGGGAAGGAAGGAAGGAAGGAAAGAAAGAGGGAGGGAGGAAAGAAGGAAGGAAGGAAGGAAAGAAATAAAGAAAGAGAGGGAGGGAGGGAGGGAAGGAAGGAAAGAAAAAGAGGGAGGGAGGGAGGGAGGGAGGAAAGAAGGAAGGAAAAAGGAAGGAAGGAAAGAAAGAGAAAGAAAGAAAGAAAGAAAAAGAAAGAAAGAAAGAAAGGGGAGGGAGGGAGGGAGGGAGGGAAAGAAAGAAAGAGGGAGGGAGGAAAGAAGGAAGGAAGAAGGAAGGAAAGAAAGAAAGGGAGAGAGGAAAGAAGGAAGGAAGGAAGGAAGGAAAGAAAGAAAGAAAGAAAGAAAGGGAGGGAGGGAGGAAGGGAAGGAAGGAAGGAAAGAAAGAAAGAAAGAAAGAGGGAGGGAGGAAAGAAGGAAGGAAGAAGGAAGGAAGGGAGGGAGGGAGGAAGGGAAGGAAGGAAAGAAAAAGAAAGAAAGGGAGGGAAGGAGGAAAGAAGGAAGGAAGAAGGAAGGAAAGAAAAAGAGGAAGAAAGAAAGGGAAGGAGGGAGGGAGGGAAGGAAGGAAAGAAAAAGAAAGGGAGGGAGGGAGGGAGGAAAGAAGGAAGGAAGGAAGGAAAGAGAAAGAAAGAAAGAAAGAAAGAAAGAAAGAAAGAAAGAAAGAAAGAAAGAAAGAAAGAAAGAAAGAAAGAGGCTAAGAAAGTGTCTCTGGAGATTATTTCCAGTCCTCCAGGTCATAGTTATCCCAAAGGTGCTTTTTTCACGAGGCAATTGGACTTTCTGGTTTTTCTTTGAAGACCTTTCGCTTCTCAGCCAAGAGGCTTCTTCAGGTTCTGACCGGATGGTGGGGAATGGAAGGATTTATACTCCTTGCAGACAGCTGGTCATTCGCCTCCTTTTAGAGAGTTGTTGAGGCCACATGGAGGCTTACCTGTGTCCTCAGGGTCACCTGAGTGGTGCAAATGGGTGTGGAGCCTTCTTGGATGCAGGATGTTTCCTGCCCTGGGTCCCTTCACTCTTGAACACAGGTGCAAACTGTTGGGGATGAGTCTGCGTGGTCTGCATCTCAAACTGAAGCGCAAATGGTTCATGTGGTCTGCCATGTTTCCTGGAAATCCATTCATGCTCCCGCATGAATCAATCAAAGGGGGTTCGTCCCACAGTGCATAGCTAAATGTCTATGGAAATTCTCAGTCATCCAGGTCAAAGGTAAACCTCCAAGTGGCCTCAATGACTCTCTAAAAGAAGGCAAATGACCAGCTGTCTGCAAGGAGTATAAATCCTTCCATTCCCCACCATCCAAGTCCGAGCTGAAGAAGCTTCTGGGATGAGAAGCGAAACGTCTTCAAAGGAAAAGCAAGAAGGTCCAGTTGCCTCCTGGAAAAAAAAAAGCACCTTTGGGGCTCTCTAAGAAAGCTGATGGTGTTGGGAATTGTTGCAAACTTCTTCTTCACTCTAAGGTGAATCATCAAGTGATTAAGCTTTGGGCTGTCGAGGGGGACTATTCCTAATTCTCAAATAAGATTCTAGAGAGAGAAGTGAGGTATAATTCTAATTTTGGGACCCAGCAAACCCTTAATATATATGAACTGTATTTCTGGCGAAGATGGAGTAGACCTTGGAGAAGAAAAGCAAATAAAGAATGAAAGATGTTCTTGGACGCTTGAAATGAAAGCACGAATCGTGTCTGCTTTGAGAAATGTTTCTGAGGGGCCTATTCCAGAGCCCCCCAACCTTTTGGGGCACCAGGGACCACCGGTTCCGTGGAGAGAGGTTTTTCCACGGACCGGAGAGTGCGTGGTTTTGTGTGCTGCCTGCATCCCACGGATGGGACTTTGCTTGTTTGTGCGGACCGGTTGCTGGCGTGCCGCGGCCCGGTACCGGTCCACAGACTGGGTGGGTTGGGGACCCCTGTCCTATGAAATGTATCCCCCTTGCATTAAGTTTCAGAAATGTGACAAGACGGCAAAGGGCAATCCTCATTTTTCACCGTTGAATGGCAAAGGAGTTGTAAACATGACAACAACAACAACAACCCAGAACTGCTTAAATGAATGGCCATTAATTAAATTAATTAATGGCAGTCTTTTAATACTTGCGGTGGCCCTTATTGGCATCAGAGGGCCGGAGGAATTGAGGTGAAAGGGAAGGTCCTGGACTAAGAGAGAGAGAGGAGATCTGGGTTCTAATCTCCCTAGCCTTGGAGCTTCTCCGGGGCTCCTCCCCACCGGCACTAGATTGACGCCTTGAAAAACACCCACGTGGGGTGGATTTGGGTTGATCGTCCTCATATCTGTTCAAGAACTGCCTGGCAGAGCACCAGTCCACTCGTGAAACGGGGATATAACAACATCGCGAAGGAAGTTTACAGGTCAGATTTAACCTCTCCTCTTTTGAAAAATTTCTCCAGGAAGACGCGCGTGTTTTTTGTCCACAGGACGTGACTACGACCTAGCTAGCGTGGGGTCCAGCCTCCGGCTTGGTCTGAGGTTTTGTTTTTTGTTTTTTTTTACCTCCAGGAGGTTCGGGCAGACTACCTAGCACTCCCCCCCCACGCCCCTACATTTCCCCCCCCCTGCGACAACAACCTTGTGAGGTGGGTTGGGCCGAGAGAAAGAGGGCGATTCCAAAGCGGTTCCTCGAGCTTCTTGTGGCCTGGCTGCGGGGGGGGGGGGGGGAACTAGCCCTAACTCTAACCACTAGGCTAGGCTACCTTGTCTCTGGCTCAGGCTTAACCCCTTGCTGGCGCCAGGAAAGTCAGCTTAGTTGGGAAGCAGGGATGGATAAGGGAGAAACAGACCCCGGATTACAAGATTCGGTCTGCGCGTCTAAACGAGGCGGAAGACCCACTTTGCTTCTTAGGAGAGGCAATTTTTAGAACACAACATGGCTCTATTTGCTCTCTCTCTCTCTCTCTCTCTCTCTCACACACACACACACACACAGCCCTCCCCCCCCCCCCCGGGGACCTGAAGCTTCCCTCCCTGCAGGGATGCCCAGGCCGAGTCAGCTTCCAGGAGCGCTTCCAGGTCTCGGCCGGAGGGGCAGAGAGTCCAGCCGCCGGCAGAAGGCAGGAAAGGACGGAGAGACGCGGACATATCAAGGGGGGGGGAAGGAAAGGGGGCTCCGGGCCAGTTCGGCCGCAAGACCCCCAGGGTGGGCCAGGGGAGCGTGGCTGCTCCCGGAGGAGACAGCGGGAGCCGAGCGGGAGATTGGAGAGGCGGGGAAGCCCTCCGCTCTTCTGGGTGAGCAAACGGGGGCTTCAGGGGGGGGGGAAGGGGCTGCTCCTCCGTCGGGCAGGGTCGCCCGCCCCTTGGCCCGCGAGGGCTGCTGATCGATCCACCGCTGCTGCCAAACAGAGAGAGAGGGAGAGAGAGAGAGGGGGGGGGGGAGAGAGAGGGAGAGAGTGAGTGAGTGAGAGAAAGAGATCCAAAGCTATGGTCGGTTGGCAACAAAGCCTGGCCCAGCCCGCCCGCTTTTTTGCACGCGTGTCCGGGAACGCCGCTCCTTCCAACTCTTCCCAAGAACGTCTGGACGGCGCAAAGAGCCAGGTTCGCTTCGAAGGAGGCGCGCTGGGCCGGAGTTGGGGGAGGATCCTCTCTCAGGCGCCCCTACAGCCCCCGGGAAGCGGGAGGGGGGGAAAGCAGCCCTTGCCCGGGCCGCTCCTCCACGAGATCCCCCCCAATCCCCACCCACCCCCCTCCAAGCACCCGGCGCGGTCAGCCAGGGGTTAACGCCACGCGCGCCTTGGCCCGCGCGGGTTCCTTAGACTCCGGCGCAGCTCCTGCCCGAGGCGCAGGGGCTCTTCTTCTCCCGGCGGGCGCGGGGCTTCCCCTCCGCCCCTTCCCCTTCTTCATGACGCCACCCCCCCCCCGGGCGAGGCTCCCCGCGGATGCCCTGCTCGCTTCTCCCGCGGTAAGGCGCCCCAACAAAAGCCGGTCGGCCGGGGAAGGGATCCCGAGCGCTGGGCCGCGGGGAGGGAGGCAGGGAGGGGGTCTGGGGGAGGGAGGGAGACGGGGAGGGGGTCTGGGGGAGGGAGGGGGTCTCAGGGAGACAGGGAGACAGGGAGGGGGTCTGGGGGAGGGAGTGCGACAGGGAGGGGGTCTAGGGGAGGGAGAGAGGCTCCCACCCGCCCGCCCCTCGCTCTTCAACCTGGCGCCGGAGGGCGGGGGCGCGTTGCTCCGGCTCGGCTCCTCCGCTTCGCTTCCAGGGCTGGCAGGCGCGAGTCGGTGAGCGGCAGAGGCGCCCGGCCCGCTCGGCCCGGGCAAGCGAACGGGGTCTCTCGCCCGGCCCGCCAGCCCCCAGCCCCGGAGAGCCTCAGGCGGGCGGGGGCTCTCCAGGCTTCGCAGGACTCCAGGTAGAACTCCCGTTTCAGCTCCGCCGCCGCCTCCCTCCGACCCTTGCCCAGCTGCGGTCGCCCCCTCCGAGAGGCGGGAAGCCCACCTCCCTTTGGATCGCTCCCTCCCTCCCTCCCTCCCTCCCTCCCGCCGGACGGCCGGAGAAAGTCGGGCGAGCTTTTCCAAGGACCGGGACACTTTCATCCAGGCCGGGAGCGCTTCCCTTCCCCGGGAACCTTGGAAAGCCCGTCGGGGAGGGCGGGGGGGAAGGACAGCGACCCCTCCGCCCTGCCTCTGCAGGGGCATTGGAGGGGGGGCGCGGCGCGCGGAATGCCGAGGCCCGCTGGAGTTGCTGACACGGATCCCCTTTGCAGAAACAGACGCTTGGCCGGGAGTTGCAGGGGCTGGTGTGTGTGTGTGTGTGTGTGTGCGTCTTTCGTGGTATGGCGTGAAGATGAGCGCGGGGCGGGGGGGGGCGCAATGCGGGCCCAAGGAAATGCGCGCAAAGCGAGAGGGAGCCCGCTGCCGCCTTCCCTGGGGGTGGGGGGGTATGGGGAACCCGGCCGGGAGCACCCAGCCTCGAAGGGAGAAAAAAAAAATAATAATAATGGAGGAGATTCTACAGTCAAACCCCCCAAATCCAGGAGTAAAAGGCTCCTGATAAAGAGTCGAAACGCTGGGAGAGTTGGAAAAAGTGTTTTTCTGGGATCTCGGAGGCGGTCGCGGAGTTGCGCCTCCTGGAAGCGCAAAGGAGCGGGCAGAACAAACCCGCTTTGCGCGCGGGAGTTGAAGCAGCGGCGCCGCCCTCCTCCTCCTCCTCCTCCTCTCCTCCCCCCCTTCCCTCTTCACTTTCTAGGAGGAGCTTTGGGGGAGGGGAGGGCACTTCCACCTCCTCCGATCCCTCCCTCCTCCCTTTCCACCTGAAACCTCAGTCGCCGACGCCAGCCGGTTGGGGAGAAGGTGCCTGCCCGGGATATCTGCAGCCCTAGGGCGCAAGGAAGGAGGGGAGAGCGGAGAGCGGAGAACCGACTTGGACGGGAAACGGTCCCCGAAGGCTTTATTTCTTTGTGTGTGGGGGGGGGGGGGACCGCCGTGCTGACTTGAGAGCCGGAGGTGGAGATGAGAAAGGCAGCGCAGGATCGCGGTAAGCTTTCCGCTTTTTTTGCGCGGAATACTTCAAACAAAGCACTCCGGGGCTGAGCTCGGCGCGCGGAATCCTTGCGGGGGGGTGATGCGGGAGGTGGGTGGGTGGGAAGGAAGGTGTTCCCCCCCGCCCCTCGCCCCTCGCCCCTCGCCCCTCGGGGGGCTTTTTTCTCTCTGCCTCCGGGCAGCCTTTTCCCATCTCAATTCCGGGGAACCAAAAAAAGTGGAGATCTTATTCTTGGCGGCGATTTTGCGGGGTTTCCCCCCCCTAAGCGTGCCCTCCGGGCCAGGGGTGCGGGGCGAGGGGGGGGGGCAGGCCTTATTTATTTTCCTGGAGAGCTCAAAAACTCCTGCAAAGTTCTCTCTCCCCACCCCCCGGCAACAAACCGCGTTAGAAGGGGGTAACTCGTGTGTGTGTGTGTCTGAAGAAGCGTGTGCTCCAAAACTAGGCGCAGTTCAATCCAGCCGAAGGACAGACCCAGCAGCTCCACGTGTAAAACAGGTGCTGCCTTCTCCCCTTAAGCCCGCCAAGTCTATTGACTCTTGGTAAGTCTCTTTTGTTCCTGGAAGGGTGTGTAGTAGTGGAAACGCTGAAGAATTCGTTGGGACGAGGGGGCTCGCCTTTTTTTAAAGAGAGGAATCCTTGCAGCAGACTTTAAAAAAAAAAAGGAAGCTGCGGTTCTTGGTAGCTATTTGCGTAGAAACGCCCTGTCAGGAGAAGGGCTGCCTTCCCGAAAGCTTGAGTTTGGAATCAGGGACACATCTTGGGCTCAAGAACCGGGCTTCCCTGCTCACCTGTCATGTTTAACGGAGGGTAATGGGGTAGAGTTGGAAGGGACCTTGGAGGTCTTCTAGTCCAGCCCCCTGCTCAAGCAGCAGAACCTATATCGTCACAGACAGGTGACTGTCCAGTCTCCTCTTAAAAATCTCCAGTGATGGAGCGCCCACGATTTCTGGTGGCAAGCTGTTCCACTGGTTAATTGTCCTCACTGTCAAGACGTTTCTCCTCAATTCCAGGTTGCTTCTCTCTTTGGTCAGTTTCCAGCCGTTGTTTCTCGTCCTGCCTTCAGGTGCTTTGGAGAATAAGTTGACCCCCTCTTCTTGGTGGCAGCCCCTCAGATACTGAAACACTGCTATCATGTCTCCCCTATTTCTTCTTTTCTTTAGACTAGCCAAACCCAAGTCCCGCAGCCGTTCTTATCTCTTGTGATGTCCTCTCAACTTGGAGCTCAGATGGGAAGTGAGGGAGGCACAAAATGTTTCATGTGGAAGCCTTCCAGGCAGGAAACAGTGGTTCTGAGTGAGTGTGCCTGGACCCAAAGTTAGAGTGTCAGATGCCAACATTTTGAGCCTCGGCCCCGTGGCTGCCTTGATTTTAATTCTGTTCTTCACCGTAGCCGAGAAAATAAGAGTGACCAGATCTCAAGGGCAGGAAATAAGGACTCCAGGCAGTTCAAAGGAATATAGGTTTACTGTATGCTAAAGCTCTCTCGGAGAATCTGAGAATCTGAATTACTAAAGGTCAAAAGCAAATTGGTGGTAAAGAAGAGTCAATGCAATTCAAAACGGGCTGGATTTAGATCTCTTGTGAGCATGAAGGAACTTGAGAGTGATAATGGATCTGACCCAGTGGTGGGATTCAGACAGTTCGCACCACTTCGGCAGAACCGGTAGCTAGTTTTTTGTTGCCCAGGCCCAGAACGGACTTCCGGAAGCGGCATCCACGCAGAGAACCAGTTGTTCACCTATTTGAATCCCACCACTGTAGGTAGGTGGGTGGGTGGGTGGACGGACGGACAGACAGACAGACAGACAGACAGACAGTGGTGGGATTCAGCCGGTTCGCACCACTTCGGCAGAACCGGTAGCTAATTTTTGGTGGCCCAGGCCCAGAACGGACTTCCGGAAGTGGTATCCACACAGAGAACTGGTTGTTCGCCTATTTGAATCCCACCACTGATCTGACACACACACCCCTCCCTCTGGCTCAACCTGATCATCTCCTACACCAGTTCCCTCTCTGTTGGCCAAGTGTGGTCAACTGTTGGCCAAGTTTGGTAGGGAAAAGGGGCAGCAAGTCCTGGCTGGCCCAACATAAGAGCTGGCGAAGGCCACTCTCGGATGCCTCCTGGAGACAAACCAATAATGATAATGATAATGATAATGATAATGATAATGATAATGATAATAATAATAATAATAATAATAATAATAATAATAATAATAATAATAATAATAATAATAATAAAGTTGGAAGGGACCTTGGAGGTCATCCAGTCCAACCCCCTGCCTAGGCAGGAGAACCTATACCATTTCAGACAAGTGGCTGTCCAGTCTCTTCTTAAAAACTTCCAGTGTTGGAGCATTCACAGCTTCTGGAGGCAGGTTGTTCCACTGGTTAATTGTCCTCCCTGTCAGGAAGTTTCTCCTTAGTTCTAGCTCGCTTCTCTCCTTGATTGACTGCTTTTGACTGATTGACTGACTGCTTTTCTTTAAACAAATATTTGGGGAAAAGTCAGAGCTCACGTGTCGTCTGTTTTGGGGGCGGTTGCACAGCTGTGCTTTGAAGCGCGTGACGTAAATCGGAGCCGAGCCGCTGAGCGCATTATGGGAGTGTGGCTAATAACGCTGAGGAAGTCTTCCCGTTGGAAAACGAAAGCCCGTGTTGCCTTGTTGTTGTTGTTGTTGTTGAGGATTAGAATGTTGTCGTTGCTCAGGATTCGCAGGCGATGTTGAACTTCCGGCCTGTAGGCTAAGGGTAAGGACCCTCCTGGTCTTTTTTTTGGCTTTTTGACGATTGCTTCCTTTTAAGGACAGCCAGTGCTTGGGAAATCTGGTGCAAATTACCAGAAATGGGAGGAGACTTCAAAGCACTAAAGCAGGGGTCTTCAAACTTGGCCCTTTTATGACTTGTGGGCTTCAACTCCCAGAATTCCTCAGCCAGGAATTCTGGGAGTCGAAGTCCACAAGTCATAAAAGGGCCAAGTTTGAAGACCCCTGCACTAAAGGTTTATTGCATGCTACCTACACACAAGAATCTGATCTATTAATGGCCAGCACTAAATTGGTGCCAGATAAGAGCCAATGGAATTCATGGGGGGGGGGCGGACTCAATAAGTCCATCATTGTGGGAACTCAACGACTGCAGATTAATGACGCATTTAACCCCACCCTCATCCTGCTCATCTCCCATATCTGTGTCACATCTGTGTCATCCCTGTTAGGTTGAGTTCCTAAGGGTCAGCCAACGGGGGCCTTTGATCCCACCACATCCACGATGTCCAGCCTTCCAGAATGAAATGGACTAGAAAGCAAATCGTGCAGAAAACAGGACAGTGCCTTTGACCGAATCCGGTCTCTATTCCCATTTTTCTCCCAAAGAAGGAAATTCTTTTTCTTTAGGGCAGCAGTTCCCGACCTTTTCTATACCCCCCCCCGGACCCCTAGAACGCTTCTGATATATTCTCGCACCCCTTACAAAAGTTCGAAATAACGGCAACGAATTATGTATGTACACTATACTTTTTGAAAAGCCACGTTTTTGCACCCCCCCTGGAAGATCGTCTCGCACCCCCAGCTGCGAACCCCTGCTTTAGAGAGACTATTTTCAGTACAGTTGAGTTTGGGGCAGGGCCCAAATCACAGGGGCACACACCAGATGCTTCCGTTCATCTCCTGTAAATCGTCCCGCCCTACCTGGGAATCGGTCTTTGGTGAAATTGGATGCAAATGAAGTTTTCCCAGGAAGGGAGGAGAGAACTGTAAACAAACATTCCCAAATAGTATGTGATGAAAGTATTAGGCTGAGGGAAGGGAGGACACTAAGAGGCCTCTTGTGGCTCAGCTCTTGAGGCTTGAAGACTTTAAAGAGGCATTAGCGAGGACTCTGCCAGCTGGCTGGGAAATTGTCTGGTCAGCTTAAAGGTTTGATTCAATAATCCAGACCTTAGAGCAGACCAGGAAAATATTCATGAGTTTTTCTTTATTAGTAAGTGTAAACCCTGCCTTTCCACTTAAATGAGTCCTTTGGGTGGCTCACAATAACTGGAACAAAACACAGAAGCTAGAATAGAATAGAATAGAATAGAATAGAATAGAATAGAATAGAATAGAATAGAATAGAATAGAATAGAATAGAATAGAATAGTTGGAAGGTCTTCTAGTCCAACCCCCTCCTCAGGCAGGAAACCCTATACCATTTCAGACAAATGGCTGTCCAGTCTCTTCTTAAAAATTCCCAGTGTTGGAGCATTCACAGCTTCTGGAGGCAGGTTGTTCCACTGGTTAATTGTTCTAACTGTCAGGAAATTTCTCCTTAATTCTAGGTTGCTTTTCTCTTTGCTTAGTTTCCATCCGTTGCTTCTTGTCCTGGTGTTTTAGAGAATAGCTTGACTTCCTCTTCTTTGGGGCAGCCCCTGAGATACTGGAAGACTGCTTCTATGTCCCCCCTCGTCCTTCTCTTCATTAAACTAGACATACCCAATTCCAGCAACCGTTCCTTATACGTTTTAGCCTCCAGTCCCCTAATCATCTTTGTTGCTCTTCTCAACATCTTTTTTACATCGTGGTGACCAAAACTGGATGCAGGATTCCAAGTGTGGCCTTACCAAGGCATTATAAAGCGGTATTAACCCTTCACGTGATCTTGATTCTATCCCTCTGTTAATGCAGCCCAGCACTGTGTTGGCCTTTTTCAATAGGAGCTTTAGCAAGGAGGAACACAAGCCCTGGCCTGAAAACAAGGCTTTCCTAATAGGTGGGACATCTGGAGCAAAGGCCAGGTGTTTATAGCATCAGAAATAGCTACACTGATTGGCAGGTGAATATTACTAATTATTTACTTATACTCTCATAGTGGAGCTTTTTCCCTTCCTAGATGGGGTGGAGGAATCTCTCTCTCTCTCTCTCTCTCTCTCTCTCTCTCTCTGTCTGTCTGTCTGTCTGTCTGTCTGTCTGTCTGTCTGTCTGTCCTGTCTGTCTGTCTGTCATGTCTGTCTGTCTGTCTGTCTGTCTGTCTGTCTGTCTGTCTGTCTGTCTGTCCTGTCTGTCTGTCTGTCTGTCTGTCTGTCTATCTATCTATCTATCTATCTATCTATCTATCTATCTATCTATCTATCTATCTATCTATCTATCTATCTATCTATCTATCTATCTATCTATCTATCTATCCGAAATGCAATAGCACTTAGACTTATATACCGCTTCACAGTGCTTCACAGCCCTCTCTAAGCGATGTACAGAGTCAGCCTATGGCCCCCCAACAATCTGGGTCCTCCTTTTACTGACCTCAGAAGGATGGAAGGATGGGTCAACCTTGAGCCAGTCAGAATTGAACTCCTGGCAGTCGGCAGAATTAGCCTGCAATACGGCATTCTAACCTCTGGGCCCCCACGGCTTAGCAGTAGCAATAGCCCTTAGACTTATATACCGCTTCTTTACAGCCCTCTAAGCGGTTTACAAAGTCAGCATATTTCCCCCCAACAATTTGGGTCCTCATTTTACCGACCTCGGAAGGATGGAAGGCTGAGTCAACCTTGATCCGGTCAGGATCGAACTGTTGGTGGTGGGCAGTGAGTTAGTCTGCAATATAGGTAGTCCTTGACCTACAATACTTTGCTTAGTGACCGTTCGAAGTTACAGCGGCATTAAAAAACAGGGGAGTTACAGTCATTTTTCACACTTGTGACCGTCGCGGCATCCCCAGGGTCACACCATTTACATTCGGACACTCGACAACTTGACACTCGACGGTCGCAGTGTCCCGGGGTCCCCTTTTTGCAACCTTCTGACCGGCAAAGCCAGTGGGGAAACCAGGTCCACTTAACAACAGGGCTACTAATTTAGCAACTGCAGTGATTTGACGTAACAAAATTGGCAAGGAAAGTCGTACAACGGGGCAAAACTGACAACACATTTCACGCTTAACCACGTACATTAGGGGCTCAACGTTGTGATCGTACGTTGAGGGCCTCCTGTGCCGCGCGTTCTAACCGCTGCGCCGCCCGTAGCCAGTTACAGAAACGAGAGCCACAACTCTTAGCAACTTTGCCTCCCTCTTGAGTTTCGGTCATCGATGGGTTGGGTAGAGGTAGAGGAGTTGCCTGTCAGCTTCTCAGGAACAAGAATAATAGGACATTGTACAACTGGAGAAGTCGTTGGCTGCAGGTCACAGTGTCGGTTTGAGCAACGATCCGGGAAGGCGCTAACGAAACGGGAGTGTGAGTTTTCGGAGCTGGCCTTGAACTGGCAGGTGCTTGGTTGAAAAAAAATCGGACTGTCACATACCTCAACAGAGCAATCCACGAATGTTTTACAATCCAGTTTAGCCTGTTCTGATTGTGCTTTCGGGACTTTTGAGAGCCGCTTCCAATTCTGGAGGAACCTGATTGACCGCAGGTGCTGATTGTGCCGAGGGAGAAAAGTGGGTGAGCTTGCAACAGTGTGCATCGAACAGGGCCACTGTGTTGCACGGCTGGGAGCGAGAGGGTGACCCAATTAACCTGGGATAATTAGCCTGGCAGCAGAGGCCTCGTTCCCTGGAAATCATTAGCGTGCCGTGTTTGTATCTGATTGGGAAAGTGGAGACATGTTCTCAAGATGGTATCTTTCAAGAGGCTGCATCAGAGCTGCGCGCTGAATGGAAAGTTTCCACCAGGGATTGTGCTTTCTTGAGGTCTGTTATGCAACTGGAAACTGTGCTTCAGAAAAAATTGGGCCATATTGCAAGCTGTGAGGCCAAAGAGGGAAGAAAATGAGCTTGGAACCTAGAAAATAGAATATAATGCAATAAGGAATGGAATAAGGAATAGAATGGAATGGAATGGAATGGAATGGAATGGAATAGAATAGAATAGAATAGAATAGAATAGAATAGAATAGAATAGAATAGAATAGAATAGAATAGAATAGAATAGAATAGAATGGAATAAGGAATGGAATAGACTAGACTAGAGTAGACTAGAGTAGACTAGACTAGACTAGAATGGAATAAGGAATGGAATAAGGAATGGAATAAGGAATAGAATAGAATAGAATAGAACAGAATAGAATAGAATAGAATAGAATAGAATAGAATAGAATAGAATAAGGAATGCAATAGACTAGACTAGAGTAGACTAGACTAGACTAGAATGGAATAAGGAATGGAATAAGGAATGGAATAAGGAATAGAATAGAATAGAATAGAATAGAATAGAATAGAATAGAATAGAATAGAATAGAATAGAATAGAATAGAATAGAATAGAATATGGAACGGAATGGAATGGAACAAAACATTATTATGAGGTGCTTTGGAAATGAATTGTGTAATGATGGAACTACAGTATAGGAGTATTGTTACAGACAACGTAGGAATAATTATTTATTTCTCACATTGATATCGCTGCCCATCTCATAATAAAGTGATTCTAGGCAGCTTCCAATAAAAGCAATCATAAGTTCCAAATGTAAATAATAACAATAACAATAACAATAACAATAACAATAACAATAACAACAACAACAACAACAACAACAACAACAACAACAACAACAACAACAATAATAATAATAATAATAATAATAATAATAATAATAATAATAATAATAATAATAATAATAATAATAATAATAATAATAATAATAATAATAATAATAATAATAATGTTGGAAGAGACCTTGGAGGTCTTCTAGTCCAACCCCCTGCTCAGGCAGGAAACCCTATACCATTTCAGACAAGTGGCTGTCCAATCTCTTCTTAAAAACCTTCAGTGATGGAGCACTCACAACATCTGAAGGCAAACTGTTCCATTGGTTGATTGTCCTCACTGTCAGAAAATTTCTCCTTATTTCCAGGTTGAATGGAAATTCAACCTTGATCAGTTTCCATCCATTGTTTCTTGTCTGGCCTTCAGGTGCTTTGGAAAATAGGTTGACCCCCTCTTCTCCGTGACAGCCCCTCCAATATTGGAAGGCTGCTATCATGTCCCCCCCCTGGTCCTTCTCTTCATTAAACTAGACATACCCAATTCCAGCAGCCGTTCCTTATATGTTTTAGCCTCCAGCCCCCTGATCATCTTTGTGGTTCTTCTCTGCACTCTTTGTAGAGTCTCACCATCTTTTTCTATATTGTGGGGACTAGAACTGGATGCAATGTTTCAAGTGTGATGTTCTGGTCATGAGCACCTGGGAAGTCAGTAATAAAATCCAGAGAAATAATCAAGGGCCAATTACGCAAGTCGAGGCATGACAAGACCTGGAGGTTTTATTTTGTACATTTCAATATTAGTCAGGCTGTGAGGGACTTCCAAGTCTCTACCTTGATCTGTGACCACTTCAAATTCATGTAAGAGGAGACATGCAGGATTTTGAAGAAGGCCTTCATCAGGACGGATGGAGAGGACCCTGTTTATTGCTTGTTGGAGAACTAAGTATCTCAGCTTGATGGAACAGCAGTCTGTTTTTAGCAGAAGTGGTTGGAAGAGGCATTTTTTCAGTCACTGATGCTATTCAGCTTTGTTTGCTTCAAATGTATCCTGTTTCCGCGCTATCCAGATGATTCCTACAATGTTTTTGGGATGTCTGTTGGTGATTTTTCAAGGATTGCGTCTGAATCTATGCAGGATTAGAATTCTGTGCAAATCCGTCTGCCCTTTGGATTCTGAACACACGAAACACAACGATTGCATTATTTGTTTTTGTTGTTAGTTGGCAAAATCGTGTCCGACCCATCGCGACCCCATGGACAACGTTCCTCCAGGTCTTCCTGTCCTGCACCATCTTCTGGAGTCCATTGAAGCTCACGCCTGCTGCTTCAGTGACTCCATCCAGCCACCTCCTTCTCCGTCGTCCCCTTCTTCTCTTGCCCTCCATCTTTCCCAGCATCAGGCTCTTCTCCAGTGAGTCCTTCCTTCTCATTAGGTGGCCAAAGTACTTGAGTTTCAACTTCAGGATCCGGCCTTCTAAGGAGCAGTCGGGGTTGATCTCCTCTAGGACTGACCGGTTTGATCGCCTTGCAGTCCAGGGGACTCGCAGGAGTCTTCTCCAGCACCATAGTTCAAAGGCCTATGCATTATTAAAATATGATAAAGGTGGGACTCTCACCTCAAACCATCATGATGGCGTACCTCCTTGCAGTTTGCAAATATTCCAAGTTCTCTGAAGGACTCAGTCTTTCAGGAATAGCCAAGAGCTCCCTTGGGGTTGCTGAATGGCTCAACTCTCCAGGGGCTCATGCGACGGACCGGCATAATTGCACGTGCTCCTCTTGAGAGGTGTGCACCTTGGGATTAGATTATGAAAGCCCTTCATCCTCAAATGCTTCCTCATAGAACAGGTTCATTCCATATGTGGTGTAACAGCTGGAATTCAAGTAATATCGGAGGCAACAGAAAATCCAATTCCTTCATGAAGCCCCCCCACACTTGTGATCAAGGAATTCTCCAAAAGTTGTGGGTGCTCCATCACCGGAGGCTTTTAAGAAGAGATTGGACAGCCACTTGTCTGGAATAGTATAGGGTCTCCTGCTTGAGCAGGGGGTTGGACTAGAAGACCTCCAAGGTCCCTTCCAACTCTGTTATTTTATGTTGTTACGTTTTATGTATAAAGACTTTAATCACAGATGCCTTTAGATGCTACTGCCACGGTGGGGTTTTCCATAGTCTGCCCCTTCGTCTCTCAATCCTTTGCCTTCCAGAGCAGCTGCAGCATCAACAAATTTATGCATGTATGCCTCTACCCAGAATTGTTACCCCTACTTCGTTCAGTTTCAGCTTCCCCCCCCCCAAAACTTGGCTAAGAGGGCAGTGAGCAAGGTTATAGGGTGGGACTGTAATTGGTGAAGTTTGAGAATAACATATTGGATCTGCATGATTGTTGAGAATAGAGAACAGATGGTCATGTAGAGACCTTTGCAGAAAGAAAGAAAGAAAGAAAGAAAGGGAAAGAAAGGGAAAGAAAGGGAAAGAAAGAAAGAAAAGGAAAGAAAGGGAAAGAAAGAAAGAAAGAAAGAGGGAAAGAAAAGGAAGGAAGGAAGGTGAAAGAAAGAAAGAGAAAGAAACAAAGAAAGAAAGAGAAAGAGGAAAGGAAGGAAGGAAGGAAAGAGAAAGAAAGAAAGAAAAGGGAAGAGAAAGGAAGAAAGGAAAGAGAAAGAAAAAAAGAAAAAGAATGGAAAGAAGGAAACAAAGAAAGAAAAAGAAAGAAAAAGGAAGGAAAAAAAGAAAGAAAGAAAGAAAAAGAAAGAAAGAAAAGAGGGAGGGAGGAAGAGGGGAGAAAGGAAGGCAGGAAGCGAAAGAAAAAAGAAAGAAAAAGAAAGAAAGAGAAAGAGGAAAGGAAGGAAGGAAAGAGAAAGAAAGAAAAAGAAAGAAAAGAAGGAAGGAAAGAAAGAAAGGAAGGAAAGAAAAAGAAAAAGAAAAGAAAGAAGAGAAAGGAAAGGAGGGAAGGAAGGAAACAAAGAAAGAGAAAGAAAGAAAAAGGGAAGGAAGGAAGGAAAGAGAAAGAAAGAGAAAAGAAGGAAGGAAAGAAAGGAAGGAAGGAAAAAGAAAGAAAGAAAGAAAGAAAAAAGAGAAAGAAAGAAAAAGGAAGGAAGGAAAAAAAGAAAAAGAAAGAAAGAAAGAAAGAGAAAGAAAGAAAGAAAGAAAGAAAGAAAGAAGGAAAGAAAGAAAGAAAGAAGGAAAGAAAGAAAGACTGAGATAAATTGCTATGACTCACCCAGGGCAGTGTTTGTTTTTTGAAGGTTGCCACTGGGCCTTTCTGGGTATTCAGAAGCTCAGATAACAGACTTATCTACTTCGATAATGTTTGGAAGTAAAGCGTCCTTTATCGAAGCTAAATAGTTATGAAAGTGATTCATTTCTCTGCGGCAGAAACTGAGTGTACCCTTTAGATAAACATAGCAGTGTCAACTTTGAATATTGTACTCTACACGTCTTGGGGGGCTATTGGTTTAGCCTAGGGAAAACTCTTGCGGGTAGCATAACATGTTCCTCTTCTTTCACTCTGGCAAAGGACAGGAACCCAAGATAAGATAAGATTTTTGTTTTTTGTTGTTTCCTGTTGGGTATATTATAAAGATCAACCTTCATCTAGCTTGGCCTTTTCCAGTCCTTGTAAAAAGTTGGTGTCACTTCTTGAGTTTTTTTCTTTTTCTCTTTAAATAGTCAAAAACTCTGTTCAGCAAAAGTGGTCGATGTGGCGACATCTCTAGCCCTCAACAAGTCTAGGGTACGACATTCAAAGTTGACATCTTCACCGCGCTTTACAGCCCTCTCTAAGCGGTTTACGGAGTCAGCCTCTTGTCCCCCAACAATCTGGGTCCTCGTTTTACCGACCTCGGAAGGATGGAAGGCTGAGTCAACCTTGAGCCCCATCAGGATCGAACTGCTGGCGGTGGGCAGAGTTTGCCCGCAATGCCGCATTCTCACCACTGCACCGCCACGGTTCTTAATGCACCGGGATACCTTTATATCACCTTTATATATGTGGTTGATTGAGTAATTCAGGTAGCTGTCGACTTACAACAGCATTGAGTTACAACGGCATTGAGAAAAGTGAGTTGTGACCGTTTTTCACACTTATGACAGTTGCAGCACGGATCAAAATTCAGCCGCTTGGCAACTGATTCGTATTTACGATGGTCGCAGGGTCCCCCGGGGGTCACGTGATCAGCTTTTGTGACCTGCCAACCAGCAAAGTCAATTGGGGGAAGCTGGATTCACTTAACAACCGGGTTACTAACTTAACCGTCGCAATGCTTCCCTTAACAACGGTGGCAAAAAAAGTCGTAAAATGGAGCAAAACCCACTGAACAAAGGGTTCACTCAGCAACACCAAATTATGAAGGACTGCCTTTATTTTTATGCAATGTCTACATTGTGGCTTATTTCGGTGGCTAGGATTGAGTCCGTAATACGGAGATAAACCTGCGATTATTTGACGTGGAGCGTTTCTGTTTTGTTGTAGGGAGCAAAGCTCAGTGTCTATAATTACAACCGGCGAGAAGCCATAAGTGACCTTCTCCCAGCTGTTGTTTGTTTGTTTGTTTGTATGAGCAATGCCCTCCTGTTCAACCAAAGGTCATGACGTAGACAGCACTTGTCAGAGCGTGCACAGTCTTATTGCGCTGAGATAACCCAGGAGTAAATTCAGTAAACAGTGGTTTGTATTAAATGGTGGTTTATCATACACTATCTACAATATCATACACCAGGAACAATATACATATACGTGTTAATCCAGCAGGATCCAACACACAGCAGTTACAGCAGGAAACGGGAGAGAGAGAGAGAGAGAGAGAGAGAGAGAGAGAGAGAGAGAGAGAGAGAGAGAGAGAGACTCCAGCAAAGCCTTCTCTTTTATACTCAGGCTCTTAAAGAGATACAGACCCTGCTTGCTCTTAAAGAGACACAGACCCTGCTGAGTCATTCCTATCATTGCATCATCCACCTTACATTACATTGCATCAGCTGGTTAGCATTTAAATCAATACCCTGACAGATCTCTCTGAAGCAATGGGTCCCTCAAATGGCATCTGCGGGAAAGATTGGTTGGGCTACTCATTGGGTTTTCACAGCTAAGTGGAACTCGAATCTTGAACACTGCACCTTGTTGGCGCTCTCGTTTCTACCCTGCTGAGGTTCCAGACCATCTAGGTCTCCAAACTTGGCAACTTTAAGTCTTCTAGACTTCAACTCCCAGAAATCCTCAGCCAGCCAACATGGCTGAGGGGAATTAGCCGGCTGAGGGAAGTCGGAAGTTGAACCCATGCTGGCTGGGGAATTCTGGGAGTGGAAGTCCACAAGTCTTAAAGTTGCCCAGTTTGCAGACCCAGAACCCAGGTAGGCCTCCACACTGCAGCTGTGGAGCATCTGAAGCCTGATTTTTGTTTTCTTCCCTCGACTTGTAATGAAAGTGGAACTTCCAAAACAACACGCAAAGCAGAACCGTGGTGATCCTGACAGCCACTTGCTGTGTTTCTGGAAAAGGAAATGAGCTGATGAGTACATTTGGTATTTCGAAAGGATGTTGTGGGCTTTTTGCAAAATGCCAGAGGCAGCCTCGAAACATTCCTCTGCCAGATGGCTGACTTGGTCCCTTTTGCATCCTAGAACCCGCCAGAGACCTTGTTTTGTATTCCACGGAGAGGTCAGGCCGAAATACTTGCAAAGAAAAAAGCCCCGGGGCTGGATCCAGCCAGCTTTTTCATCTCCCAAGGTTGCCCCCGGGGACAATCAAGGTTTGTCGGAGGCTGACATTCAATATGACTTATTTTTTTTGTTTTTGTTGTAGAATTAAACAAATTTTAGGCCACCCACTGTGAATAAGCTGAGATGCTGAGAGGCCTCCTTTGCTGATTGGGGGGGGGCAAAGGGGCCACTGTGGTTGAAACCAGCTTGAATTTTGGGCAGGCCAATCGTGGGTTAAACGGGGCCAACCCAATAGCATCGCTGTGCCCTTTTGCTGCCACCAACACAGGCTGAGCAGAGAAAGTCTTAACTTTCAAAAAGAGTTAGGGCCGGTTATCTGAAAGACAGCCCCCCTCCCCCCCCTCCGGGCAACACTCATTCATTGGAACAAGTCTTCGTATTTTAATGGCGTTGCATTACATTGCATTGTGTTGCAGTCTTGTATTTTATTTATTTATTTATTCATTTATTTTTACTCTTTTTATAAATAACTCAAGCAGGCAACCACGCCTAATAGTCCTTCCTCTTCCTATTTTTCCCACAACACCAACCCTGTGAAGTGGGTTGTGGAGAGAGAGAGAGAGAGAGAGAGAGAGAGAGAGAGAGAGAGAGAGAGAGAGAGAGAGAGAGAGAGAGAGAGAGAGATCAAAGATCATCTATCGTGTAGGAAAACCAATGAATGCCAGACTATCTTACTTTTTACTCCATTTTCAGCATAGGCAACATCAGATAATTATTCCATTCCATTCCATTCCATTCCATTCCATTCCATTCCATTCCATTCCATTCCATTCCTGTTCTATTCCATTCCATTCCTGTTCTATTCCATTCCATTTTCTATTCTATTCTATTCTATTCTATTCTATTCTATTCTATTCTATTCTATTCTATTCTATTCTATTCTATTCTATTCTATTCTAATATTGTTTTCTATTCTATTCTATTCTATTCTATTCTATTCTATTCTATTCTATTCTATTCTATTCTATTCTATTCTATTCTATTCTATTCTATATTTCTATTCTATATTTCTATTCTATTCTATTCTATTCTATTCTATTCTATTCTATTCTATTCTATTCTATTCTATTCTATTCTATTCTATTCTATTCTTTTAGGAGGAGGAGAAGGAGGAGAAGGAGCTGGTAGAGAGATATATACTAAATATTATGCTAAGCAGAAACGCAGTTTTCAACATTGAGGCTCAATGTGTAATATTTAGTGTGAATTTCTTTTTCATTTTCAGATCGTGATATGAGAGTGAAATAATTCTCTCATTTGGATTTGCAGGTTTCACCCCTTTTTCTTAATATATCTGACTCCCATTGAAATTGTCAAGCATTTAGCGCTCCATTTCTTTACCCTGGTTTTTTAAAACTGCATTTTTAACCTTCCTTGGTTATCTTGCTTTGGTTCTTTTCACTAGGACCGTCTGCAACGTATCACAAATGAAGGCCATCTGTACAGGTTGAACTCGACACTCTTGGGCCTGCAGCCAAGTAATTGTGTTTTTGTTGTTGTTGTTGTTGTTGTTAACCGGAACGTGAAGTGAGGCAAATCCCGATGCTTATCGGGACTGTTCTTCTGCATCTTGGCTTGTGTTGTTGTTGAGCCTTCGTTTCAATCCGTCATTTGAGTTGAGATAGAGTTTGTGTAATACCTTGTGAGACAAATGGGATCTCCGTTCGCCCGAGAGATCTGTTTTATCGATCTAACCTTTTCCAGACGTCTGTGATCCTTGCCTTCCACTCAGACTAATGTTGTTGTAAACTGAGATAATTCTTTTTTTGCCTACAGCTCCAGTCTTGTTATTCTCACTCTTGAATCCCTTCATCAGCTCCCTGTGTTCCTCCTCCTTCCCCCACTCCTCCTTCTCCTTCTTCTCCTCCCTCTCCTCCTTCTCCTCCTCCTCCCTCTCCTCCACCTCCTCCTCCTCCTTATTCTATTCTATTCTATTCTATTCTATTCTATTCTATTCTATTCTATTCTATTCTATTCTATTCTATTCTATTCCATTCCATTCCATTCCATTCATATTTTCTATTCCATTCCATTCCATTCTATTCTATTCTATTCTATTCTATTCTATTCTATTCTATTCTATTCTATTCTATTCTATTCTATTCTATTCTATTCTATTCCATTCCATTCCATTCATATTTTCTATTCCATTCTATTCTATTCTATTCTATTCTATTCTATTCTATTCTATTCTATTCTATTCTATTCTATTCTATTCTATTCTATTCTATTCTATTCTATTATCTATATTGTTTTCTATTGTTTTCTATTGTTTTCTATTGTTTTCTATTGTTTTCTATTGTTTTCTATTGTATTGTATTGTATTCTATTCTATTCTATTCTATATTGTTTTCTATTCTATATTGTTTTCTATTGTTTTCTATTCTATATTGTTTTCTATTGTTTTCTATTGTATTGTATTGTATTGTATTGTATTCTATTCTATTCTATTCTATATTGTTTTCTATTCTATATTGTTTTCTATTGTTTTCTATTCTATATTGTTTTCTATTGTATTGTATTGTATTGTATTCCATTCCATTCCATTCCATTCCAATACAATACAATACAATACAATACAATACAATACAATACAATACATATTTTCTATTCTATTCTGTTCTGTTCTACTCTACTCTACTCTACTCCACTCCACTCCACTCCACTCCACTCCACTCCACTCCATCCCATTCCATTCACAGGGCTCTATTCTGCTTTGACAAAAGTCTCTCTCTTTCTCTTCTCCCAGATAAAACCTAATCACTTGGCCTCAGCTTAAAAGGGTTAAGAGGATCCCTTTCAGAGGCCAGGCCTTCAGGAATTCACAAGGAGGAGTACAGCAAGTGGTGGGATTCAGCCGCTTCGGCAGAACCGGTAGTTAATTTTTTGTTGCCCAGGCCCAGAACGGACTTCCGGAAGCGGCATCCATGCAGAGAACCGACTGTTCACCTATTTGAATCCCACCACTGGGTACAGCATCCTTTGCCCAGTGCCTAAAGAAGATACAAAGGAAATATAAGGTGACAGCAGGAAGAAAGGAATGCTTTGGGGAAAGGGATAGATAACACCTCGAGCGAAGCCTTAAGGAGCTTCCTTTGGTTTTGTCTCAAGTGTGTGGTGTGCATAGAGAGTCGCAAGGTTTTTGATGGCTTGAAAACGTACAGATTTCATTTCCGTTCATCTGTAGGCGTTAGAAGACAGGCTGAGTAAGATTTCCAGTGGAAAATCTGCACCCTCCTTCCCAGCATTTCTCCCTAAGTTGTAAAAGAGGCCTAGATTTTGCGAAAACAAAAAACAAAACAGCCGTATCTATATTTGTAAAATCATTTTTAGAATAATAGCGGTGCTAACTTCCAGAGTTAATCTTTGATGTATGTTATTTGTAGAAGTGGATGATTTTTTTTATGTATATCTAATCTACCTGTGTCACTCAGGTAAACATTTAAAAAGTTGTGATTTGAATTCTCTACGGCTGTGTTGCTCAACCTTAGCAACTTTTAAGATGGGCGGACTTCAACTCCCAGAATTCCCCAGCTAGAATTCCGGGAGATGGAAGTCCACGCATCTTAAAAGTTGCTACGGTTGAAAAAGATTGCTCTGGCATTATTGGAAATGTTGAGGAGATATTTATAGCAGGTAAGCCTTTCCCACAGGTAGGCTGTATAGGAAATAACTGTCTTTATAATACTTCTGGTGAACAGTTCCACTGTGTGCTAAACTTTCTGCCTAGCCATAATAATATTTCTTTTCAACGTGGAAATTGGGAGAATATCTTAGTTGGTTTGTCACAATATACTCTTTTCCCTAAGGAGTGTAAACATGATTTATTTATTTAAGGGGTATTTTTATGTTTCAGGTATTAAAAATCAAGTTTGGTCTAATTCTTTTCTTTTTTCTTTCTTTTACAAATCAGTGCAGAAAAAGGGTTATACAATTGTCTTATCAAATCTCGGACTTAGCTCACGGTTTATCTGATCTGATTTGGGAGTTTGATTGGACCCAGAATTGTTGAGTCGTTTAAAAAGCCAGGCGGCTTCGACAAACTTGTGTGGCCCACGTAGATCAGTCTTTTGCATTTCATTAAGGCCTAGTTTGAACTCAGCCTGAAGTCTCAAAAGCTCTGAACGGGGGAACCCTTTTGTCGGCTGCTCTACATCTGGCTGGTTTCACGAGCTGATGGGAAACATCTGAAAAGCAGCTGCAAACTTTAAAAAAAAAAAAAGAAAGAAAATCTGGAAACAGTCCTTCACTGAATCAGGAGGCTGCTTGCCCCTATAAAGGCACTTAATGGGGTTCAGTTGAACCCCAGCTGCTCTTCCTGTGTTGTCTTCCAACAGCTGAAGTTCAGAAAGGGGGATAAAATATTCCCTCTTTCTTGGGGGATACGAAAGTAGCCGCGGGAGTTAGGAGGAAGGCAGCTTAGGATCCCGATCATCTAACAGTCTAACTTTGTACGTGGAGGGATGTTATTCATGTTTTTTGTGCGGGAGACCGCGTGAGTTGCTATGCCTAGCTTCGACATTCTTCTGCTTTCAATTCTCTGCTTCTGTGTGACTTAGGGGCCCTTTGCATCGAGATCGTACTGTGTTTAAAGATTAGCTGAAGTGGGGAAAAAAAAAACCCCACTATCGAAGAGATTTCCAGAAAAGTACAGGAACGTACAGCTTGCAAAAAAACACTTAAGGTGAAATCAAACTCATCGGATGCTGGACTTTGTTCTGCCGGATGAATTCCTAGGCAAGGAGTAGAAGAAGTGGGATCTATGCAGCTTAATAAATTAAGCAGGAAGGAGACATCGCTGTCCTTTGGAAGGACAGATCCAGAAGATGAAGCTCAACTATTTTGGCCATCACCTGAACATCTGAGGGCAGGACAAGAAGCGACGGATGGAAACTCATCAAGGAGAGACCCAACCTAGAACTAAGGAGGAATTTCCTGACAGTGAGAACAATTAACCAGTGGAACAACCTGCCTCCAGAAGTCGTGGATGCTCCAACACTGGAAGTTTTTAAGAAGAGATAAGGACAGCCATTTGTCTGAAATGGTATAGGATTTCCTGCCTGAGTAAGAGGTTGGACTAGAAGATCTCCAAGGTCCCTTCCAACTCTGCTATTCTGTTCTGTTCTGTTCTGTTCTGTTCTGGAGATTGTATTTCTTGAGACTTCTCAGGAAACAACAACTGAACGGAAAACTGCTGGTGACCTTCTACCCTTGCTCCATAGAGAGCATTCTAGCCTATTGCATTTGTGTATGGTTTGCCAACTGCACAGTGGCAGATAGGAAACCAGAAGGTCATCACCATCACCCAGAGGATTATTGGCTGCCCTCTCCTCTCCCCCCCCCCCTGGACGAACTGTACAGTTCCCTTTGTCTTAGGAAAGCTCAAAATATTCTTAAAGAGTCATCTCATCCCGGACATTTCTTTTTTTGAACTTTTACCATCTGGCAGACGGTACAGGAGAATAAAAACAAAGACAAATAGGCTGAAAAAGAGTTTTTATCCCAGAGCTGTAACCAGGGGTGGGATTCAGCCGGTTCGCACCACTTCAGCAGAACTGGTAGCTCATTTTTTGTTGCCCAGGCCCAGAATGGACTTCCAGAAGCGGCATCCACACAGAGAACCGGTTGTTCACCTATTTGAATCCCACCACTGGCTGTAACCACGTTAAATACTACCGTATAGCGCAATGTTGAAGCGCGATATTAGGGGCAGCGCAAGGGTGAATAGATTGTGAAGGACGGGTGTATCTAATGTGTGTTCTTATTTGTGTGTGTAGTGTGTGCTGTGGACAGCACTTAAATTTCGCTGTGAGATACACAATGGCAATAAAGATAAGTCTATTCTATGTGGCTGGAAGCTGTTTTTCCAACCATCCAAGCGTCCATGGTAACCGAGATGACTTTTCCATGGAGCGGAAGGTGGATCGGCTCCATCGCCTGCCTGGTCCAGTCCCCAGAAAACGCCTCACCTTGGTTCAATCAAAGGGAGTCCCCCCCCCTTCCATAAGCTTCCGTACAGCTCCCTGAATCTCCTCCTCCATGTGTTTTAAGGTTCTTAATTGCACAGGCAAAAAGGCCCTGGGTGAACACTCGGAAAAGCGTGTTTGAAGTGCCGGGATTTTAAGAGCAGAAAAATGGCGGATCTCTTTTTCCAATTAAAAACTGTGTAAAGATTGCACGTAGGCACACGGCCTGCCTGAGGAGAGAGGAAGGGTGGCTGAGAGGTGCAAAGAAGGACGTGCCTTTGTGTACGGATTAGGATAATATATAATACAATATGGGTATAGCAGATGTCAAAGGTTTGGGTGGTCATTCTGAAAACAGCTTGGCAAGACGTGTCAGCATTACAATTCTCATAATTTTGTAAGCTTTGGCAGCAATTGCCACAGCTTACTGCCTCCCTTCCTCCCTTCCTCCCTTCCTCCCTCCCTCCCTCCCTTCCTTCCTTCCTTCCTTCCTTCCTTCCTTCCCTTCACTCCCTCCCTCTCTGCCTGCCTCTGCCTTCCTGCCTTCCAACTTCCTTTCCTATCCTTCCTTTACTTCCCCATCTCATTTTCCTTTCTTTCCCCTCCTTTCCCTTCCCTTCCTTCTTCTTTTGCTTCTCATAATATCTTCCTCCCTCCCTCCCTCCCTCCCTCCCTTCTTTCTTTCTTTCTTTCTTTCTTTCTTTCTTTCTTTCTTTCTTTCTTTCTTTCTTTCTTTCTTTCTTTCTTTCTTTCTTTCTTTCTCTCTCTTTCCTCCTTCCTTCTTCTCTCTCTCTCTCTCTCTCTTTCTTTCTTTGCTTTCTTCTTTTCTTTTTCTTCTTTCTTTATTCCCTTCCTTCTTCCTTCCTTCCTTCCTTCCTTCATTCCTTCCTTCCTTCCTCCTTCCTCTCTCTCCCCCTTCCTTCCTTCCTTCCTTCCTTCCTTCCTTCCTTCCTTCCTTCCTTCCTTCCTTCCTTCCTTCCTTCCTTGCTGCTTCAGTCATGAATTGGCTTAATTTAACATCTGTACACATAGCCATAATATTTTCAGCTGCAGTACTTCAGTATTTACAACGGAAGGGTTTTTCCACCTGTAAGGATTAACTAATTCTTTAAAAGAATAGTCTTGCGTGCAAAAAAGGAAAGATCAAGCAGATCTACTACGATTAACAGAGGAATCCTGCAGATCTGCAAAACATTGGAAAAATATTCTTGCAAGTGTATGTGAAACAGTTTTCTGTAAGAATATCCAGTGTGTTCCAGTTTATTTGAAACAGAGTACTATGGTGCTTGATTTATGACAGGATAAATAGTGGAGGAAAAGGCACAGATTTCCAGATGACTCGACCTTATTAAAGACATTTTAAGGAGTACTTACAAAAAGGTAGTATTCGTGATCTACAGGGAAATGCCAATGCATACCCTTTCCCCCCCCTGGAATTTATATTTGATGGAGAGCTTAATTAACATTATTATCGGAAGGACATCAGGAACGTACATCTCTTATCTACACGTAAAAGTGGAAATTCACTCCTTTTTCTTCCAAAACACTTTGCCCATGCTTACGTAGTCCAGAGCTGACCAGATGCCCCTGCCTGTTCCTTGATTTGTGGCCTGAATCGAGGCTTCCACCCTCAATGACTTCATCACTAACGTCCATCGCCCAGTAGGTGGGAAGAGCCGTTGGATTCTCCTTGGGCCATCTCAGCCAACTTCAGCACCCCGGTTGCGTGGCCAAGTGTCTTGTTTTGCTTTATTTCCCCGGGGGGAAATTTGGATGATGGAGATGTTGTGCTTACAACCAAACAAGCAGCCCACAAAAGTTTCTTTCGAATGGGCCTTTATTTTGTCTTTGGATACAAAGGCGTGGACTGCCCCTCTTGTTGTTGTAAGCAACCAACGGATAAACTGACTAAGAGTAATGTAGACTCTAATTGACCTATCAAGTTTTACACTTGTTTTCTCCCCTTCGCCTCTGTCTTGTCTCCTCACTGGTTGTTTACTGGTCCCTTCCCTTGCTGTCTGCTTGAGAAATTCCTTTCCCCTTTGTCCTCATCTGTTCCAGATTAATGGGTTCCCTTCCCTCCCTTCCCTTTCGGTGCCCGATGTTTTTCTCATTCTGGAGAGACTTCGTTGTCTTGCTGTAAAAATATGTTTGGCTGCAAACTTTGAACTGCTTTCTTGGGATGGCATTGAAATTTCGGTGAAGCCAAGCAGAGAGACAAGTTTTAAGAGAAAGGAAAAAAAAAAACGGCTCAGAAAGGTGTCTTTGGCAGCGACAAAAAAAGTCTTCCTCTGGGCCAGTTCTTGTGCGCTCAACGGCCCCAAAATTTCTGTCGCTAACCGAGACCGTTGTTAGGTGAGTTTTTGCCCCGTTTTGCGACCCTCCATGCCACAGCTGTTAAGTGAATCACGGCAGTGGTTAAGTTAGTGCAGGGGTAGGCAACCTGGGCTCTTTTATGACTCGTGGACTTCAACTCCCAGAATTCCTGAGCCAGCTATGCTGAGGGGAAAGGGAGAGGTTTCCATGCTGGCTCAGGAATTCTGGGAGTTGAAGCCCACAAGTCATAAAAGAGCCAAGGTTGCCTACCCCTGAGTTAGTAGCACGCTTGTTAAGAGACTCTGGCGTCCCCGTTGACTTTGCTTGTGAGATGTTTGCAAAAGGGGATCACATGATTTAGGAGACTGCAACTGTCATAAGTACATGCCAGTTGCCGAGTGTTTGAATTTTGATCCCGTGACCGGGGAGATGCTGCGACAGTCGCAAGTGGGAAAAAACAGTCATAAGTCACGTTTTTTGCCGCCATTGTCATTTTGAAGGATCACTAAACGAACTGTCGTAAGTGGAGGACTACCTGTAGAGCTGTGACTAGCCTTGTCCCATGGTTAGTGAGATGGAAAACAGATTCACACAGCCCTTCATAGCAATTAATCAATGGGATAGTTGGCCTTCTGGGGTTGTGGGTGCTCCATCACAGGAGGTTTTCAAAAATAGAATGGAATAGAATAGAATAGAATAGAATAGAATAGAATAGAATAGAATAGAATAGAATAGAATAGAATAGAATAGAATAGAATAGAATAGAATAGAATAGAACATTGGAATGAAATGGAATGGAATTGAATAGAATAGATATTGGAATATAGAATAGAATAGAATAGAATAGAATAGAATAGAATAGAATAGAATAGAATAGAATAGAATAGAACATTGGAATGGAATGGAATAGAATAGAATAGTGTTAATTTTGCCATTTGCTGCATGCAATTTGATTTCCTAGTCTAATTTTGTTTGCAAAGAGTTTCTCTTCCAATATTGTGCCAGATTGATCCTTGTAGCTGTCAGTGTACATCATAAAAGATTATGATATTGGTGTTTAAGTGTTCTTGGACAATTCCTAATTTTAAAAACAAGGTTTCAATTCCAACTTTGCTTTCGAAATGTTTTGAACAACACTGTATTTCTTTCCTGTGCTTTTGAGTTATTTTACACAGCTGTCCCATAGGACAGCGTGCTCCTTCTGCCTCACAGCATCACCAGTATTTATTACACAATGTATTAATTTCTTTCAAATCATTGATGTGACTATGCAGTGTCTATAAAACATTTTATGTTTCTCTTGAGTTATTGGGTGGGAGAAATTTTATTGATTTTTTTCTCCCCCCCCCCATCATGCTTCCTATTATGGCACTATAATTGTTTCTTCAACATTTTGCAACCCCTTTATCATATTTTTTTTTAACTTGTTCTGTCTCTGTGTCATATTTTCTTAGTAATGTGTCTTGATGAGCCTGTGTGCCTCTATCCGAGTAGGTGGTCTTGGATCTGTCTAAGTGTTTTGAATTTGCCTTATTCTTAAGATCACTTTTTGCTCTTCCAGCAATTGGTAAATTCATTAACCATGCTAGATTTCGAACTTGAGCAGATAATTCTGGCTGTCTCTTCGGTCTGTTTCTAGAGACTTGGACGTACCCCAGTGGGACACTTTTCAATGGGTTTTTGAGCCAAGCTGTAAACTGTTTAGCAGACCTGCCCCACCCTTCCATTTGAAGCACATTTTTCGGATGTTGGTGAAACAAGGATTTGTTTTGAAGGAAGAGTGTTCGTTTTTCCTCAACCAGCTCCTTTGATTGTCTTTTTTTCTTCTTTTAAATAGCTACACCGGAATGAAGGTGGCCGGCCTACGCAGGTCCCCTGTGTTCCCTTCAGGTCTGTTTTCACAAAAGTGAAATTCCCTGGTTATTCCAAAGATGCTTTTTTTCACCAGGCCACTGGACTTCCTTGTTTTCCTTTGAAGACGTTTCGCTTCTCATCCCAGAAGCTTCTTCAGCTCTGACGCTCAAAGAAAAACAAGAAAGTCCAGTGGCCTCGTGAAGGAGAAATTCCCTGACAGCGAGAACAATCAATCAGTGGAACAACTTGCCTCCAGAAGTTGTGAATGCTCCAACACTGGAAGTCTTTAAGAAGAGACTAGACAACCATTTGTCTGATTTGGTATACGGTCTTGTATTTGAGCAGGGGTTTCGACTAGAAGACCTCCAAGGTCCCTTCCAACTCTGTCATTCTATTCTATTCTATTCTATTCTATTCTATTCTATTCTATTCTATTCTATTCTATTCTATTCTATTCTATTCTATTCTATTCTATTCTATTCTGTTGTTGTTGTTGTTAGTTGCGAAGTCGTGTCCGACCCATCGCGACCCCATGGACAACGTTCCTCCAGGCCTTCCTGTCCTCTGCCATCTTCTGGAGTCCATTTAAGCTCACGCCTGCTGCTTCAGTGACTCCATCCAGCCACCTCCTTCTCTGTCGTCCCCTTCTTCTCTTGCCCTCCATCTTTCCCAGCATCAGGCTCTTCTCCAGTGAGTCCTTCCTTCTCATTAGGTGGCCAAAGTACTTGAGTTTCAACTTCAGGATCCGGCCTTCTAAAGAGCAGTCAGGGTTGATCTCCTCTAGGACTGACCGGTTTGATCGCCTAGCAGTCCAAGGGACTCGCAGAAGTCTTCTCCAGCACCAGAGTTCAAAGGCCTCCATTTTTTGGCGTTCAGCCTTTCTTATGGTCCAGCTTTCACAGCCATACATTGCAACTGGGAAAACCATGGCCTTGACTATATGTGCTTTTGTTGGCAGGGGGATGTCTCTGCTTTTTAGTATGCTGTCTAGATTTGCCATAGCTTTCCTCCCCAGGAGCAAGCGTCTTCTAATTTCTTGGCTGCAGTCCCCATCTGCGGTGATCTTGGAGCCCAGGAAGATAAAATCTGTCACTACCTCCATTTCTTCCCCATCTATTTGCCAGGAATTGAGAGGGCCGGATGCCATGATCTTGGTATTCTATTCTATTCTATTCTATTCTAGTCTAGTCTAGTCTAGTCTAGTCTAGTCTAGTCTAGTCTAGTCTAGTCTAGTCTAGTCTAGTCTAGTCTAGTCTAGTCTAGTCTGTTATTTACTGTTTGATTGTTATCTGTGCTGCCTAGTTCCTGGAATGGATATTGTTTGCTTCTTGATTGTTCATCTAATGTCAATGTCAGCGTTAAGCTTTGCTTATCTTGGGTGTTGATCGCTGGCAAGGAGGTGTTGAGGTCTTTGTGCAGCTAATAAGTTACGTATTTAGTATGATTACTTCTTCTGCAGAGGCCCCGTCTCCCTCAACTTTCCGTTTGAAGATCACTCCTCTGGATTACAAGACTTTTGGAGCCTGGGTAGAATCCTCCAGCCTGGCTGTGGATCTCAATTTTGTTTCAGTTGCGGCTTGTTGCAACCTCTTGTCAACCAAAGACACCTTGCCTTGTAGATTCTGGTTTTCAGCCCAACCTGTAGCTGGAGATAATCATATTTCTGCTACTACCCAGCACTCCACTCCGTTTGTAGGTTTTGAGATATGAACTTTTGCCAGCAAGATTAGAAAGCTTCTAATCTTTGTGAACTTGGTTTGTTGGATAGCTCTGTTGTTTTTTTCCTTCCCAACTCTCACAGCTAAATAGCTCTTTTTCCAGGCTGGCTATAGGATCATGGTCCCCGTCTTCCTGGGAGGATTGTTCTTCCTGATCTGGATGTTCCTCACCCCTTTCAGGTCCTTCTCACTACCTGATCACAGCTGGGCCCAAAATCTCCATTTCTAAGCAAGACAGTTGTTCAGTGTTGCCTCATTTTATAACCTTTCTTGCCACAGAGCTAAGGAGAAACTTACTGACAGTCAGAACAATTAACCAGTGGAACAACCTGCCTCCAGAAGCGGTGAATGCTCCGATACTGGAAGTTTTCAAGAAGAGAATGGACAGCCATTTGTCTGAAATGGTATAGGCCAGGGGTAGGCAATCTTGGCTCTTTTATGACTCGTGGACTTCAACTCCCAGAATTCCTCAGCCAGCCACGCTGAGGGGAAAGGGAGAGGTTTCCAAGCTGAGCCATGTTGGCTCAGGCATTCTGGGAGTTGAAGTCCACGAGTCATAAAAGAGCCAAGGTTGCCTACCCCTGGTCTAGGGTTTCCTGCCTGAGCAGGGGGTTGGACTAGATGACCTCCAAGGTCGCTTCCAACTTTATTATTATTATTATTATTATTATTATTATTATTATTATTATTATTATTATTATTATTATTATTATTATTATTATTATTATTATTATTATTATTATTATTATTATTATTATTCATTAAACATGAACCTCAGTCAACTGAACATTCAAATTGGCTGGTGCTGATGGTTGACACGGGTTGCTACCAGCATCCTAGGTGTCAACCAGGTACATTATTATTATTATTATTATTATTATTATTATTATTATTATAATTATTATTATTATTATTATTATAATTATTATTATTATTATTATTATTATTATTATTATTATTATTATTATTATTATTATTATTATTAGAATCGCTGCGCCTGGCATTTGCGTGTTCTTGGACAATTCCTAATTTTGCAAACAAGGTTTCAGTTCAAAGGTTGCTTTCGAAATATTTCGAAGAACGCTGTATATCTCTTTCCTGAGTTATTTTTTGAGTTATTTCACACGGCTGTCCCATAGGATAGAGGGCTCCTTCTGCATCACAACATCGCCAGTTATTTATCGCACCATTTATTAATTTATTACTTTAAAAAAAAAAAAAAAATCATGGATGGGATTATACAGTCCCTGCGAAACATTTTGTGTTTCTCTTGAGTTATTGTGTGGGAGAAATGTTACTGATTTTTTTTTTACACACACCCCCTCCCCCCAACGTCATGCTTCCTGTTGTGGCACTGTAACCTGGCTGGCTGAGGAATTCTGGGAGTTGAAGTCCACAAGTCTTAAAGTGGCTAGGTTTGAAGACCCCGGACGTAGAACATAGAATAATAGAGTTGGAAGGGACCCCAGAGATCTTCTAGTCCAAGCTCTTATACCATTTCAAATGAGTGGCTTTCCAGTCTCCTTTTAAAAGCCTCCAGTGATGGAGCACCTAATGGTGGCAAGCTTGGATGACTGCTCTCACCATTAGGAAATTTCTCCTTAATTCTAGGTTGCTTCTCTCCTTGCTTACTTTCCATCCATTGTTTTGGTGCTTTGGAAAATAGTTTGACCCCTTCATCTTTAAAGGAGCCCCTCAGATATTGGAACACTGCTATCATGTCACCCCCTAGTCCTCCTTTTCATTAGACTAGACATACCCAATTCCTGGAACCGTTGTTCGTATGTTTTAGCCTCCGGTCCCCTAATCATCTTTGTTGCTCTTCTCTGCACTCTTTCTCACCATGTAAGGAGATCTCAGTTGCATCGCTATCCCAACTGGACTTTCTTGTTTTTCTTTGAAGATGTTTCGCTTCTCATCCCAGAAGCTTCTTCAGCTCTGACTGGATGGTGGGGAGTGGAAGGATTTATACTCCTTGCAGACTGCTGGTCATTTGCCTTCTTTCAGAGAGTCGTTGAGGCCACTTGGAGGCTTATCTGCGTCCTCAGGGTCACCTGAGCGGTGCAAATGGGTGTGGAGCCTACTGGTTTGGGACAACCATGACCTGGATGACTGAGAATCTCCATAGACAGTTGCATCCACAGATTCTCCCAGACAAAGTAACCAAGTCTTACTACATGCCAGAGATCTTATTGTAGTGTCCGTTGTGCTCCCTCCTCTTTAATCCATCTCTCCTATCTTCACAAACAGGATAAATGAAAGAGGTGTTCAACAGAGTTAGTTTTAAGCATCTTCTCCCATTTGTTGTTGTTAGTTGCGAAGTCGTGTCCGACCCATCGCGACCCCATGGACAACGTTCCTCCAGGCCTTCCTGTCCTCTACCATCTCCTGGAGTCCATTTAAGCTCACGCCTACTGCTTCAGTGACTCCATCCAGCCACCTCATTCTCTGTCGTCCCCTTCTTCTCTTGCCCTCAATCTTTCCCAGCATCAGGCTCTTCTCCAGTGAGTCCTTCCTTCTCATTAGGTGGCCAAAGTACTTGAGTTTCAACTTCAGTATCTGACCTTCTAAAGAGCAGTCGGGGTTGATCTCCTCTCGGATCACCTTGCAGTCCAGGGGACTCGCAGGAGTCTTCTCCAGCACCATAGTTCAAAGGCCTCCATACTTTGGCGCTCAGCCTTTCTTATGGTCCAACTTTCACAGCCATACATTGCAATTGGGAAAACCATGGCCTTGACTATACGTACTTTTGTTGGCAGGGTGATGTCTCTGCTTTTTAGTATGCTGTCTAGATTTGCCATAGCTTTTCCTTCTCCCATTACTGGAAAGAAATCTACATATGTGGGAATGTCGGCAAGCTTTAGGAGAGAAACAGCCCCAAAGTCATGAGGATCTCCTGTAAGAGTTTTTCAATTATTCCACTCTTTTTTTTGTGCAAGGAAAAGTTTTGTTTTTCTGTTCCAGCTGAATTTAGTCCTTTGGGGATGCAGTTCTACGATATTAGAAGGACTTCTGGACGACGTACCAAGACTGGCAATGCTGTGGGAGATTGACTTTACTTTCTACATGTTTTATTAGACTTGAGCATAAATATTGACTTCGTTTCCTCAATGAGAAACCACAGTCCCCTTTCTAGTCCCTGCTACGTGTTAAGATTTTATCTGGGGGATAATACCTGTGACTCTTTCGCTCCATAAAACAATCCACATTCGAGAGCGGCTCCCTGCGAATTTATGCCCATCGTAATTGTTTGGATATGTCCGCGTGCAAATGTGACGTTCCATTTGAGGGAACGTCAGCTTCGGAATTTATACAGGACCACGTGAAAGTCTGGCATACAGTCTGTTAACTTTGACCACGATCTTGTTTTTCTTTCTTTCTTTTTTTAATTTAATTTTATTTTATTTATAGAAGGCTAGAGAGCCCACTTTGCAGCTAGCTTTCTTGACAGAGCTGTTTCTGCCCAGAGAAATGTGGCCGTTGGCTTCTTTGGACGTGACGGGAGCGTTCAGTCACGCAGCTTCCCTATCTGCGAGCTAAATTTGGGCAGCCCGCCCGCCCAAGAGAGGACTCTAAAGAGGACGGCTAAAATAAGAACTTGATAAATTATAATGGACACTGTGACCATTATGAGTCAGTTGCCAAGCGTCCGAATTTTGTCCCCGTGAGCGTGGGAATCCCGCAACGGTTATAAGTGAGAAAATCAGTCATGTCACTTTTTCCGGTGCCGTTGTAATTTTGATTGGTCACTAAACAAAGGGGCTGTAAGTCGGACTGTCTGTACACCTTTTATGATGCTCTTTCTATGTCCTCAGGTAGATGGGGAAGACATTAACCACATTCTGGTTTGAGCAGGTGTTGTGCTGGGTTTTCTCCCATGTGGCTGAGAAGTTTTAATGATGGCCGCCTCTTCTGCTCCCTACACTCAATTTGGAGAAAGCAAACATCTGGATTTATTGCTGCTATCTGGAAAGCAGGCTGCGGAATTCCAGACTTAAAAAAAAAAAAAGGAAGCATTGCATAACCCAGGGTTAATAGCAATCGTATTTTACAAGACTTTGGATAGCTGTTTCGCATCCCTTTCCAAGTTGAAAGTAGAAAAAACCTGGTCCTTGTACTTTCCTGACTACGTTACCGTTTGACGTGAAGGAATTGTGGTGCCGCAAGAAGTATGTGACACAATTTGGGGGCTCTTACATGTCCTCGGGACCTGCTCTTAGAAGATGTCCTACATGCCTTCCTGGCCCTGATGGGGACTGATCAGGGTTGACCCCACAGGGGCACTTAAGAAACAGAGCAGATGTCTTTGACTTGAGGTCACTGGGCAGTAGATTTCCACCCCGAAGGGTTTTATGTAGGGTGCATCATGAATATCTTGAGAGGAAGGTGTGTAGTCTCGGTCATCTGAATCCTCCAGTTGGGTTCTCAACGTTTAGCATGAAAAATTTGGCACTGGAGTTTGTCTAATTTCTGAAAGAGAACGCAGATGCGAACCTGCTCTTTTGGAAGCTGGCATAGCCATTCCAAATCGCGATTCTATACACACCGAAATGAATTTAAGCAGAGCAGCTTTCCAGAAAAGTGTTAAGATCTGGCTCTGCCAATTGGCCTGGGGGGGGGATGTCCAACCTAGGGGGCATTAGGGGGACTAAAGTTGCTCCCTCTGCCTTTTAAACTTTCGAAATGTTCCTTGTAACTATTTTAAATCTGGTTTTTAACTTGTTTTTACCTATAGGGTTTATATTGTTTTACTGTAAACTGCTCAGAGGCACGTGAGTGTGATGGGCAGTACAGAAATTTCAGAGATGGATGGATGGATGGATGGGTGGGTAGATAGATAATGATAGATAGATGTATATAGATAAATAGATAGATAGACAGACAGACAGAGACAGACAGATGATATGTAGGTAGGTATGATAGATAGATAGATAGATAGATAGATAGATAGATAGATAGATAGATAGATAGATAGATAGATAGATAGATAGATAGATAGATAGATAGATAAATAGATGGACGGACGGACGGACGGACGGACGGACGGACGGACGGACGGACGGACGGACAGACAGACAGACAGACAGACAGACAGATAGATAGATAGATAGATAGATAGATAGATAGATAGATAGATAGATGATACGTAGGTAGGTATGATGGACGGATAGATAGATAATTATAGATAGATGTATATAGATAGACAGACAGACAGACAGAGACAGACAGATGATATGTAGGTAGGTATGATAGATAGATAGATAGATAGATAGATAGATAGATAGATGGATAGATGGATGGATGGATGGATGGATGGATGGATAGATGGATGGATAGATAGATAGATAGATAGATGATACGTAGGTAGGTATGATGGACGGATAGATAGATAATGATAGATAGGTGTATATAGATAAATAGATAGATAGACAGACAGACAGACAGAGATGATATGTAGGTAGGTATGATAGATAGATAGATAGATAGATAGATAGATGGATGGATGGATGGATGGATGGATGGATGGATGGATGGATGGATGGATGGATAGACTGATGGATAGACTGATGGATAGATAGATAGATAGATAGATAGATAGATAGATAGATAGATAGATAGATAGATAGATAGATAGATAGATAGATAGATAGATAGATAGATGATACGTAGGTAGGTATGATGGACAGATAGATAGATGTATATAGATAAATAGATAGACAGAGACAGATGATATGTAGGTAGGTATGATAGATAGATAGATAGATAGATAGATAGATAGATAGATAGATAGATAGATAGATAGATAGATAGATAGATGGATGGATGATGGATGATGGATGATGGATGATGGATGGATGGATGGATGGATGGATGGATGGATGGATGGATGGATGGATGGATGGATGGATGGATGGACGGACAGACAGACAGACAGATAGATGATACGTAGGTAGGATGGATGGATAGATGATAGATACATAGATAAACAGACAGACAGACAGAACAGGGCTTCTCTTTGTGATCCTGGTCAGAGGGCAGATGGAGTAAGAAAAAGGTCAAACCACCACCAGTTCTTTGAACACAAACTAATATTTCAGCCTACCAGGTGGCTCCAATTATTTTTTGTTAAGATCGAGGGAAAGCGTTGTAGAGCCAAAGCTACTGGAGAAGAAATGCAAATGGGGAAGTAGCAAAAGTATTTAGGGGTACCACGAGCATGCTGGGTGCTGTGGATGCCGTGGTGTCCTCTTTCTTTTCAGCTGATGGACTTCTTAAGTGATGATGATGATGATGAAGTTGGAAGGGACCTTGGAGGTCATCTAGTCCAACCCCCTGCTCAGGCAGGAAACCCTATACCCTACCTTGATCCAACAGAGAATTTATACATTCCGCCTTTCTCTACCGCAACACTCAAAACACCCCATCTGTGAAGGAGTTAAAGGGAAATGAATTCTCTTTGGAGCCTGGAGACGAGGAGGACTCCACCCAAATTCTCAGTGGGCTTTCTCTATTCCCCTTCCTTATAGGAATTCAGACTCAGCTGCTCCAGGCTCTGTTCTTCATCTCCTCTTCCTCCACCACCCCCTCTTCCTCTTCCTCTCCTGCTTTCGGGAATTCCTCGCTGACCCCTCAATGCTGCAGCGTTACCTGGAGGCGGAGGAGGCCGAAGTCTCCCAACCACATGCACGAAAGGCATTTTCTTAAGGGTCAGAGAAGGGACGGACACCCACCAGCCACCGCCTGCAAGGTAAGCGAGCCGAGCTTTAAAAGCGAGCCGAGCTTTAGAAGAAGCTGATTTTATACCCACAATGACATTAGTCACACTAATGGAGACGGGGGGGGGGGGGGGGAAAAAACCCCCAAACAAAATAATAATAAAATAAACTCTCCATCTTGCAAGGAGGAAGAAACCGCCAAATACAGAACGAAAGGAAAAAAACCTTGGCTTGAGAGGGTCCTACCCAGGTGCTCGTGGGATTTGGGGAAACCCCCACCCCACCAAGCCCCCTCCCCTTGTCTGCCTGCCTTCTGATACTTTCCCGACATTTTGCGGCCTCCTAGAAGATAAAAGAACAGAGCTGGAAGGGACCCTGGAGGCCATCTAGTCCAACTCCCGGCCCAGGTAGGAGAGTCTATACCATTTCAGACCTTGCTGGAGATTTTCAAGAAGAGACTTGACATTCGCCTGTCTGAGATGGCGTAGGTTCTCCTGCTTGAGCAGGGGGCTGGACTAGAAGACCTCCAAGGTCCCTTCCAGCTCTATTCTATTATTATAATTGGAAGTGGGCTTTCTGTCCTCATTGTGGCTGTCCCAAGTCGAGTGGGACCTGATTTTATGACACTTTTTATGGCAGTCAGTAAACAAATCACTGCAGCCATTAAGGGAATCCTGCTTTCCCAATGGGCATTGTTGGCCAAACATCAGCAAACACAGCTTTGCAAAATTGCAACCAGGTGATTGCGGTTTCCTGCAACCGGTCATAAAGGTGAGCCGGTTGCAAAGGGGTCCAACTGTCATCACATGGCATGGGGTTGGTGCGAAGGTGATAAGTTTAGAATAGAATAGAAGCTGGAAGGGACTTTGGAGGTCTTCTAGTCCAGCTCCCTGCTCAAGCAGGAGAACCTATACCGTCCCATACAGGTGAATGTCCAGTCTCTTCTTAAAAATCTCCAGTGATGGAGCGCCCACGATTTCTGGTGGCAAGCTGTTCCACTGGTTAATTGTCCTCACTGTCTGGAAATTTCTCCTTAGTTCTAGGTTGCTTCTCTCTTTGGTCAGTTTCCAACCATTGTTTCTCGTCCTGCCCTCTGGTGCTTTGGAGAATAGTTTGACCCCCTCTTCTTAGTGGCAGCCCCTCAAATACCGGAATACTGCTATCATGTCACCCCTATTTCTTCTTTTCTTTAGACTAAACTAGACAAGTGTTGAATACAGGCAATAAGTCACTTTTTCCTGAGTCCATCATAACTTTGTCGTTAAATGAACAACCATAACTTGAGGACTTCCTATATAAGATAAGACCATCTCTGTGGTTCAGTTGTGGTTCAGGATTAGCCGGCAAGTCTGTCCAAATATAGACGCTTCCTCAATTCTGCCACCCTGTAACTTCAAGGTCCGGACTGCAGCATAAATACGTTGCAAAGCCGTTTAGAAGACACGGCTGCTATAATTCCAATACCATTAGGGGGGGAAAAAAAGTATAATTTAAAAGAATCTGCCACTTTGGGGTGGGGAGGTGGGGCTAAAGGCCACAAAATTAATCTTTCTGGGGCCTGTCTGGGACTTTATTCCATAAAGCTAGCCCAGCCAGGACAGAAAGTAATTTAGACGCTAATTCTTCAGTACGTTTCTCAGTAAAAATAACTTTTTGGCAGCCGAGAATTTTGGACGCCTGTAGGAGTTGCCGTTGAGGCCTTAACACGCGCAGCCACACATTAAACAAAAGTTTTATTCTCCCTTCAATTCTCTGGAAAGAGAGCCCAGATGATGGGCTCAAGAAGCAGACGTTTCAATTTCTCGCCGGATTCCAGACTTCTAAAGTCGTGGATTCTGTGGATAATTTTAAAAGACAGAACACCTGTTTGCTGGATTTAAGAAAAGAACTGGGTCCATGAGCAACTGAGCTGAGGGATTCTTCCCCCCCCCCCCCATCTCTAGGGACCACTTTCCTGTGTAATCTCATCTAACTGAGATGAAAGCTGCTTGGTAAATACCAGCAGATTTTATGCCCCTTTAAAATAGAAACCAGCAGACTTTATTTTAATGTTACCCTGCCACAAACACTGTTCGTAGTTTTTTTCAATATCTCTCTATCTCTATATTTATTTATATTTATCTATATCTATCTATCATTTTTCTCTCTGTTATCTATCTTTCTATCTACATCTATCATTTCTCTCTCTTATTTCTCTCTCTATTTTCTATCTATCTATCTATCTATCTATCTATCTATCTATCTATCTATCTATCTATCTATCTATCTATCTATCTATCTATCTATCTATCTATCTATCTATCTATCTATCTATCTATCTATCTATCTATCTATCTATCTATCTATCTATCTATCTATCTATCTATCTATCTATCTATCTATCTATCTATCTATCTATCTATCTATCTATCTATCTATCTATCTATCTATCTATCTACTCATTTCCAATTGGTTATTTCAACTTTTTTTGCTCTTAGAACTTCACATCTTTCTATCAGAAGTTTAATATTGCATCTGAGTTATTCGGGGGAAAAGGCTGGTCTTCCAGTGGCTGCTTCTTCAGCATAGGAAGCTTCAGATCTGGTTGCAGGGTACAAATATAATTGTAATTTGATGAAATCTTTCTTGGGTGCCAGGAAGGTTTCTTCTGGGAAGAAACATCTTGGGTCTTTCTTTCTTTCTTTCTTTCTTTCTTTCTTTCTTTCTTTCTTTCTTTCTTTCTTTCTTTCTTTCTTTCTTTCTTTCTTTCTTTCTTTCTTTCTTTCTTTCTTTCTTTCTTTCTTTTGCTCTTTCTTTTGCTCTTTCTTTTGCTCTTTCTTTCTTTCTTTCTCCCACCCTCCCTGCCTCCTTCCCTTCCTTCACTTTCTCATCTCCTTCCTTCCTTCCTTCCTTCCTTCCTTCCTTCCTTCCTTCCTTTCTTTCTTTCTTTCTTTCTCCCACCCTCCCTCCTTCCCTTCCTTCACTTTCTCATCTTCCTTCCTTCCTTCCTTCCTCCTTCCTCCTTTCTCTTTCTTTCTTTCTTTCTTTCTTTCTTTCTTTCTTTCTTTCTTTCTTTCTTTCTTTCTTTCTTTCTTTCTTTCTTTCTTTCTTTCTTTCTTTCTTTCTTTCTTTCTTTCTTTCTCCCACCCTCCCTCCCTCCTTCCCTTCCTTCACTTTCTCATCTTCCTTCCTTCCTTCCTTCCTTCCTTCCTTCCTTCCTTCCTTCCTTCCTTCCTTCCTTCCTTCCTTCCTTCCTTCCTTCCTTCTCTTTCTTTCTTTCTTTCTTTCTCTTCCTTCCTTCCTTCTTTCCTTCCTTCCCCCTCCCCCCTCCCTCCCTCCCTCCCTCCCTCCCTCCCTCCCTCCCTCCCTCCCTTCCTCCTTCCTTCCTTCCTTCTCCTTCCTTCTCTCCTTCCTCCTCTTTCTTCTTTCTTTCTTTCTTTCTTTCTCTTTCTTTCTTTCTTTCTTTCTTTTCTTCTTTCTTCTTTCTTTCTTTTTCTTTCTTTCTTTCTTTCTTTCTCTTTCCTTCCTTCCTTCCTTCCTTCCTTCCTTCCTCCCTTCTTTCCTTCCTCCCTCCCCTCCCTCCCTCCCTTTCTTCCTTCCTTCCTTCCTTCCTTCCTTCCTTCCTTCCTTCCTTCCTTCCTTCCTTCCTTCCTTCCTTCCTTCCTTCCTTCCTTCCTTCCTTCCTTCCTTCCTTGTGGGGAGCTACTGAAGCTCAGAAAGCTCCAGAAGCTTCAGGAAAACCTTAGTTTGTGAAATGTTGGGTGAAGGTGGGGAAGAATAAGAAGGTGGTTCCTATGCATTGTGTATATAAGTGTTTTCAAGGCCATAAACGGAGAACAAAAGTGGGCTCATGTTAGGGAGACGACAGTTCCAGAAGACTATTTTCATCGCAGCCTTTCCTACTTATTTGTCCTCCTTTAGTCCTCTGGCATGTCTCCTCTTCTGGGACATTTTTGAAGGAAGCCTAGCAGCCATTCATCACGGAGATTTAAAATTATCCCAAGTAAATTGTTACTCCGTGCCTCCCAACTTTCAAACATCTGGAGCGTTAGCGCTGACCCTTCACTTCATTTGGTGAACTATGTGCCTTCCTCTTAGAGCCAAATAACTCTGCCTTTTTTTTTAATTGACCTCTTTCTGTCTCTGCCCTTAGGACAAAAATACTGTAAAATGTCAGGACCAGGGAAGAAATAATAGCGGTGGTAGCCAGAAATGTATGTCCGAATGGCAAAAGAACAAAAATCTGCTAAGTTCAGAGTTCACCCACAAAGACAGGGCAGAGACCGGGCTATCCAGCGGGACCTGGAAAAGACGTAAAGGGATTTGTTTGTGTGTGGATAATGCTGGGATGCTGGAGGGCCAATTGTTTATATCCAAGGAGGCTCCATTTCAGAGGTTGAGCAATCAGATTGTAACCACACAATAATTGGAGGAGGACCAGATGTTCCGGGGCATCTACAACTTTTCTATTTAGAGTCATTGTTGGCAAAGCGAGTTAGGAAAAAAAGAATAATCCCCCCCACGGCTGCCACTTTCTAATGAAATAAAAAGGCAATTTCTAAGCAATTCCATATTCCAGAGGCTTGGAAATAATTGTGGCGAAATAATTAAGAACGGTCTCCCCAACATGCGGGAGGGACTTTGTGGACGATCACTTGACTATGGGCCAGCAATGTGCAGCCGCCACCAAAAAAGTGAATACAATCCTGGGGTTGTATAAACAGAGGCACACGCAAAGTATTAGTACCGCTTTATGAGGCCACACCTGGAATACTGCAGCCAATATCACCAAAAAAGATGTTGAGAGTTTGGAAAAAGTTCAGAGAAGAGCAACTAAGGTTGCTTCTCTCCTTGTTTAGTTCCCATCCGTTGCTTCTTGTCCTGCCTTCAGGGGCTTTGGAGAGTAGCTTGACTCCCTCTTCTTTGGGGCAACCCCCGAGATATTGGAAGACTGCTATCATGTCCCCTCCTAGTCCTCTATGATCTCTGGCTTTCCATGGTAGGAATTAAGTCTGGATGAAGGTCTCCCTCATTCATTTTGATCAGCTTCCCAACCTTGGACATTCCCAGGTATGTGGACTTCAATGGCTAGTGAATGGAAGTTCTGCTTGCTGAAGTCCACATACTTGGGAATTGTGAAGATTGGGAGATGCTGATTTGGATGGAGCAAGGCCCATTTTAAGTAGAGCAAGGCCCTGGAAATTGTTATCTACTAAGTGCTTGGTGGAACCAGAACTGGGATGAAGAGCCATCTTGTCTTTGTTCCAGAAAGAGCTAAATCCAGTTGCAAAATCCAGATGTTGCCACTCCATTAAACTCAATCCTCTGTTGTATTGTTCCCACTCTTTTTTCAGAAGCAGACTGCCCTGGAGTAATAATTAGGTAGCCACTGATAGAATCATCTTCTGCAATTTGTCTAATCCTGGTAGCAGGAAGTCATGGTTTTCTGCTCCCAAATGAAAAATTGCACGTGTCGCCTTTATGATATATATATTTCTAGAAAGGGAAAGCCTTTGCTGAAGGATGATTAAACTCATAAGAACGAAAATCCCATGGCCAAAACATGTCCGCCTTTGACACGGTTGCTCAGTCTGAACTTTTGAACGAAGCTGATGCACAAGTACGGGGTGGTGTTTGAATGAAACTCCCAGGATGAGTAATCATTTAGGGCAGGGGTAGGCAACCTTGGCTCTTTTAAGACTCGTGGACTTCAACTCCCAGAATTCCTGAGCCAGCCATGCTGAGGGGAAAGGGAGAGGTTTCCAAGCTGAGCCATGCTGGCTCAGGAATTCTGGGAGTTGAAGTCCACGAGTCATGAAGGGGCCATAGTTCCCCCATGCTGGCTCAGGAATTCTGGGAGTTGAAGTCCACGAGTCATAAAAGAGCCAAGGTTGCCTACCCCTGATTTAGGGCAAAGAGCCTTTGAGAGTGGAGACTGTGATTTTAGAAATGGGGAGAAATGGAGGCTAACAGCAGATTTGTGCAGTTGTATAGCATACCCAAGACAGGTGAACTATTTGGGAAGGAGATAGATCTGGGTACGTCTTCTAGACTCCGTGAAAACTCTCCGTGTGACTTGGGATCAGTTCCTTTCTCAATTGGCTGTTATTGTAGGCTTGAAATAGGAAAAACTGGTTTGTGCTGCCTTCAGCTCCTGGAGGAAAGATGGGATTTCCAATCTAATAAATAAAGGAAGGCATGATGAAGACTTCTTCATTGCACAGCACACGCACGGACTTAACCATAATTTTAGCTGGGAAAGGGTGAGCCTCCTAGACCAGGGGTAGGCAACCTTGGCTCTTTTATGACTCGTGGACTTCAACTCCCAGAATTCCTGAGCCAGCATGGCTGACTCAGGAATTCTGGGAGTTGAAGTCCACGAGTCATAAAAGAGCCAAGGTTGCCTATCCCTGTCCTAGACCAAGCCAAGTTCAAAAAAGCTGGAGAATTCCTGGAAAACCAGCCCACAGACAAATCAATCATGAACAGGAACATAGACATAACGTCTACATACCGTTCAAAAGAGACAATCAGGAGGCCAAAACGGAGGCATCAAGACCAGGACACCTCCTCACCAGCAATCAATAACCAGATGAGCAGAGGTTAACACCAAGATGAACATTAGACCAACAACCAAGAAGCCAACAATATCCCAGTCAAGGAACTGCCAACTGAGACAAACAAGCTAACAGTAAACAACAACCCAACTAAGGAACCACCAAGACTTTTCCTACCAACACTAATAGGACAAAATGCTGGTATATAGACAGAGATCAAGCCCCTTTCCTGTAGCACTGATGGTGTTACTTAGTTTGATAATGAAACGTCTGCAAGAAAACAACCAAGCTTAGAGAGCATCAAGGACCCTGCAGGCAAGTGCAATTGAGGTTTTGGTGACCGACAAACACGCTGGTCCTAGGCACACAGTGATATGCCCCTTTGTTGCTAGAACAGTTCTACTGATGAAATGTCTTCGTAGAATAACAGAGTTGGAAGGGACCTTGGAGGTCTTCTAGTCCAACCCCCTGCACAAGCAGGAGACTCCATACCATTTCAGACAAGTGACTGTCCAGCCTCTTCTTGAAAGCCTCCAGTGATGGAGCACCCACAACTTCTGTTCCACCGGTTGATTGTCCTCACCGTTAGGAAATTTCTCCTTAGTGCTGGGATAATCTAGATTAGGGGGTCTTCAAACCTGGCCCTTTTATGACTTGTGGGCTTCAACTCCCAGAATTCCTCAGCCAGGCATGCTGGCTGAGGAATTCTGGGAGTTGAAGTCCACAAGTCGTAAAAGGGCCAAGTTTGAAGACCCCTGTCTTAAATCTAACAAACAAAATGGAGGCTGGCTGAGGAATTCTGGGAGTTGAAGTCCACAAGTCGTAAAAGGGCCAAGTTTGAAGACCCCTGTCTTAAATCTAACAAACAAAATGGAGGCTGGCTGAGGAATTCTGGGAGTTGAAGTCCACAAGTCGTAAAAGGGCCAAGTTTGAAGACCCCTGTCTTAAATCTAACAAACAAAATGGAGGCTGGCTGAGGAATTCTGGGAGTTGAAGTCCACAAGTCGTAAAAGGGCCAAGTTTGAAGACCCCTGTCTTAAATCTAACAAACAAAATGGAGGCTGGCTGAGGAATTCTGGGAGTTGAAGTCCACAAGTCGTAAAAGGGCCAAGTTTGAAGACCCCTGATCTAGATAACCTTTCCATGTCGTTGCTGTTGCTTTCCTTTTTCCTTACTCTGAAATGAAGCACATCTCCTTGCCGTTTCACTTGGACCGTTCTATGTGAGGGAAATGCCTTACATGTGTTGGTGTTTTTGTTTTGGTTCCCCTCATGGCTTGAGTTGGAAAATCCAGGAGGTTAAACCAAAGAATGTCTCCTCTGCTCTTAAAGTTCACATCTGTGAATAGAAGTTGTCCTCGGTAGGTCCCATGAAGAAGAAAACCGACACAGAAGGACCATTTTTTCACTGAACCGAGGTTCGTAGCGGTTAACGATGAGAGCAATTTCTCTTCGCCCTGAAGTCCATGCCAAAAGATGCTGGTTTTAATGGAGTTGTCTCTCTCTCCAAAAGTTTTATTTATGACCAAAGAAAGCAATGGAAGGAATGCTAATTCAACTGCCAATGACACAAAATTGGATGGGCAAGCGAAACACTCTGGATAATAGAAATAAAATTATCTTAATAGTTTAGAGAAATGGGCGGACAAGAACAAGAATCAAATTTAATAGAGAAATGCAGAGTTCTTCATTTTAGAAGCCGAAAAGACACATAACAGGCATGGTTTGGTAATACTTAACGGGAAAAAAAAACACCTTGGTTTGTTGCAAAACTGGACTGGAATGTAGCTACAAAAAAAAAAAAAGGCAGAAATTTCCAATTTAGGCGTAGTTTCACTTTATTTGGCGTTGCTTAAGCAGTCTGCTCAGTTCTGGGCACCGCGGCTTAAGGAAACAGACAAGCTGGAAGAGATTTGGAGAAAGTGACCAAGAGGATCAAGGTAGTAATTTATACGAAGGTGTGGGGCTAGCCTTGGGAAAGGATGAACGATGGAAGAGGCTCTTCAAATTCCTGGGGGGGGGGAATAAAACATGTGGAAGAAGACGAAAACCTATTTTTTTTCTTATTTCAGGGCGGACGCGGGATTGTGGGTTGAAGTCGCACAAAAGCAGAAATACTGACTGCATATTAGGAAAAGAAAAAAAAAGTCTTACCAGCAAGACAGCCAAAGCTGTATGCAAAGAGGAGAGGAGGGGACTCATTCCTTCAGACCAAGAATCGGGCCCTACTGCAAGAATGAGATGTTGGCAACATTGCCTAAACTAGTCCATGTTCTCTTGTTGCCAATAAAGGAGAATATTTTTAACTCGGGATTGAAATGAGAGGTCCATGGGGCTCTCTGAGCTTGGTGGCTTCCTTGCAGATGTTTGATTACCTGAACTAGGTAATATAACAACAGAATAACAGAGTGGAGCCTTCTTGGAACTGCTGAAAGGACGGTGTTATAGATTGGAGATAGATGAACAGCCCTCTCTCAACAGAGGGCAGGGGGATACGACACCATGTATCTCCAGTCTACAACACAATCCTTTCAGCAGTTCCAAGAAGGCTCCACACCCATTTGCACCACTCAGGTGACCCTGAGGGCACAGGTAAGCCTCCAAGGGGCCTCAACGCCTCTCTAAAAGGAGGCAAAGGGCCAGCTGTCTGCAAGGAGTATAAATCCTTCCATTGCCCCCACCATCCAGTCCGAGCTGAAGAAGCTTCTTGGATGAGAAGTGAAATGTCTTCTAAGGAAAACAAGAAAGTCCAGTTGCCTTGTGAAAAAAACACCTTTGGGACCTGAGATAAAGGTTCATAATAAAGATGGAGCAAGACAAGGATCAACCTGATTAGGCATCAAGATTTTCTAAGCAAGGATCAAAAAAGAGAGGATGTGAACACCACTTTCCTGTATATTTCAGTGTAATTGCAAGAGAGGTTGCTCCAGAAGAGTTCCAATGTAGATTTTTGTTTTTAAGATATTTTTCAGGAGCCTTTGTTTAAGACACTGAGGATCTCTTTGAACTCACCAAGCTGGGGCTTGTCAGGCTAACCTGATCTCCCCACCCACAGATTGACAGGAGCCAAATAACTCATCACCAAAGATGGGCAGTATTCAAGGAATGACTGACAAATACCTTTTGACGGCAAGGCGTAGAAAGGGCCATGTCTGGGCAGCTGCAAACATTCTTGGAGAATGCCAGTTTTCTTGATCCTTTGCGCTCCAGATCCAGGGTCAGGTTTGCATAAAATCAGGGTTCCCTGTTGTACTTGATCCTTTCTAGGAGAATAGATCCCTGCTGACTATGCTAATAGCACCTGGTGTAAGGGTGCCCCTGGATCCTGGGTCATTGTCAGTCCAGGTGATCTAGTTGATATAGCTTCCATGATACAACAACAACAACAACAACAATAATAATAATAATAATAACAACAACGATGACAACAACAACAATAGTAGTAGTAGTAGTAGTAGTAGTAGTAATAGAGTTGAAAGGGATGTTGGAGGTTTTCTAGTCCAACCCCCTGCTCAGGCAGGAAACCCTATACCATTTCAGACAAATTGTCTTCTTAAAAACTTCCAGTGTTGGAGCATTCGCAACTTCTGGAGGCAAGTCGTTCCACTGATTAATTGTTCTATCAGGAAATTTCTCCTTAGTTCTAGGTTGCTTCTCTCCTTGGTGAGTTTCCATCCGTTGCTTCTTGTCCTGCCTTCAGGTGCTTTGGAGAATAGCTTGACTCCCTCTTCTTTGTGGAAACCCCTGAGATATTGGAACACTATCATGTCCCCCCTCGTCCTTCTCTTCATTAAACTAGACATACCCAATTCCAGCAATTGTTCTTTATATGTTTTAGCCTCCAGTCCCCTGATCATCTTTGTTGCTCTTTTCTGCACTCTTTCTAGAGTCTCTACATCTTTTTTACATCGTGGTGACCAAAACTGGATGCAGTATTCCAAGTGTGGCCTTACCAAGGCGTTATAAAGTGGTATTAACACTTCATGTGATCTTGATTCTATCCCACTGTTAATGCAGCCTAGAACTGTGTTGGCTTTTTTGGCAGCTGCAGCACACTGCTGGCTCATATTTAAGTGATGTCCCTGGAAAGTGCTTGTCTGGGTATCACAGTTCAGACATTGGCATCAATGGCTATGATGATCTTCTCCTTCATGCTGAGTCCAGAACTTGACTAGACAGATAAGATTAATTAACTAATTAATCTAATTGTTTAGGAAGTATTGTCCCTCCCATAATTTAATAGGGAGAGAGGAATTAATCTTGAATCACTAAGATTTAGGCCAAGGGGCAGCCGCCCAGGTTCTCCAGCAGAGAACATCTAGAAGAAGTCAGTGAGATGTTTTAAGTGTTTCCCCATTTTACGACCTTTCTTGCCACAGTTGTTAAGCAAATCATTGCAGTTGTTAGTAAGTTAGTAAATTAATAACACGGTTGTTAAGTGAATCTGGCTTCCCCATTGACTTTGCTTGTCAGAAATTTGACCCTGGGACACTGCAACCATCATAAATATGAACCAGTTGTCAAGCATCCAAATGTTCATCACGTGACCATGGGGATGCTGCAATGGTTGTAGGTGTGATGACTCCCCTGGATACTTCCCCAGATACCTCTCCAGATGCCAGCTTGGATGAGGATGAACCATATCTGGAGAGGAGTTGGTCAATGGCTCTGAGCAGCCAACTGAGAGGGATTTGGCTGAAGCACAGCTGCAGCCAGACAGCCCCGAGGCTTCAGGTGGGGAAAGCAGGCAGCTGCAGCCAGTCAGTGATGAGGAAGAGGAACTGCCTGCTGCACCTGATCCAAGAACACGTAGGGCAGAGAAAAGGCAGGAGCAGAAAAGGTCAGCCAGATTACTCATAAGGAGGCAGCCTTGCCCGTCTTGATGGGCTGCACCAGAAGCTGGATATTTAGCACAGCAGTCAGATGGAGGCAATGTTGGGAACAACGTGTTCATTTCATAGCTGTGTGTTTCCTGGTTGTGATTCCTGCCTTGCTTTGGATTGACACCTTGACTTGAATTGTGCCTTGTGAAGTCTGGACTTTTCTTGCCCTGTGGACCCTCTTGTATTGTGGGTTTGATTTTGCCTGGTGGGTTTATGTCATTTGGGAATCTTTCAAGTGCCGTATGGACTCGTCGGCCATTGCTCTGTGGACTAGCATCGGTCTGCTTTGAGTTGGACTTAATTGGGGCAGTTTTGGGTTTGGGGTGAAGGGAATTGCTTCGGAATATTAATAAAGCCAACTAAACCACCATTACGTGTGCGTGCGAGTGAGCGGGACAGCACAGTAACTGAAAAACAATCATAATCAGTTCTTTCAGCGGCGTTATAACTTCAAACGTTCACGAAACAAACGCCTGTAAATTGAGGATACCTGTAGCTAGTGTAGCAACTTCACAGCGTCCTTTTTCCACCCCTGGAAATCAAGACACACCAAACCATGATTGCACTTCAGGTGATGCTCTTTTCTTTTCTTCTTTAATTTAAAAGGTGAAGCCAAGACCAGGAAACTTCCATCATCCTTACAAGGTGCTGCTGTGGAAAGCAGATCAAAATTCTGGAAGTTTGTAGAAAGAGGTGAGGAGCCATCCTGTTTGGGATGGGATGGGGTGGGGTGGGGCAGAAAAACAGAACCAGAAGCTGGAGGAAGAGGTAGCAATACGAGCTCAGGAAACCCAAGGAGTTAACGAGATGAGAAGAGGCCAACAGGAAAAGGGATGAGAACTGATTTTGGAAGCTAATTGAAGATGGCATTTGAGGTTATTTAGAAGGGAATTGGATGGTATGAAAATTCAATTTCCAGTAATTTATTTCAGACTTAGTATGTATTTTGGCAAGGAATAAGTCCTGGTAAAAGGTAACGTTTTCCCCTGTCTGGTTGTTTCCGACTCTGCTGGGTGGTGGTGCTCATCTCTGTTTCCTAGCCAAGGGAGCCAGCGTTGTCTGAAGACACTTCCGTCGTCGTGTGGCCAGCATTGCTGTACACCAAAGTGCACAGAATGCTGTTACCTTCCCACCAAAGTGGTACCTATTTACCTACTTGCATTTGCATGCTTTGGAACTGCTAGCTGGGCAGGAGCGGGAGCAAGGAACGGGAGCTCACCCATTGCACGGCGCTGGGGTCTTGAACTGCTGACCTTCCGGTCAACAAGCTATTCATTCTCTTTGCATTTATCTCCTCCCGGACAAACTGAAGAGATGTGTGTTTGTGTGCATGTTTTTCTCTCTTAAACACCCACTGTGCTGCATCCATCTGGGGACAAAAACGATGCGCGAGGAGAGCAAAAAATCTCTCCTTTTCAAAACTGGCCGATGTAGTAATCATATGTTTAGAAGGGAATATTTACAATAAAAACACAAACAGCGTAGTTAATGGGCCAAGAGTTTTTGCAAACAAACAAACAAACAAGCGGTTGGAGCAGAATACAGAACGCGTTAAATTTTCCATGAATCCGCGATCTTCAAAATGTTCTGGTTCCCATCAGGAGAGCTATTTCATCTGTGGAAAATGCTGCGGTCACGAGGGCTTTTTGTCTTAGGCATGTTAATCTGTGTGAAGTGCTAATTATCTCACTTAAAAGAAAGTGTCAGAACCAACCACTGCTACTAACTGGCCTCTTGCATTCACCACACTTGTAGAGGGCAAAAAAGGATTGCAGGAGGGGAACACAACCCAGGAATTGGGTGATGTGGCAGGAATGTCGCTGATGGGGGAGTGCAGGGCTGAACTCTTTCCCGTGGGAAAAAAAAGAGAAAAATTCTGCATTTTCAGGACAAAACACGCAGTCTTCATGCTAGGAGTCCTTCATAGGAAGGAACATTCATTTCCCCTGCTTGTGGTTGAACTAATATAGTTGAGGATTGACAGCATGAACTAATGGAAAACTACACTCAAAATTTACCACTCTGTCGATCTGTCATTGGATTTGATAACCGTTTACGTGAATGGCCGGGGACTTCTGAAATAGTCTAAGAGCAAAACTGTTCATCAGAGGACCAACAACTAGAATTATTTTGGTTACACAACTAATTCCGGTCATCAGGCAGTTCTATTTTTAGCCACTTTGTGAAAACTGGGTTGCTATTTACAAACAAGTTACTCTAGTCTGATTACTATTACTACTTGAAGTCTAGCGACATACTGTTAAATACTCCTGGCAGTTTTTTTCCCCTCTCGCACATTTTTATTCTTCTAGAACAATAAAATATTTTATGACAAAGGAAGTGTATTTTTTTTAAATGTCACTTATTTGTAAAAGAAAAAAACCTAGTCTAGACAAAATATAGAGTGGGGTTGTTGTTGTTGTTTTAACCGTAAGAGGCAATCTGCGCAGTGATAGAATTTGACTTTTTCTCTTATTGTTATGTTGGGATGGCATTATGCAAAGCTAGATTTTGTTCCCTTCCAAATCTAGCTAACGTTTTATTGCGTGATGCATATTTTGAGTGGGTGGGAGGGACCCATTCGTTCAGACCAAGAATCGTGCACTTCTGCAAGAATGAGATGTTGGCAATATTGCCTAAATGTCACAGTTCCGACAGATGAAGCTCTTCAAAAGAACTTTGAGGCATTGTTTACCTTAAAGAATCTTTATTTTGAGTAGCATAGCATCGGCACTGCGTAATCGAAGCCAAAAACTGAATTCCCTTGCTCAGCTGTGATAAGAGTTACTCATGATAAGAGTTACTCCTGTGTGCCTTATGGTTCATGCGATTAAGTTGCCTCTCCATTTTTTTTTCAGACCTTATATGTGAACAAGGTGATGTCCATCTTCTTTTCTGTGACCTTTCTGGCTTTTCTCTGTGGCATCCAATCGACCAGCATGGATCAAGGGAGTTTATCAGAAGATTCCATGAATTCTTTCCTTAGGACACTGATTCAAGCTGGTATTTGGAAAAACAAGGTCCCCAAGCAGACGGCCAGAACCAAGGACGGCGTGCCAACCACAGGGAGGGAAAACGAGGCTGAAGTAGAGGTGACTACAGGCCAAGATATTCGATTTTCGGGTTTCCGGCCTATCGTTTCGCTGGATGCGGAATTACTGAGGCAGCAGAGACGCTTCAGTTCTCCCCGGGTCCTCCTGAGTGAAAATGCCCCCCTGGAGCCCCCTCCTTTGTATCTGATGGAGGAGCCCATGGTGCTGAACCGAACGTCTCGCCGGAAGAGGCATACGGAAGGGAAGACCCACCGTGGGGAATACTCTGTGTGTGACAGCGAGAGCCGATGGGTCACGGACAAAACGTCCGCGGTTGACATCCGAGGACACCAGGTGACTGTCCTGGGAGAAATCCGAATGGGCCCGTCTCCGGTCAAACAATATTTTTACGAAACCAGGTGCAAGCAAGCCAAACCGGCCCGGAGTGGTTGTCGCGGCATTGACGACAAGCACTGGAATTCCCAGTGCAAAACCTCGCAAACGTTTGTCCGCGCATTGACTTCGGAAAACAATAAACTCGTCGCCTGGCGATGGATCAGAATAGACACCTCTTGCGTCTGCGCCTTGTCCAGGAAAATTGGACGAACATAGGTGCGTTTCTCTCGGCCATATAAGTTATTATGACTAAATTATACGATATGCATGTAGCATATAAAGGTTTCTATTGTTTATATATTATAAGTGGTCCTTATTTATTAAAGTCCAGCCAACTACTCTCTCTCTCTCTCTCTCTCTCGTGATAAAGAACAGTAAAGAATGGATGTATAACAGTGGCAAACATCATTTCTCCTTTCTGTTTGTGATTGCAGCTCCTCCGCAACTTTCCATAAACTGCTTAAAAAAAAAAACACCTTTAGGGAATATCGGTATTTCCCCCCCCCCCTCAGGATTTTCAGCGTAGTGAGCAATAAGCGAAAAAGGTTAAAAGGTGATCATGATGACGATAATATCCATTCAGTCATGTCTGCCGATTCTGTGGCGATCCAACCTTGCACTCAGTGGTGGGATTCAAATACCTGAACAACCGGTTCTCTGCGTGGATGCAGGCCTGGGCCTCTGAGGTCTAGAACGGACTTCCGGAAGTGGCATCCACGCACTTCTGGTGGGCCGTTTTAGTCCTGGGAGGCCTCCTCCAGGTCTCCCAGGCCTAGAATGGACTGCCAGAAGTGGCATCCACACACTTCTGGCAGGCTGTTCTAGCTCTGGGAGGCCTCCTCCAGGCCTCCCAGGCCTAGAATGGACTTCCGGAAGTGGCATCCATGCACTACGGACTTCTGGAAGTGGCATCCACGCACTTCTGGCAGGCTGTTCTAGGCCTGGGAGGTCTCCTGCAGGCCTCCTAGGCCTAGAACCGACTTCAGACGGTTCTCCGAACTTAACAAAATTTAGCTACCGGTTCTGCCGAACCTATGCGAACTGGCTGAATCCCACCCATGCTTGCACTACAGGTAGTCCTGGACTTACAACAGTTCACTTAGTGACCGTTCAAAGTTACAACAGCCATGGGAAAAGTGACTTATGACTGTTTTTCACACGACCATTGCAGTGTTCCCATGTGATCAAAATTCAGACGCTTGGCAACTGACTCATATTTATGACGGGGGGGTCACATGACCCCCTTTTGCCACCTTCCGACAAGCAAAGTCAATGGGGGAGCCAGATTCACTTAATGGCCGTGTTGCTAACTTAACAACTGCAGTGATTCGCTTAACAACGGTGGCAAGAAACGTCATAAAACAGGGCAAAACTCAACCAATGTTTCACTTAACAACCTAAATTTGGTCATAAGTTCCATTGTGGTCATAAGTTGAGGACTACCTGTTACTTGTTTTAAAAGGCATTGGCTCAAAGAAACTGCTGGGACCTCAGGGGATCCTTTTGACTTTCAGCCTCTTCAAACAAAGCCGAAAAAGCACCTGAATAATCCATGAATTGTGAAATCAGTAAAATAATAATAATAATAATTCTCTCCCGTATGTTGTGTTTTATCATGATTCTCACCCACACGGTCTCCCATTATTACTCTGGAATTAGAGCAAATGTTTTATTTTATTTTATTTTTTTGCAAACACATCTGGGACTGCCTGTTCGTGTTGCCAGCTTCTTTTTTTGAATCCAAGGAAAATATGAAACAATTTGTAATGAAAACTTTAGAGTGCCAAAAGACACTCTAAAAGGATTATTCATATAAATATTGAAAATCTAGATTTCCTCAAAAGAAGGCCTTTTTTTTTTAATTTTTGTTTTTGAGCCCTTTTTTCAGCGTTGGTCTTTCCTGAACTTTCCGTTGATTTGGCTGCTCTGTTAATTGCCTTAGAATTCAAATGCAGGGACATGGTCGTTCCTGGAACGTACATCAAACCAAATCCAATTTAAAAAGTTTACAAACTTTTGGGAAAAAAAACACAAAACCTTAATGAGAGAAGATATTAAAAACAGCGAGCCCCTTTCCCACGCTTTGTGCTGATGGTAGAACGAAATGATCAGACAAGTTACTCCATCTAGACCAGGGGTCTTCAAACTTGGCCCTTTGATGACTTGTGGACTTCAACTCCCAGAATTCCTCAGCCAGGCATGCTGGCTGAGGAATTCTGGGAGTTGAAGTCCACAAGTCATCAAAGGGCCAAGTTTGAAGACCCCTGGTCTGGATCCAAGCCCGCGATTTCATCAAAATGGCCGACTGAGGAATTCTGGGAGTTGAAGTCCACAAGTCATCAAAGGGCCAAGTTTGAAGACCCCTGGTCTGGATCCAAGCCCGCGATTTCATCAAAATGGCCGACTGAGGAATTCTGGGTGTTGAAGTCCACAAGTCATCAAAGGGCCAAGTTTGAAGACCCCTGGTCTAGATCCAAGCCTGCAGTTTCATCAAAATGGCCGACTGAGGAATTCTGGGAGTTGAAGTCCACAAGTCATAAAAGGACCAAGTTTGAAGACCCCTGATCTAGAGACCCTTAATCCATTTGTAACTGTCCAAAGGAAGTTCTATTACGTTTGGTTGACAAAATGAATCCAACCAGGTCTTTCAGAAAGGGATATTTGGATGGTTAATTCCCTAAAAATCAGGTGAAGGTGATGTGAAAATACAATCATTGGGAAAAGAACACATACTTTTTTTTTTGAAACCGCTATATTTGATTCACATTTATATAACTATTCACCTTATGTATTTATTTAGTGCTAATCCCACTTTAGCCATGAAAACCAGCTGGGTGATTTTGGACCAGTCCCTTTCCCTCTGCCCAGCCCACCTCACAGGGATGTTGTTATGGGGAAAATAGGCGGAGGGAGGCGCGTTGAACACGTTTGCCCGCTTGTTACTTGTAAAAATAACCAAGGCAGGATACAAATAAATTATAATCAAAATTAGGACACAATACTCGCAAATGTGTCCTTCTAGTCCAAATGGCTACACAACAGTGTACATTACAAAAAGGGGACTCCTTTTGTGCACTTTTTTTTTTTTTACTAAATTAATACTGAAGCTAAACATACTAGAATGGAAAAGAGAGTGTCTAAAAAAACACCACAACCAGCTATGGCTAAAAACAAAACAAAACACAAACAAGCAGAAAGCTGAATTTTGGAGACAAATGGAAACCAAGAACGCTGGCCCTGGAGCTAACTAACCACACTCGGTATCAGTTTTGTCTCAGATTCATATTGCATAAATAAAATGTCTGTGAAGGCTGTGGTCCTTAACACACCCACAACTTCCTGTCATCTTGGAGGCTGAGTGAACGCAGAAAGCTGTAGCACGAGGGAAAGACAGTCGATTTATTTGCCGGTGGAATTTGTCTGCATTTGGGGGCAGCAAGTCTGCCGTTCCTCAGGAGGCCTGTTGAAAATTGCAAATTGAAACCTCAGGGGAACAAAGAAGAAAGAAATATAATGATCACACGTGGCCCTTGACCTGGAACCATTCATTTAGGGACCGTTAGACTTTACGAACGGCACTGGAAAAAAATGACTTATGACTGTTTTTCACACTTAAGACATTTGCAGCATCCTTGTGGCCCGCGTGAGTCATTTTTGTAAGTCAGTCAATCAGAATACAGCTGGAAGGGACCTTGGAGGTCTTCTAGTCCAGCCCCCTGCTCAAGCAGGAGACCCTATACCATTCCAGACAAGTGGTTGTCTAGTCTCTTGTTAAAAGCCTCCAGTGATGGAGCACCCACAACTTCTGGAGGCAAGCTGTTCCACTGGTTGTTTTCACTTTTAGGAAGTTTCTTCTTAATTCCAGATTGCTTCTCTCCTTGGTTAGTTTCCAACCATGATTGCTTGTCTTGCCTTCTGGTGCTTTGGCAAGTAAGTTGACCCCCTCTTCTTTGTGGCAGCCCCTCAAATACTGGAAGACTGCTATCATGTCGCCCCTGGTCCTTCTTTTCTCTAGACTAGCCACACCCACTTTCTGCAACCGTTCTTCATATGTTTTAGTCTTCGGGCTTTTAATCATCCTAGTTGTTCTTCTCTGCACTTCGTTTAAATGTAAGTATCTTACATAAAAGAAAGTTTGAGATATTTTCCTCCACTAGAATAGAATAGAGCTGGAAGGGACCTTGGAGGTCTTCTAGTCCAGCCCCGTTGCTCAAGCAGGAGAACCTCTACTGTCTCAGACAAGTGGCTGTCCAGTCTCTTCTTCAAAACCTCCATCGATGGAGCAGAGCCCACGATTTCTGAAGGCAAGTAAATCAAGCCGATTGGTTTATCTGATGCAGTCTTACTTGAAAGAGATTTACTTCATGAACCTATTCCAGAACTCAAATAAAATGTCAGACAACAAGCATCCAGAACGGCCCCATGTTCTCATAAAACATATCCAAAAGGCGTTTCCATTTGTTTGCTATGTAAAGGCAACTGAGCTGGCTTCGTCCTTCTGCCATCTGCCATCCCTTGTAACCTAATCCAGGCTAAGTATTTTCTGGAACAAATCCCCTCGCTGCGTTTTAGCCTTTGCTTTTCACTTCTAAAGCACCAGGGTGAATTCTGCTCCCATTTTGAGGGGTGAATTATACCCCTGGAATGATAAACGTAGGCATCATGGGATCCTGTTGCCTTTACTTGATTGGCTCGAGAGGTTTTTCACGGGATCCTGTATTTAAAAACAAAGCGAACAATATATATATATAAAACACCTCCGTTTCAATTGCCTTGTTGTAAACTGCTACTCCTATCCCATAATGAGAGGCCCCTGCAGCTGCAGATCATAGGAAGGAGAGATGCACTGGGACAGGAGTGGTTATTCTACAAAAGAACAGAGATGGCAAGAAGGAGGAATCGGCATGTAGGGGCAGGCTGGGGCTCCATCCTTACTCCACCCTTACTTGTACCCATCCGAGACACCAAGTCCTTTTCCATCTTAGTCCAGTGTTGGATCCGCATCAGCACCATCCGTTCCAAAATGGTTTGGGCTTGATCATCCCAGGAAATGGAAGCCATGTGTTTACATGGAAGCCCAGTCAACTTTTCTTCCCTTTCCAGATTCCAGAGTAGTGTTGAGATCCGTTCAGGAGTCAGGAGAAACAGCGCTTCTCCTTACCCCATTGAGTTCTCTTAACTCAGAACCTTGGTGCAGGGTGGAGGGGGAGATCCCTTCCTGTGGCTGATAGCCTTCTGCAGCCAGCTTGCACTGAATCTGAACCTCTGGGCACCCCACAAGGGATGCTTGCTTGGAGCTGATACGGAGTCAATAGATCTCCCGGTGTTTGCATTGAGTGGTTGTGCAATCACAAAGAAGAGGAGATCAACTTAGTCTCCAAAGCCCCTGAAGCATAAGACTAAGAAGCAATGCATGGAAACTAAACAAGGAGAGAACCAACCTAGAACTAAGGTTAGAATAAGAACAAGAAGCAATGCATGGAAACTAAACAAGGAGAGAACCAACCTAGAACTAAGGTTAGAATAAGAACAAGAATCAATGTATGGAAACTAAACAAGGGGAGAACCAACCTAGAACTAAGGTTAGAATAAGAACAAGAAGCAATGCATGGAAACTAAACAAGGAGAGAACCAACCTAGAACTAAGGTTAGAGTAAGAACAAGAATCAATGTATGGAAAGTAAACAAGGAGAGAACCAACCTAGAAGTAAGGTTAGAATAAGAATAAGAAGCAATGTATGGAAACTAAACAAGGAGAGAACCAACCTAGAACTAAGGTTAGAATAAGAACAAGAATCAATGTATGGAAACTAAACAAGGAGAGAACCAACCTAGAACTAAGGTTAGAATAAGAACAAGAAGCAATGTATGGAAACTAAAAAAGGAGAGAACCAATCTAGAACTAAGGTTAGAGTAAGAATAAGAAGCAATGTATGGAAACTAAACAAGGAGAGAACCAACCTAGAAGTAAGGTTAGAATAAGAATAAGAAGCAATGTATGGAAAGTAAACAAGGAGAGAACCAACCTAGAAGTAAGGTTAGAATAAGAATAAGAAGCAATGTATGGAAATTAAACAAGGAGAGAACCAACCTAGAACTAAGGTTAGAATAAGAACAAGAAGCAATGTATGGAAATTAAACAAGGAGAGAACCAACCTAGAACTAAGGTTAGAATAAGAACAAGAAGCAATGTATGGAAACTAAACAAGGAGAGAACCAATCTAGAACTAAAGTTAGAATAAGAACAAGAAGCAATGTATGGAAACTAAACAAGGAGAGAACCAACCTAGAAGTAAGGTTAGAATAAGAATAAGAAGCAATGTATGGAAACTAAACAAGGAGAGAACCAACCTAGAATTATGGAGAAATTTCCTGAAGGGGGGAGAAACAATTAATCAGTGGAAAAACTTGCTTCCAGAAGTTGTGGGTGCTCCAGCACTGGAGGCCTTTAAGAAGAGATTGGACAGCCATTTGTCTGATATGGTATGGGTTTCCTGCCTGAGCAGAGGGTTGGACTAGAAGACCTCCAAGGTCCATTCCAATTCTGTTATTCTGTTGTTCTGTTCTGGTGACATCTTTCTGCCAAGTCCCCATGATGTGGTTTCATCTCATCCTCAGATGAGAATAAGGCAGCCTTGAGTCATTCTTTGCTGGACTGGTGTTAGAAAACATTTCCCCCTTATTCTGATCTCATCCAAGGGCATCCTTAAAGTATGAAAGATCTGATTTTCATCCTTTAAGACTTCTAACTTCTGATGGAACATTTGTTAGGCTTTGTCACCCATTACCTTGGAAGGAAGCCAGAAGACCAGCGGAGACTTGGAAGAGAAGACCGGAGAGAAGATCTGGCAGTGTCAACTCAGAAAGGGATGGAAACTAGAGCAGTGTGTAGCAGTGGGGAAAGCACCAAAATTAAACGTAGAATGTCAATAATTTGGGGGTACAAATCACAATTTGTTTATGTCCGGGCTACACATTAAACAGCCACAGAACACTGCGCTGCTGCCATAAAAGTTACTACAGGCTATGTTTAGTCTAACTAACCCATGTGAATGTCAGATTGTACAAGACAAGAAGCAGAAATTAGAAATTACAGATCGAAATTCATCCCCACCCTGCAATCCTGTAGAAGGCGCCCCAAGCATTTCACTGCTCAAAACCTTTGAATTGGGATAATGGAAAGCTTTTTTCTCATTTTAAACCAGGGGTGGGGAACTATGGCCCTTTTATGACCTGTGGACTTCAGCTCCCAGAATTCCTGAGCTGCTCAGGAACGTATCCGGAGTACATGTGGTCCCTTTTGAGGCCTTTCTCTCCTCCCCAGCTGATGGAAAAAGTGAGGATACAGCTTTGGAGAAGGATGTCCATCTGTCCTCCCAGAGAGAGCCTTGGTGTTCAAGGAGACCCAGTTGAATAGGGGTCACCATTTGTTTAAAACAGAGGTGGAGAACTGTGGTCCCTTTATGACTTGTGAACTTCAACTCCCAGAATTCCTGAGCCAGCCAAAAACAAAAACAAAAAAACATAGATACAGAATAACAAAATAACAGAATTGGAGGGGATCTTGGAGGTCTTCTAGTCCAACCTCCTGCTCAAATAGTAACTGTGAGAGGGACCTTGAAGTCCTAATGGACAATCTCTTAAATAGGAACCAGCCGTGTGCTGCAGCTGCCAAAAAAGCCAACACAGTGCTGGGCTGCATGAACAGAGGGTAGAATCAAGATCACATGAAGTGTTAACGCCGCTTTACAACACCTTGGTAAGGCCACACTTGGAATATGGCACTCTGTTTTGGTCACCGCAATGTAAACAAGATGTTGAGACTCCAGAAAGAGTGCAGAGAAGAGCAACTAAGATGATCAGGGGACTGGAGGCTAAAACATACAAGGAACGGTTGCTGGAATTGGGTATGTCTAGTTTAATGAAGAGAAGGAAGAGGGGTGACATGATAGCAATGTTCCAATATCTCAGGGGTTGCCCCAAAGAAGAGGGAGTCAAGCTATTTTCCAAAGCACCAGAAGGCAGGACAAGAAGCAACGGATGGAAACTAACCAAGGAGAGAAGCAACCTAGAACTAAGAAGAAATTTCTTGACAGTGAGAACAATTAATTAGTGGAACAACCTGCCTCCAGAAGTTGTGAATGCTCCAACACTGGAAGTTTTTAAGAAGAGATTGGACAGCCATTTGTCTGAAATGGTGTAGGGTTCCCTGCCTGAGCAGGGGGTTGGACTAGAAGACCTCCAAGGTGCCTTCCAACTCTGTTATTGTATTGTATTAAATACGAGGCCCTATATACCATTTCAGACAAACGGCTGTCCAATCTCTTCTTAAAAGCCTCCGATGATGGAGTATTCACAACTGCTGAAGGCAAGTTGTGTCCATTGCCCAGCTGAGTCTGAGCAAGCCTGCTTCTGTAAGGTACGGATGACAAGTAACATGAATAACACAAACATGGGTGTGTTCATGAGCCTCGTGTCATCAGATCGTCAGCTGGCATCTTTGCAGCTTTCGGGACCAAAAGGGTTGCCGTTCTCCTGAGAACAAATTTTTTTTCCCGGATCATGAATTCCAAACAAGCTTGACAATCAGGGCAGACGGAAGATTTGCTGTTGAAAGCGGTGATAAAGTTCAACAGACTGTCTGGGATTGTGTTTCTCAACCTTGGCAAGCTTGGAAGATGTGTCGAGTTCAACTCCCAGAATTCCCTAGCCAATGTGGGAAGTCAGCCCCCCCCCCCAGAGAAGGAAATATTAAAAGGGCAGAAAAACATATTTTCTCAAAGGATCTTAAAAAGCCAGGAAAGCATGCCCAGTTTTCTTAATAGCCCCAGGTCTCCCTTCCCCAAGCAGAAACCAGCTCTATAGAGATGCAGATGTAAATCCAGGGAGCTAGGAGATTGAGAAGACAAAGACCTAAAATCTACATACCCCATCCAAACTCTAAGAGTCATCAGCCCCAGCCCCAGGGAAGCAGGATATGACCTTTGGACATAATAAGATTGACCCACCACCATCAGAATACCAGAAAGGCACACTCAGAGTCAGGTCAAAGTTCATGCCACAGGAACAACTCCAAACAAAAGGCTCCAGAGGGTATAAAAACCTACTCCCTACATGTGTTCACCCCTTTTTTTTTTCACTTCTCCTGCTGCCAGAACCATCTTCCTGTCTGGCTCTCCTCTCCAATCAATTACAACCTTCTTCCCAAAGCAGTTGCCATGTTTATTCCCAGCTTGGATGAACCATGATGAAGACCTTTCTTCCAACACCAGCATGGGGAATTCTGGGAATTGAAATCCACCCATCTTCAAGTTGCCAAGGTTGAGAAACACTGGAGGGTGTGAGGGTTGAGTTCTTCAAAGCTCCTCCTTGGAGTTCCATGTTGCAAGGGCTGCATTTTCACAATGGACTGGACTTCTACGGCTTGGCGGTTTCCTTTCTTCTCGGTCCAGTTCTACAGTTCCTAATTTCCCCCCCCCCTGTGTTGTGCCTGTTGCGTATATAATGTGCCAAAGTAGCGTGTAAAGCTACTAAAAAAGGACAATCTCTGTATCTGGAAGAGTTTGCTGTCTAAATTTTGAGACAGAGGAATGGCAAAGAAGGAGACTGGAATTTGCTGGCAAGAAGAAAAGCGGGCTCATGATTGCATTGGCAGATGCTCAGGGCTGGTGCCTGCCACTGTCACGAGAGTTGGAAAATTACTGAAGGCAATTCAGTTTGCACCCAAAACATTCCCTTTCAGTCCCTATATTCAGAGCAGACAAGCACACACCCCACTTGGCTCAAACTAGCTCTTGATGATTGGCAAACATCCAACATGATTTCAGGGAGAGGGAGAGGCAGAGAGAAGATAAAAGGACACTGGGCCTA
>JALGBA010001097.1:575000-602500 GCA_023970755.1 Azemiops feae
GGAGAGAAGAGGGAGGAAAATTGGAGGGTTCACCTTGAAGGATTTACTCAACGAAGGCTGCAGCTTTAAGCACACGGATGGGCTTGACAAGTCAAAACGCACGAAGCACAGGGCAGGCCCAGCCCTCCGTGGAGTGGCCGTTCGAAGTTAGAAACCGCCCTGAAAAGAATGACTTACGAACATTTTTCACGCTTACGAACCGTTGCAGCGTCCCCGCGGTCGCGTGATCAAAATTCAGATGCTTGAAAACTGACTCGTATTTATGACGGTCGCAGCGTCCCCGGTGTGTGTGTGTATGTGTGTCAGGTCACGTGATCCCCTTTTGCGTCCTCCCGAAAAGGCGACGTCAACGAGGAAGTCAGGTTGACTTAACAATCGTGTGACTAATTTAACAACCGCCGCGATCCACGTATCAGCTGTGGCAAGACAGATCGTCAAATAGGGCCAAACTCACTTAAGAACTGAGCAACAGAAATTTTGGGCTCAGTTTGTGGTCGTAAGTTGAGGACCACCTGTTAACTATTTTTTCTGCTTCCCAAAGTTCATGTTCTACAGCCATCAGCTCTGCATGTTGTTTTGACTCTGTGAATACTGTGTATGTGTTTGTGTGTCTCTCTGTGTGTGTGTGAAGACCACAGGTGGTCACTGTGCCTTCAATCCTACAATCACAGTGAACATCTTGACAGTTTTGGTCTCATACATATAGTTGTTCCTAATGTCTGTTATGGCAACTGCTTCATCACTGGGGTTTTTTAAGAAGAGACTGGACAGCCCCTTGTCTCAAATTGTATAGGGTCTCCTGCTTGAGCAGGGGGCTGGACTAGAAGATCTCCAAGGTCCCTGATTGATTGATTGATTGATTGAATTTCAGTGGAGATTTTTAAGAAGAGACTGGACAGCCATTTGTCTGAAATGATACAGGGTCTCCTGCTTGAACAGGGGGGTTGGACTAGACTAGAAGACCTCCAAGGTCCCTTCCAGCTCTATTCTGATCGAATTGCTCAACCACCTGCAGAGGAATATAAATCTTTCTGGATGTTCTTTAGAGTGCAACTAATTTTGGTCTCAATAAGTGATTGCTATTTTTCTTGACACATGTCCAAGCATCTACTTCCTGTGCTCTGTAAATTAAACCAAGCATATCTGAAGCATACTTAACAAATTTTCCTCGACATACATGCTTTTGTGCTCCTGGTTGTGACACTTCTACACCTTCAATCACCCCGTGACAACCACGAGGGGCTAGTTGTTTTCTTCAGAGGAAAGAGGACATAGGAGATGTCCTTTTCTGAAGCTGTATAGCCAATTAGGCATTAACTCACACCAGAAACCAAAAAGATGAATTAACTAAGAGACGGAGTCATAACTATTTAATGAACGAGAGCCTAACAGATGCAGAAAGGGGGGGGGAACCGTACGTGGAGTCCAGCTGTGGTCAAATAAATGTAATAATTGATTGGTTATCATCTTGAATGGCTCCTGCGAAGAGAAAAGTAGCACAGCAGGACAAACACGGTTAAAACGTTCCTGTCTAGGATGCAAATTTCCCATTGGAGCAGAAGCTGTCAAAGCCACCCCAAACATTATTTTTAGGTAAAATTGATAGGCTGTTTTAATCTAATCCGCATGACTGGCAGCAGAGACCAATTCCCATGTTGTAATTCTCTCTCTCTCTCTCTCTCTCTCTCTCTCTCTCCCTCTCTCTCTCTCTCTCTCTCTCTCTTTTTCATTTTTACCACCTCCTCAGCAGAGAATTTGAAGCCTTGAAATAGTAATCCAAGCCCAGGCAAAGGTCATTGATCTAAAAGACCCAACAAAGGAAACGTACTCCTGCTTTAAGTCGAAATGAAAACCCTATTTTAAAAATAGAAGCTCGTCAGAAGCTACATACAGTAGGACCCAGAGGCTGTTTGCTTTAAAAATAGGGATGAGGGATGTGCGGACCCACGGCGTGCAACTATTTTGTCGATTTAAAACAGCTTCATTCTTTGGCCCAAGGTGGAGTCTCCATATCTCCTTTAACTTGTGCGTTTTGTACCACGTTTGGTGGCCAACATTAGCCAGCGTTTATCATCAAGGCTGGTGCTATTTAGAAAATGCTTGGACTGCTTTACGTTCTCCAAAGAGGGCATCTAATGACGGGAACAGGAAGAATTCCACCCCCATCGCCATCTGAGCTGGACCCACAGCTTCCGGTGGGGGAGTGGAGGAATGTCTGAAAGGAATGCTGGGCCTGACGTTCTGCAGATGGTTTGGCCAACCTGAGCTGTAGGAGTAGGTGGTCCTTTCCCCCCCACGTTGCCTTGCCTTGCCGTCCCTTGGAGACTCCCAGGCAGGTGGGAGAGGATTTGACATAGAGCTTCCACCACATTGACTCTCAGGAAAGGAGGGTTGCTTGATTCCTCCACGGGAGCTGAGAAGTTATTATTAGTTGCCAGCAAGGGATGGCCATGTTTTTATTCCCAAGGGGCATGGAGAAGCAGATCGTTAAAGAGGTTATGACAAGAATTGCAGGCAAAGATGTCTTAGAACAGTGGTTCTCAACCTGTGGTCCCTGGGCCCCTGAGGGGGCCATGATGTTGGTCTTAAATCCGTTGAGCTGCCCTCAGATTTTACAATTGAAATAAAACCAGAGAGAATTGGAAGAGGAGTGGGGAACTGAATGTTAAAAACGTTACATATCAACCGCCACAATAGACAGTAGAACGAAAGGCGAGTGCTTGAATGGCGAGCTTGAGAGGGGAAGACATATCAACAGAAGAAAAATCTTTTCCAAGAATGGAGACTGATCTATAGAGTTCTTAAAAAGATCTTAAAAAGAACAAATGTGCGGAGAACAGAGATTGCGTGTGTCTAGCAGGATGAAGAGAGGAAGAGATGGAGTGGTAGATACAGGACAGGAAGAAAGTAGAGTCAGGTCAATGCGAGTTTTAATAAAGTGCAAAGAAGAAAGGGGAAAAAAAAAAAGAGGCAGCTTTCACAGAGAGAAGAAAAGGTAACACGAGCAGAGAGATGAGTAAAACAGATTAAGAAACAGAATTCCAGACGACAAAGGAATATATATATATATATCAGTGCAGCCATGATGCTAGAAAATTAAAGGGCGATAAAAGGTTGAAGGCTTCAATCAATAGTTTTATTGGTAGGTTTAGGATCTTAGGAACTTCTCAGTTTTTCTGATGTTTTTTAGTGTAGCCGTTAAAAGTTGGGGTAAGGACAATTGAGAATATTCATCTAGGGAAGCAGGGTTTTTTTTGAACACCTTCATAGCGCTAAACCACACTGAAACTCTACCAAGCATTTTTGTTTTTCTTAAATGTCAGCCACTACTAACCCCAAGGGAAAAACCTTGCAAGGTAATCTCCTTAAAAAAAAGAAAGAAAGAAAGAAAGTGGAGAGATGAAAAAAAGAAAGCAAGCCATTTTTAAAATACGAGTTGACATTTTCTTCGTCTGCTAATAAAAGAAATGTAGACAACTTGAGGCACCCTATCTGTTAATACGGCTTCTTGCCTTCTAGCTTGAGCCTTGGAAGGAGAAGTAAGGTTTTAAAAGCAAAATAAATGTCATTTGATTTCATAACGAAGTTGCCCTTATCCTCTTTGTTGAGAGAAGAACAGGAGAAAGTGTTATAGTTACTCATCTTTCACAGAGAGAGAAACAGAAAGGATGAGGCCACGACCTACCCGGATTCTTGCAAACGGCTTATAGTTGAAATATCAATTCATGAGAAGTTTTGAACAGAAACAATTGGAGGAAGGCTTATAGCAGAAGCCTGGGGGCAGAGTCAAGAGAGGAATCAGCCTAGAGTCATTACATTCTCACAAGTGTCTAATAATGCAGATGATCTGTGGCTATATATCAAGACAGGCCATGCCGTTCCACATCATTCCGTAGGCAGGTCCCATTATTAGGAGAATACGACTAGTCCTTGACTGACAATCACAATTGAGCCCAAATTTTCTGTTGCTAAGCCAGACAGTTGTTAAGTAGATTTTGCCCCATCTTTTACGACCTTTCTTGGCACTTGCTTAAGTGAATCACTGCAGGTGTTGAGTAATAATAATAATAATAATAATAATAATAATAATAATAATAATAATAATAATAATAATAATAATAATAATAATAATAATAATAATAATAATAATAATAATAATAATAATAATAATAATAGAGTTGGGAGGGACATTGGAGGTCTTCTAGTCCAACCCCCTGCTCAGGCAGGAAACCCTATACCATTTCAGACAAATGGTTGTCCAGTCTCTTCTTAAGAACATGGTTGTTAAGTGGATCTGGCTTCCCCCATTGACTTTGCTTGTCAGAAGGTTGCAAAAGGGGATCATGTGACTCCAGGATGCTGCAACTGCCATAAATTTTGATCACGTGACCATGGGGATTCTGCAATGGTCATAAATGTGAAAAATGGCCACATTTTTGGTGGCGCAGTGATTAGAATGCAGCATTGCAGGCTGACTCTGCCCACTGCCAGGAGTTCGATCCTGATGGGGCTCAAGGTTGACTCGTCCTTCCGTCCTTCCAAGGTTGGTAAAATGAGGACCCAGATTTTTGGGGGACAATAGGCTGACTCTGTAAACTGCTTAGAGAGGGCTGTGAAGCACTGTGAAGTGGTATATAAGTCTAAGTGGTATTGCTATTCCTTCCTTCCTTCCTTCCTTCCTTCCTTCCTTCCTTCCTTCCTTCCTTCCTTCCTTCCTTCCCTTCCCTTCCCTTCCCTTCCCTTCCCTTCCCTTCCCTTCCCTTCCCTCCCTCTCTCCCTGCCTCTACTTCTTTCCTTCTTCCTTCCCATGGTGGCACAGTGGTTAGAATGCAGCATTGCAGGCTAATTCTGCCGACTGCCAGGAGTTCGATCCTGATGGGGCTCACGGTTGACTCGGCCTTCCATCCTTCCGAGGTCGGTAAAATGAGGACCCAGATTGTTGGGGGCAACTATGAAGTGGCGTGTAAGTCTAAATGCTATTGCTAAATAGTACTCCCTCTCAAATGAGAGTGCTTAACAGGACTTTAAGCAAAGGAGTGCCACATGCATTCATGAGATCATCAATCTGCATCTACTCCTGTTTGGGGGGCTATATAATGGAATAAATTCATCCCTCATCCTTACAAAACACATTAGCGGACAACTGTATTTGGCACTTGTTGTGCATTCAGATCTTATTAATGTGTTGGCAGTGGTCAGCCACTTTGAGCCAAAGATGAGTAACACTACACTTTGTTAAATTATGTCTCCATATAAAGGAAATAAACCAATGGATCGTCAAATAAATCAATCGGAAGTTCTCACTTGAGGCACAAATGACCGGGCTCAAATTATCCTACTTCGGAGACATTATGGGAAGAAACAGCTCTCTAGAGATGACCTGATGCTGGGGAAGGTGGAAGGGAAGAGAAGAGGACGACCAGCATCAAGGCGAAGGATTCAGATTTTGTTGGTTTCATTTGCTCAAGATTTTAGTGTTCTTTACTGATCTGCTGATTTAACGGCGGCCTCTGACCTTGAAGAAAGAAAAAGTTATAGAATCTGAATTGGGTGGGTCTCTATTTTCTTACTTGAATTAATTTAAAACATTTTGATCCTGTTCTAGGCGGTTCTCCACACCAGACCAAAAAATGGAGAACCGCGGTATCGATTTGAAGGGGGAAAAAAACCCCACACAAAACGGTGTGATGAAATCGCAGTTGCGATTCTACACAAAATGTTTTGTGGAAGTTGTGGTGAACGAGAAAGTCTTCACCAAAAATCACCTCCTCTCTGGAGGTCTATGGAGAGTCTCAGTCATCCAGGTCAGAGCTGAAGAAGCTTCTTGGATGAGAAGCAAAACGTCTTCAAAGAAAAACAAGAAAGTCCAGTTGCCCCGTGAAAAAAAAAAGCACTTTTGGGACAACACAATCAGTAGTTAGATTCTTGGTTTTGGGGATGCTTTAATCTGCGGTACATGTTTGTTTGTTTTTAACCATTTTATTGCACTGCTGTTGTTTCTGGTTGTTTTTCTTTTAAAGAAGTACAGAAGGCACGGTCAAATTTTCCTAGCGAAGGGCCGGGCTGTTCATTTTCTTCAACAATTAAACACACTTTACAGCTAAAGTCATTCAGACAAGTGCCGCGGGTCAACCAGAGTCAAGAGTATTCAGGATGAGCCAACTGGATTATCTCGGCAGGAGTCTGGACAGTCTGCAAATAAGCTTCAGCTTCAGGATCTGTCCTTCCAAGAACAATCAGGGTTGATTTTCCTTGAGGGTTGACTGATTTGATCTCCTTGCAATCCGCAAGATCTTCTCCAACACCACCATTTGAAAGCATCAATCCTTCGGAGTCCAGCCTCCCTTATGGCCCAACTCTCACCGCCATAAATTACCGTGGGAAAAACCACAGCTTTGACTATACCAGTGGTGGCGAACCTATGGCACGGGTGCCAGAGGCGGCACTCAGAGCCCTCTCTGTGGGCATGCACGCCGTCACCCCAGCCTCGCCACCCCCCGTGGCCCCTTCCTCACCAGCAGCCCTCCCGGAGGAGAGTCGCCCTGGGCACAGCCTACGTGGAGCAGCGCAGCCAAGGACATGGCAGCTGGGCAGCGGGGGCAAGACTCCGCCCTCACGCCCCATTGCGTACAGATGATGCTGTGGGGCACGGACAGAGGGCGTGGCCGCCATGACGCTGCTGGGCCGCTTGGGCGATCTGCTGTGGCGGGCCGTGGAGGTGGTGGGTGGCCCTGCGGGTAGGGGCGAGACGGTTTTGGGGCACTCGGTCTCTAAAAGGTTCACCATCACTGGACTATACGGATCTTTGTCGGCAAGGCGATGCCTCTCAGATGTAGTATACCTATTAGTTAAAATTATAATTATTTTATTTGATCAGAGTTTTAGTAGCCCTCCAAAGCAAAACAGAAAAAAAACAAAAATCAAGCACAACAACCCAATAACCAGTCTCCAGAAAAGTAAACCCCAACGTCAGGCATTTCTCAGTTTCAAGCCGATAAGGGAATTATCCTACTTCAGACACATTATGGGAGGAAACCGCTTTCTGATAAGGATTTAGAAAGGGAGAAAAAAATGTCAATTTCAACGGCAGAAAAGGGGAGAGTCAGTCCGTAGGTAGGTCTCCAATTACAGGCATCTGAGGATAGTTTTCATGCGAGGAGGAGAGCCTCAAACGTTTCTGTGGGAATGTTAATCCTCGGGGACCGAACCGTTGCTAATCTGCACGACTTCTCTTAAGCCCAGCTTTGTGGATCAAGATAAAGACAGAAAGCGTGTTTTGAGGAGCCATCAAAGGGAAGCTCCATTTTTTTTTAAAGCCACTCAGGTTGCTGGTTTCATGCTCCCTTCCCAGCTTTGGTGGGGCTGAGGGGGGCTAAGGGGAAGGAGACCAAGGCAGGACTCCAGGGAGCCTCCCGACAGACAAACATAACATTAGCTTTCTCTGAAGTGAAGGGTGAAAACCGATACGCCCTTTAAATGCAACCACCTGCCTTTTCTTCTCCGTTGCTCGGGTTTTCTCCAGTTCCACCGAACAATGAAGGCTGCACAAAACAGGAGACTCTCCATCCTTTGGAGAGCTCTCCTGTCAAGGTGTGTTACACATTATCTGTCCATGAACGCAAACACAGCTGACTCCAGCTCACTCAGCTAGCTACTTGGGATGCCTCCGTCTTTTGCGTCGTTTCTGTTTGCATAGCCTGTTTGTGGGGCTTAACTAAGCGGTGGTTGTGTGTACTGTATTTGCAGACGGGCACAAGACAGAGAGCGTAAATGAGAAATTGCTAAATTAGAGTTTCATTTCACTGAAAAGGCCAGCGGGGAATTGACACTTCGCTGCACGGACCGCAGCTCAAGAGATTCTCAACGTTTGAATCAAAGTGCATCAAAGCTCTTTCTTATTTATTCATCTGTTTGCTTCTCGGGCCTAGATGCTGCTTCGGTCTCTTAACAACTCTCCTTAGGCCAGGGGTAGGCAACCTTGGCTCTTTTATGACTCGTGGACTTCAACTCCCAGAATTCCTGAGCCAGCATGGCTCAGCTTGGAAACCTCTCCCTTTCCCCTCAGCGTGGCTGGCTCAGGAATTCTGGGAGTTGAAGTCCACAAGTCATAAAAGTGCCAAGGTTACCTACCTCTGGCCTAGGCCTAGGCCACTTTATGACTGGTGGACTTCAACTCCCAGAATTCCTGAGCCAGCATGGCTCAGCTTGGAAACCTCTCCCTTTCCCCTCAGCATGGCTGGCTCAGGAATTCTGGGAGTTGAAGTCCACGAGTCATAAAAGAGCCAAGGTTGCCTACCCCTGCCTTAGGCCAATCTCCTTCTGGCAGGTAAAGACCCTAAAATAAGAACACGTTCTTGCTAAGGTTGAATTTCGATTGATTTGAGGTTGTCCTCCGGGATATTGCATTCACCACTCAGATATTGCGTCCGTCTTGACCGTATTTTATTGCCTCTTTCTGTCGCTTTCCCGCTCCTTTTCTTATTTGGTTGCGCTGTTGTGTTTTTGTTTTGAGAAGCTGGGTGGGTGGGTGGGGGTTGTGCCCTGGTTGAGTTTGGGCCACTCCCCCCCCCGCTCAATCCAGCCCACCTGACTTCATAGGGTGATGGCAGTAGTGATTAAATGAAGGAAGACTCCCATTAAAACTATTTTTAATCTGCTTAAGAAAAGATGAAATTTAAACCAAACCAACAGCAAATCCACGAAATAAAGTCTTGAGAGCATCAATTCAGTTTTGGTGAAGTTACTTGACATGATTCGAATGGCAGAGCGGCGAAAATAGGCGCCACTAGTTAGAGGCAGTTTTTGTACCTTTTATTGTAAGAGAATATAAGTATCCTTTAGGTGTATTGAGGGAAGTGATTCGTTCAATAGAATAGAATAGAATAGAATAGAATAGAATAGAATAGAATAGAATAGAATAGAATAGAATAGAATAGAATAGAATAGAATAGAAAATAGAATAGAATAGAATAGAATAGAATAGAATAGAATAGAATAGAATAGAATAGAATAGAATAGAATAGAATATAGGAATGAAGATAGAATAGAAAAAGGAATAGAATAGAATAGAATAGAATAGAATAGAATAGAATAGAATAGAATAGAATAGAATAGAATAGAATAGAATAGAATAGAATAGAATAGAATAGAATATAGGAATGAAGATAGAATAGAATAAGGAATAGAATAGAATAGAATAGAATAGAATAGAATAGAATAGAATAGAATAGAATAGAATAGAATAGAATAGAATAGAATAGAATAGAATATAGGAATGAAGATAGAATAGAATTACAGAATAGAATAGAATAGAATAGAATAGAATAGAATAGAATAGAATAGAATAGAATAGAATAGAATAGAATAGAATAGAATAGAATAGAATAGAATAGAAAATAGAATAGAATAGAATAGAATAGAATAAAATAGAATAGAATAGAATATAGGAATGAAGATAGAATAGAATAAGGAATAGAATAGAATAGAATAGAATAGAATAGAATAGAATAGAATAGAATATAGACTAGACTAGACTAGACTTGAACTAGACTAGACTAGACTAGACTAACTAGACTTGAACTAGACTAGACTAGACTAGACTTGAACTAGACTAGACTAGACTAGACTAGACTAGACTAACTAGATTTGAACTAGACTAGACTAGACTAGACTTGAACTAGACTAGACTAGAATATCTTTATTGTCATTGTGTAACTCATTGTATAATAATATAGCTCTGTATAGGATGCTCTCCATTTAGCATAAATATATACATCGGTACCTACCCTGCTTATGCCCTTTTGGGGTGAGCAATTTTACTGAAAATGTGGGAAAGGATTGAAAAACAATAAGGAAAAGGAATAAGAGGCATGAAAATGACATGCAGTTATTAGGGTACTTTAAAATCTTTCACTCTACGCTGCACCCCTCTTATCCTGATCGCTCCTCTTTGTTTTCGCTCCAAATTCACTCAATCTCGGGCCCCCATTCATTCCTGATTCTCCCTCTCCTTTGTTTGCTGCACTGCCTTAAATATCCCGTCTTCGCTGCATTCAGCTTTCCTTTTGTGTTTCTTCTGACATAAGTCAACATAAGATAGGACGCAGAGGCAAGCTCTTAAGGCAATCTTCCAACAATTATTCTTTGCCCCAGACCCCTATTGGCTTTCAAACAGTATTTGCCTGCCTTGAAAATTCTACCTTTAGTAAACTTTCCTACTATTAGTTGAGGCACGTAATGAATCTATTTGGTCTACTGTTCCACCGTTCAGATATATTTTGTAATCATTCACTAAGTTATCCACCTTCCGAAACAAATACCTTTCTATTTGATATATTGATTACATTTTTATAATATATATATTATCTATCTCCATCTCTCTCTCTCTTTCTATATATCTATTTCTATATATCTATCTATCTCTACATCTACATCTACATCTGCATCTGCATCTGCATCTATCTATCTATCTATCTATCTATCTATCTATCTATCTATCTATCTATCTATCTATCTATCTATCTATCTATCTATCCATCCATCCATCCATCCATCTCTATCTCTTTCTATCTATATGTATATCTCTCTTTCTATGTTTCTATCTATCTATCTATCTATCTATCTATCTATCTATCTATCTATCTATCTATCTATCTATCTATCATCTATCTATCTATCTATCTATCTATCTATCTATCTATCTATCTATCTATCTATCTATCTATCTATCTATCTATCTATCTATCTATCTATCTATCTATCTATCTATCTATCCCTCTGTATCTCTGTATCTCTGTATCTATTATCTATTATATTTCTTGCTGCATCATCCAATCAAGAACCAGAACTTTGTATCTTCCTCGACACCAAAATAGTGAGAGAGGAAGTAAAGAAGCAAATTATTCAATCTAACATACAGGTCGTCCTCGATTCACAACAGGTCATTTAGTGACCATTCAAAGTTACAGGGGCACTGAAGTGTGTGACTTACGGTCGTTTTTCACCCTTCTGGCCGTTGCAACATCCCCATGGCCATTAGGTCAACATTCAGATGCTGGGCAACTGACTCATACTTGTGACAGCTGCAGTGTCCCGGGGGGGGGTGTCATGTAATCCTCTTTTGTGACTTTCTGACAAGCAAAGTCAATGGGGAAGCCAGATTCACTTAACAACCGTGTTACTAGCTTAACAACTGCGGCAAGTCCCTTAACAGCTGTGGCAAGAAAGGTCGTAAAACGGGTTAAAATTCAACTTGCTTAGCAACAGAAATGTTGTTGTGGTCATAAGTCAAGGACTACCTGCAAGCTGCAAATTGTTCCATACTCAGCTAACCTGACATCTTCTGCTTGTGTGAATGCACATGGACGTCCCCAATCACTCTCTAATGTCCGTACAAGCATTCCTGAATATTCATCCATAAATACACTCATCAGCCACGTGAGCGTCTTTGTTTTACTGCCTGTTGTTCAATGTTGAAGCCTTCCATTTAATCTCACACGTGTTTTGCTTCCCTCCTTAGTTGCTTTTATTGCATCCATAAACCAGCCTTCAACATTCATGTCAAACTTCCGGTCATTCCTTTAATTAGAGAGAGTCTCTGCTCCCAAATTAGCTCCAGAGTCGGTTGGTGGTAACTATAGGTAGACAGTTCAATAAGTGAGCGTTCAAGGTTACAACAGCACTGAAAAATGTGACCTAGGATTGTTGTTTCATAGTTATGACCTTTGCAGCATCCCCAGGGTCACGTGATCAAAATTCACACCCTTGGCAACTGGTCCATACTTACGACAGTCGCAGCGTCCCAGCGTCCCAATTCCCTTTTGCGACCTTCTGACAAGCAAAGTTAAGAGGGGAGCCAGAGGCACTTAACAACCGTGTTACTAACTTAACAACGGCAGTCATAAAATGGGGCAAAACTCAAATAACAAACGTCTTACTTAACAACAGGAATTTTGGGCTCAATTGTCATCATAAGTCGAAGACCACCTGTACTCTCAACGTGTCAGAATTTTGCAGCATTATTTGGAACCCTAACACAGGAAAGCATGAATAAAATGACTAAAGCATCTTTATTTTTTATTTTTTGACCAAATAACGATCCTTTTAGAAAATATAGAACGATGGAAATGGGAGGCATTGTGGGCAAATTTAAGAGAAACTACTGCCAGGAGTTCTGAATTGCATACATTTACAACTTGTTTTTTTGTGATGCCCTTAGCGTTCCAGTTTTTTTTATATAAATGACATTTAGAACAAAAGTCGACCCTACAGTAAGCTTGAGTCCAGTAGGAAATTTCAAACAAGTTTATGGTTTTGGGCCAAAGTCATAGCGAGGAAAAACTAGGTTCCCTTTGTAAATAGATTTGAAGCCAGCTGTCGGGACTGCGGTGCAGGGGGAAACGTAAAAGACACATCCGCTCACCTTTTCCAGTAAAGAAAATACGGATCATAAGTCAGGACCCAAGATAAATAGAAAAGTCTCTTTTAAACTTCTAAGAATGGGTGATGGGAAACAATGGCATGCTCTCAATTCTCTTACTGGACCCTTAAGGTCTTCTGACGGGGCCAGTTCAGTGGTGGGATTCAAATAGGTGAACAACCGCGTGGATGCCGCTTCCGGAAGTCCGTTCTGGGCCTGGGCAACAAAAAATTAGCTGTCGAAGTGGTGCGAACTGGCTGAATCCCACCACTGGGCCAGTTGGTGGTCATCTAATACAGAGGTCCCCAACCTATGGGCCATGGTCCAGAAATAGGTCGTGGCCTCTGGGCCACCGGGCTGCATGAGTAGCTGGCTGGTGTACGTATGTGCGCACACTCACCCCTTGCCCTTGTGCCCTTGTGCTAGCCGAGCCACGAGCTGCAAGCCTCTCGCCGGTGCTAGGCAAGCCACGAGCCATGCACCGGCACTAGCAGCCCCATTTGTAGAGCATGCATGCTCACAGCCCCATTCGCGTGCATGTGCACCCGGCCACATGTGCGCATGCATGCATAAAGGTGCCTGTCCCTGGGCCGCAAACCCACAAAGGTTGGCGACCCCTGATCTAATAGCAAAGATCATTCCAAGTCAGTCGCTGAAGAATCTAGTATTTTCTCTCCCTCCCACCCCCCATGACATTTTACAAGGCTAGGAAACCATCAAAGGCTGGATTTGGAAAACCCAAAATCCTTTCACTCCTTTTGGCAATTGGGCCTCTTTTCATCTTTTCGTTTAGCTGAGCGACCGAGGTTTGTTGGGTAGGTGGAAAACCTTCCGTCAGAGACAGAGCAAGCTGGAGACCCGAGCAAATGACAATGACAATCCTGCCAAACGGCAGCCAAGCTTGGGGGGGGACTTGGCTCCCACCTCCTACGTTCCAACTTTAACCGAACGATTTCCGTGTTCAGGAAACTATAACGGGCATTTTCAGGTGAAGGAACCTATAGTAATTTTACCACGGAAGTTAGAGACCGCTGGCATCAACATTCCCATCCAAAACTGTTAAGCCTTGATGGGTTGGGAGCCGTGGGACTTAAACCGAAGAAAACCACGGAGTAACCCGGAGATGGCTCTGAAAAGCACGTCTGCTGTTCTAGATCTCTATCAGAGTTCTTTCTCCCGGCCACCAAGGTGAGATCGCGCGACAGGTACCATGGTTGATGAGATTTCGTTCCTAAGGACAGTTCTTTCTCTTCATCGTAGCTCTGCTAAGGGCTTTGTAGCAAGCACAGTGGTCACCACTTCCTCGGGTGAGCGATGAGGATCTTCTGCTAAAGACCCCTGAACTCCCTTTGTGTTACTGTCAAAGCTGACTCGGCTACACCATCGCCTGCACCTGATTTCGCCTTGCAGTTTGCCAAACAGAAACGGGAGAGGGGTTTAGTAAATTCCTAGGGAGAGGGGAGGGCTAAGGAATGCATGAGACACCCCCCCCCCAAGTTCAAGTCCCTCAATGGTTTAAACGGCAGACTGTTTCCCCAAAACAAAAGAGCTGAGTGTAATTGGTGGGCAATGAAATGGTGGGTGGCCCAGAGGAGAAAAAGGGTGTTTTAACTTATGTCGCTTTTCGCGGGAAAACCTCGGAACTGCTGTCCCTAGATGGATCTTTCAATAAAGTTTTACTCTTGGTGAAACTCCTTTGGACCAGGAGATCCTTCTTTTAGAATGCGCCAACTGGGATGGTTGACATTTACTAAAGCTCTGATCGTTCCTTGGAGGAACCGAATGAGTACGCTGCCAGGCTCTTTGTGGTTCAAATATGGATCATACATCGCTGTGTCTCGAAGTAAGAGACGTAAAACTGCCCCGGCGACTTCGGTAGAACTGGGAGAAACTGGCCGCCCGACTCCTCTTCCTTCTCGTTTCACTCCAACTCCTTTGTTTGTCCCGGGTGATAAAGTTTTCTATCAATTTCAGTTTCTCGTGCTCTTCCTTCAAGAAGAAATCCACCAGCACGCTCTTCTCCTTCTTGATCTGCTCACTGATATCCTTGGGGATATCTGGGATCAGCCAGTCCACCAGCACACTGAGGAACATCACCAGATTCTGCCAAGGAAGAAGAAGAAGAAGAAGAAGAAGAAGAAGAAGAAGAAGAAGAAGAAGAAGAAGAAGAAGAAGAAGAAGAAGAAGAAGAAGAAGAAGAAGAAGAAGAAGAAGAAGAAGAAGGAGGAGGAGGAGGAGGAGGAGAGGAGGAGGAGGAGGAAGGAGGAGAGGAGGAGGAGGAGGAGGAGGAGGAGGAGGAGGAGGAGGAGGAGGAGGAGGAGGAGGAGGAGGAGGAGGAGGAGGAGAGATGGATCACAATTGTTAGGAGAATACAGGGCACCAGCTGTGGAGAACCTCCAATAGCGATAGCACTTAGACTTATATGCTTTACAGCCCTCTTTAAGCAGTTTACAGAGTCAGCCTATTGCCCCCCAACAATCTGGGTCCTCATTTAGCCACCTTGGAAGGATGGAAGGCTAAGTCAACCTTGAGCCAGTCAGGATCGAACTGCTAACAGTCAGCAGGGTTAGCCTGCAATACTGCATTCTAACCACTGAGCCACCATGGCTTAGATAGTAACAGCGATAGCACTTAGACTTATATACAGCTTCACAGTGCTTTACAGCCCTCTCTAGGTGGTTTAAAGAGTCAACCTATTGCTCTCCAACAATCTGGGTCCTCATTTCACCAACCTAGGAAGGATGGAAGGCTGAGTCAACCTTGAGCCGGTCAGGATCGAACTGCTGGCAGTCAGCAGAATTAGCCTGCAGTATTGCATTCTAACCACTGTGCCACTGTGGCTTAGATAACAATAGCGATAGCACAGACTTATATACCGCTTCACAATGCTTTACAACCCCTTCTAAGCAGTTTACAGAGTCAGCCTATTGCCCCCCAACAATTTGGGTCCTCATTTTACCGACCTCGGAAGGACGGAAGGCTGAGTCAACCTTGAGCCGGTCAGAATCGAACTGCAGACTGTGGGCAGAGTCAGCCTGCAATACTGCATTCTGACCACTGCGCCATCATGAAATGGTGATATACACTTCCTAATTCAAGCGAATGTAGCTGGTGTGTGGCTTCATGGTTAAGGTGTTGGGTGGCCCAAGGGAGATCTAGACTCAAGATTCCAGACATGGAAACTTCCTGGCTGACTTTGGGCCACTCCCCCTCTCTTAATCCATTATTATTTATTTATTCTGTTTGCTCAGACTCACTGCGCAGGACATCCTAAATCCGTGTTATTCAAAGGAAAAGTAATACCAAAGTGAAAATGTTTACCTGAAAGATAATGACAAACGCCAGACGGGCAGACAGAACAGACCAATACTGCTTAGAGAATTCATAAGGGCTTTCAGCCCACGGTGGCTCCCTGTAATCCTTAAACCTGAAATATAAAACCGGCACATTAAACAATATTTTTTAAGAGCAATTTCCCATTCTTCTTTACCTAAATTTTTCAAATTTGGCCGTTATTGAGGGATGAATGTCTATGTCAGGGTTCCCGATCGATGAGACCAGTTAAAAGAACTTCGAAGCAAGGAAATCTTCCCCAAAGAATATTTTTATTTGGGTACAAAATATCGGCACACACAAAGGTAAACCCAAGACTAAATTCCCCTCCCCCTGGTTACAAAGTTGCAATTCCCACCCCAATTAGGTGTCATAAATCACATTCGCCAATTGTTGCAAAACGTCCGGGCATTCCTCCCAGCTCTCCAGCCCGCCAAAATGTAATCAGTAACGACCTTGGTTCCCACGGATCTTAGAATTGTTATGGCTAACTTAAAGGTACACTCCCCCCTCCCCTCCTAATTATGTGGCCACCGAAAAACGAAGTGAAAATGGCTTTCAGCTCAATTCGTTGCAGCGTTGACCATCTAGTTACATTGTAAGAATTAAAAATCTCCAATAATCTGTGAGCGACCAGGCTTGAAAAGAGCGCGGCATTCTGCATAAAAGTGAAAGAAACATTTGCAAAGGAAAATGTCGGAGTGGGTACAGATAAGATATATTCTCAGCGCTTCCCATCTTTGGGCCTCAATGCTTGCTTTTGTTCACGCAGGCTGGAGAACAGATGAAAATGAAAACAGCGAGCTACAATGAACAGGCAGTACTCACCTTACGGCCACAACTGAGCCATTTATGTTGCTAAGTGAGAAATTTGTTAAGTGAGTTTCACCCCATTTTCTTACTTTTCTTGCCACGTTTGTTAAGCGAATCACTGCAGTTGTTAAGTTAGTAACACGGTTGCTAAGGGAATCCCGCTTCCCCCTTGATGTAAAAAAGATGTTGAGACTCTGGAAAGAGTGCAGAGAAGAGCAACAAAGATGATCAGGGGACTGGAGGCTAAAACATATAAGGAACGGTTGCTGGAATTGGGTATGTCTAGCTTAATGAAGAGAAGGATGAGGGGGGACATGATAGCAGTGTTCCAATATTTGAGGGGCTGCCCCAAAGAAGAGGGAGTCAAGCTATTCTCCAAAGCGCCTGAGGGCAGGAGAAGAAGCAACGGATGGGAACTAATCAAGGAGAGAAGCAACCTGGAACTGAGGAGAAACTTCCTGACAGTTAGAACAATTAACCAATGGAACTACTTGCCTCCAGAAGCGGTGAATGCTCCAACACTGGAAGTTTTTAAGAAGAGACTGGACAGCCATTTGTCTGAAATGGTATAGGGTTTCCTGCCTGAGCAGGGAGTTGGACTGATGACCTCCAAGGTCCCTTCCAACTTTATTATTATTATTATTATTATTATTATTATTATTATTATTATTATTATTATTATTATTATTATTATTATTATTATTATTATTATTATTATTGTTGTTGTTGTTGTTGTTGTTGTTGTTATTGTTATTATTGTTATTATTGTTATTATTATTACTATTATTACTATTATTACTATTAATATTACTATTATTACTATTATTACTATTATTGTTGTTGTTGTTGTTATTATTGTTATTATTGTTATTATTGTTATTATTATTACTATTACTATTATTATTATTATTATTATTATTATTATTATTATTATTATTATTATTATTATTATTATTATTATTATTATTATTATTATTATTATTATTATGCTTGTCAGAAAGTCGCAAAAGGGGATCACATGAGCCCAGGAGACACTGCGACCATTGTAAATATGAGTTCGTGGTCAAGCATCCAAGTATAAATCACGCGACCGGGGGGGGGGATGCTGCGACGGTCATAAGTGTGAAAAACAGTCATAAGTCCCTTTTTTTTCCAGGGCTATTGTAACTGAATGATCACTAAACGAAGTGTTTAGGATTAACGGTATCAAATGGTCGCTTGCCACTCCTGGTTTCTTAAAAGGAGGCATTTCTTGAAGGTTAAAGCTGATGGCAAATCGTTAGCAGCACATTTTGGAAAAAAAAAAAGGCAGATTTAGAATAGAAGAAAACCCATGTATGGGTTAGCCAGCGCAACAGTACTACAAAAACCCTAGTGCAAGCATTGCAAAGTCCAGATTGTGTGGCCCTCAAGACAGGGTGCAATGCAGCATTTTCCGTTGTTCCCCTAAATAAAAGGTAAGGTTGTGTACAATGGTTAACTAAACGGAGCCACTGTAGGCTGTGCCCAGACCTGCCCAGATAAAAGCCACGTTATTTTGAGATAAGTAGGAAGGCCATTCTTGGGTAGAGGAAGGAGGCAGGCCGCTGTAGCTCCTTGCTTTCATGCCCTGTGATTGATCATCCACAACTACTCCCACTGCCCAAAGAGAAGAGGGGGTCACGTTATTCAGCAAAGCACCAGAGGGCAGGTCAAGAAACAATGGTTGGAAACTGATCAAAGAGAGAAACAACCTGGAATTAAGGACAAACGTTTTACAATGAGGACAATTAACCAGTGGAACAGCTTTGCCTTCAGAAATTGTGGGCGCTCCATCACTGGAGGTTTTTAAGAAGAGACTGGACAGCCATTTGTCTGGAATGGTATAGGTTCCCCTGCTTGAGTGGGGGGCTGGACTAGAAGACCTCCAAGGTCCCTTCCAGCTGTTATTCTATTCTATTCTATTCTATTCTATTCTATTCTATTCTATTCTATTCTATTCTATTCTATTCTATTCTATTCTATTCTATTCTATTCTATTCTATTCTATTCTATTCTATTCTATTCTAGTCTAGTCTAGTCTAGTCTAGTCTAGTCTAATCTAGTCTAGTCTAGTCTAGTCTAGTCTAGTCCATTCTTCATTATTCTATTCTATTCTATTCTATTCTATTCTATTCTATTCTATTCTATTCTATTCTATTCTATTCTATTCTATTCTATTCTATTCTATTCTATTCTATTCTATTCTATTCTATTCTATTCTATTCTATTCTATTCTATTCTGTACTCCGTACTATCCTATCCTATCCTATCCTATCCTATCCTATCCTATCCTATCCTATCCTATCCTATCCTATCCTATCCTATCCTATCCTATCCTATATGGTTGCAAGCCACGGAGAAGCTGGAAGACCTAGTCTTGGCTTTTTGCATAACCCCAAAAAGATTTGGGGACTAATGGAGAAGCTTTGCGTGGTTTAAAAAAAATGGTGCCGTTCTCTGAACTTTCAGACCGCAGAAAGACCTCCAATGTATTCAAGAAGATAGAAAAAAAAGGGTAAACATTAACAGATTATGCCCCACACGAAAAGACAATGTTTGCCAAGAGACACATCTGGATGGTGAAGCGCAATTTATTTATTTATTTTTAAAAAAAGGTTCACCTTTCCTAACTGATGTGACTGCCACAAAAACACAAGTTTTGGATTCTACCCATGGAGAACAGAACAGGGAACGCTTGAATCCCTTTTTCTTGTTCGTTGCATAAAGACAATGGTGGAAACAGGACAGAGTGTATATTGTTGGGGCTTTTGCAGAACGTCAGGTACCTGGGTGTCAGAAAAAAACCGAGTGTTCCACACTTAACAGGTGGTGCCGACGGAGCCCAAAGAAAGAGACCAAGTCTTTTATTGCACCGACAAGGAAGAAACTGGAAAATATGTCCTAAACAGGCACACGATGGTGGTAAATGCAGACCAGCAGCGCTAAGAACACCATGCAATGCCATCTGCTTAGTGTAATAAAATTTCCCTGACAAGACTTTGTGACAGCGTTAAAAAAAAAACTCACTGGGCCATGAGATGGAGGGAGGTCAAAATGTCCCCGATGACAAATAGTTCAGTTCTACACAAAGAGAAGTTTAGAAGGAAAGTTTCCATAATGGTTGGGGGAAAAAACCCAGATAAAGACTGGGAAAGTTGAGCGCATGGTGACATTCCTAGATAACATCATCATGTTCCATTGGACCATGGCAGTTATCCCGGTTAATCACCACCAGGAGACAAGTATGTTCCTTCCACTGGAACAGCAATTCATCTGGAGGTCTCCCTGGGAGGCTGCAGATGTAAAAAAGTTGGCCTTGTAATCCCTTGGATGGCAGCCTTTGAAGATTTTAGCCCTTGATAGAAAGTCACCGTTTAGATATTGCCATCTTTTTCCACTGAACGAAAAGGTCACATCCTCTGGTGCCCGTTTCTCAAGAAATGATGATCCAAAATGGCGGACCTGCCTCTTCCTTTAACAACTTTAGAAGGCCTTGAAAAAAAATCCAGTGGCATAAAACCGGCAGTTCCAGAAAGCAACACAGTTCCAAGATCCCCTGGGCAGTATAACGCTCCGTTTATATCAAAGTAGTCTTATGTTAATAGGTGAAAAAAGAGGGGGGGGTGATCAACATCTAGGATGCAATAACAGAAGGATAGAATCAAGGTCACCTGAAGTGTTAACACCACTTTATAATGCCTTGGTAAGACCAGGCTTGGTCAGTTTTGGTCACCACGATATAGAAAAGATCTTGAGACTCTAGAAAGAGTGCAGAGAAGAGCAACAAAGATGATTTAGGGGACTGGAGGCTAAAACCTACGCAGAACGGTGGCTGGAATTGGGTATGTCTAGTTCAATGAAGAGAAGGACGAGGGGTGACAGGATATCAGCCTTCCAATATCTCAGGGGCTGCCCCAAAGAAGAGGGAGTCAAGCTATTCTCCAAAGCACCTGAAGGCAGGACAAGGAGCAACGGATGGAAACTAATCAAGGAGAGAAGCAACCTGGAATTAAGGAGAAACTTCCTGACAGTGAGAACAATTAACCAGTGGAACAGCTTGCCACCAGGAGTTGTGGGTGCTCCATCACTGGAGGTTTTTAAGAAAAGACTGGACAGCCATTTGTCTGAATTAATATAGGGTCTCCTGCTTGAGCAGGGGGCTGGACTAGAAGACCTCCAAGGTCCCTTCCAGCTGTATTCTATTCATCATTTTAAAAAAAGATCCTATTTGAAGGAGATGGAGGACGGAGCTGGAGCGAAACGTGGCCAGGGCCAAAGCAGGTGACAACGCCCATCACAAACACACAACTATGCAACGATTTCCGTTCATTACACACCGAGTGATGAAGACGTATCTCAAATGAAGGCTGGAAATGTCAGTGCAAAGAAGGAACTCTCTACCATGTTTGGCGAAGCAAAGAAATATTCTTTGGTAGGATTCACACGTTAATACAACCGAAGAGTCTTACAGTGAATATAAAGATGAAAACAGAGACTTTTCGTTTAGGCTTCATGGATAAAGAACTTGGGAAAAAAAACCCAACCAACTTTGATGTTATATATGCTGACAGCGGGAAGAATATGCCCACAAAAAATGGAAGGATACTTTGATTCCCACTATGGATGAATGGAGTTAGCAGAGATGGCTAAATGGACTGCGTTGATTAAAGAAAAAAAAAATACAATTAATTTTGCTTCTACTTGGAAACCCAACAGCAGATGAATAGCAGGCTGCAACCAATTCTTGTTGAGGTGCAGGCCAGGGGCCGACAACCCCATTATGTATTCTTTAGGCTGTTTTCCAACGGGTGTTTTTTTTTCTCATTTATTCTGAATTAAATTGCATTGTTTGGTTTAAAGCAAAGAGTTGAGGGTTTTTTTTTTTCCCCTTTGGGCTAAAAGAGATTTGTCCTAACATGTTCTGGTTCTTTAAAAATCAAACAATTCCACCCCAGCTACTGTGCATGAAATGGCCAGGTGTTCACTGTATCATGTGCTGACAGCGTGTCTGCACACGGGAGCATGGCTGCCTCCAGAATCAAAAAAAGCACACGTGGCTTTGAGGCACTGGAGGATGGGCTTGGCGATGTGCAAGGTGGACCTTTTAATCAGGTATCTGCAACATCTGTTTAAAAAGGCACACGAGGGAGTTCCAGGTAGGAAGCCTCAGAAGGGGGGAAACAAAAAAGAGTCCCACAATGTTGGGCTCCCCCAAAAAATTAATGAAAAACACAAAGTGTCTGTGGAGATTCTCCATCATCCTGGGTGTCCCAAAGATGCTTTTTTTCAGGAGGCAACTGGACTTTCTTATTTTTCCTTTGAAGACGTTTCGCTTCTCATCCAAGAAGCTTCTTCAGCTCTGACTGGATGGTGGGGAAATGGAAGGATTTATACTCCTTGTAGATAGCTGGTCATTTGCAGTCTTTTTAGAGAGTCGTTGAGGCCACTTGGAGAAGGCTCCGCCCCCATTTGTGCCACTCGGGTGATCCTGAGGACACAGGCAAACCTCCAAGTGGCCTCAATGGCTCTCTGAAAAGAAGGCAAATGACCAGCTGTCTGCAAGGAGTATAAATCCTTTCGTTCCCCACCATCTAATCAGAGCCGAAGAAGCTTCTTGGATGAAGAGCGAAACGTCTTCAAAGGAAAAGCAAGGAAGTCCAGTTGCCTCCTGAAAAAAACATCTTTGGGACAAAGAGACAGAGAGATTCTTCAATCGCCTTCCGTAATTTTATTAGGTAGCTCTTCTTTTTCCAGTCTTCAGGTGAAGCTTGCTTTGGAGTACAGCTAGTCCTCGTTTAGTGACCATTCGAAATTACAACGGCACCAAACAAAAGTTGACTTGCGAACCCTTTTTTCACACTTACGGCCGTTGCAGCATCCCCAGGGTCACGTGATCAAATGTCGAACACTCGGCAGCTGGTTCGTATTTACGACGGTCGCAGTGTCCCGGGGTCCTGTGATCCCCTTTTGCGACCTTCTGTTCCTAACTGAACAACTGCAGCGATCCACTTAACAACTGTGGCAAGGAAGGTCATAAAACGGGGCAAAGCTCCCTTCCCAAGCGTCTCGCTTAGCAACGGAGATTTTGGGCTCAACTGTGGCCGTTAAGTCAAGTTGACAAAAACTTTGGCCCCCTACAACGGCCTCCTTCGAAGCGGCTGTACAGTGAGGCCTTCTTTGAAAGTCTGCACATCTGCAGCCGGATCGACCTCAGCCAGAGGTTTGACAGAAAAGGAAAGGCAGCTTGCTTTACCTGCAGAAGGAAACCTCCTCTTCAAATGGTGAGTTTTCTGGCTGGGTTCCAGCCTTGAAGTCGCTGACGTTGAAGTATGACAGGGTGTGATTGACGAAGCCGTGCATTGTCCCGTTGTGACTGTACGCATATTGGTAGACCAGGCGTGGGATGAAATCCGAAGTGACTGCAATGACAAAGGCCTGGAAGAGAAACAAAGTCATTCTCCGCATGAGTCTGCCAAGGGGAGAGGAGACGGACATGCCTGCTTTGAATAACACACTTGGAAGGGACCTTGGAGGTCTTCTAGTCCAACCCCCTACTCGAGCAGGAGACCCTATATATTCTTCTGGACAAATGGCTGTCCAGTCTCTTCTTAAAAACCTCCAGTGATCGAGGTTCTATTCTATTCTATTCTATTCTATTCTATTCTATTCTATTCTATTCTATTCTATTCTATTCTATTCTATTCTATTCTATTCTTGTGTTTATTCTATTCTATTCTATTCTATTCTATTCTATTCTATTCTATTCTATTCTATTCTATTCTATTCTATTCTATTCTATTCTATTACTACTCTACTGTACTCTACTCTACTGTACTCTACTGTATTCTACTCTACTCTACTTTACTCTACTCTATTCCGTAATTCCATTCTATTCCATTCCATTCCATTCCATTCCATTCCATTCTATTCTATTCTATTCTATTCTATTCTATTCTATTCTATTCTATTCTATTCTATTCTATTCTATTCTATTCTATTACTACTATACTCTACTCTACTCTACTCTATTCTACTCTACTCTACTCTACTTTACTCTACTCTATTCCGTAATTCCATTCCATTCCATTCCATTCCATTCCATTCCATTCCATTCTATTCTATTCTATTCTATTCCTACTCTACTCTACTCTACTGTATTCTACTCTACTCTACTTTACTCTACTCTATTCCATAATTCCATTCTATTCCATTCCATTCCATTCCATTCCATTCCATTCCATTCCATTCCATTCCATTCCATTCCATTCCATTCCATTCCATTCCATTCTATTCTATTCTATTCTATTCTATTCTATTCTATTCTATTCTATTCTATTCTATTCTATTCTATTCTATTACTACTCTACTGTACTCTACTCTACTGTACTCTACTCTACTCTACTCTACTCTACTGTATTCTACTCTACTCTACTTTACTCTACTCTATTCCGTAATTCCATTCCATTCCATTCTATTCTATTCTATTCTATTCTATTCTATTCTATTCTATTCTATTCTATTCTATTCTATTCTATTCTATTACTACTCTACTGTACTCTACTCTACTCTACTCTACTGTATTCTACTCTACTCTATTCCATAATTCCATTCTATTCTATTCTATTCTATTCTATTCTATTCTATTCTATTCTATTCTATTCTATTCTATTCTATTCTATTCTATTCTATTCTATTCTATTCTATTCTATTCTATTCTATTCCTATTATTTCTATTCTATTCCACTCCCACTTCCCCTTGCGATGCCTCTGACTGTGATGAGAATATATGTCAGAACTGCAGCAGTTTCTATACTGGCAGATCACCAACGTGCTGTCCATCGGTCTATCAAAAAGGAAAAGATGGACGACTATATTTGTGAATAAAACCACCAACGGTATATTTCATGGGTTAGAGGCGAAAGGAGAGTGGAGACTGAGATTTCCTAAGAATTTGGCTCCCTCTTCCCAGGTTAGATTTATGAGGAAAAGCTTTTTAAAAATTATGTGCTGAATTATCAATAAAGACCTGAGACTGGCGCACAGCTTTGGAAGAAAAAGGAACATAAAAGTTACATCTGACTGACTGTGTCAAGTTTCTCATAGCGCCACAGTAAGACCAAGGCCAATACTTACATTAATTATGACTGAAAATTTCCCAATGCCACTCAGAATATTGAACCAAATTCCTGCAAGAAAGCACAAAACTTTGTTAAGATCTGTCGGACGGGTCCTTGTTAAGCAAATTCTGAATGCAGATAGTCCTTGACTTATAACCGTCACCAAGCCTACAATTACGATCGTAAGTTGGGACGGTCATTAAATAGATCATCACGCGACAATTTTATGCCCTTCTTTGAGACGGATGTTAAGCACCTTGCAGCCGTTAAATGAATGTCTTGATCATTGTTTGTGACGGCTTGTTGTTGTTGTTGTTTTTTTGCTGGAAGCTGGAAGTAAACCTCCTTTTTGTGACAGAAATCTTGTAAATCAGGGTTATGTGGCCACAGGATGCTGCAAACGGATGTCAATGAGGACTAGTTGCCAAGTGCTCAAAATGCAGTCCCATGACCACAGGGAAAGTGTGCGGCGGCTGCCGGAACATTAAATTCGCATCTTAAGTAGCTTTTTTGAGATCTGGTGTAACTTAGAACGGTTCTTCAGTGACACATCGTAACATGAGGACTGCCTGTGTCATATTTGCCTTAACATGATTTTTCTTAATCTTTACTAAAACAACAACAACAACAACAACAACAACTCATACCTATATCCTTTGCTCTCACAGTATCGGGTCTTCTTAGTTCAGCCACAAACTTTTTGGCATCGAGCCGAACTTCAATGACGTTGTTCAACAAGGCAAACACTGGAGCCAGAGGAAAGGAGGCCACAAAGAGAGTCACGAAGCCGAATTGTATGACTAGAAGACGAGAAAGGAGGAGGAGGAGGAAGAGGAGAGGAATATGAGCGGAGGGATAAATGACCACAGTAGATATAAACATTTCAGGTGGCAGGTAAAGTCTTGAGAAGGTGTCTTCATCAACTCAGATCTGCATTCTGGCCTCAGGAAACAAAACTGAGGTGTCCAGCCTTGGCAACTTTAAGACCTGTGGACTTCAACTCCCAGAATTCCTCAGGACCAAGGTAGGACCATCCAAGGTCTGGGTTATCATACAATACAGACGTAGCCATGTGTTGGATTCAAGCCTCATGTGGGTTTTGGACAGGAGACTGATAAGACCTTGAGGCAAGCGGTCATTCTGGATGCCAATGTCCACTTTGGGCAAAGTAGACTGTAAGATATTTCCAAGATATTTCCCCTATTTCAACGGATTACTTAGGACTGCAGAATATACTTTATTCTGAATATAAATAATATATATATAAAACGTGCAAGCAGCCCAGGTTCGAATCTCAGAAGGGTGTAGCTGGCTGATGAGAGCTAAGGAGCTCGAAATAGCTATATTAGCTTCCCTTTAACTCTTTGTTAGCAATCCAAATTTAACAAACACACATATATATAAAGATACCTTCTCCTATTGGTATCTAATGATTTATCACCTGTGGTTTGTATCTTATGCTTTATGATCTATAGCTTACCACTTTGTTGTTTGTATGTACACCGAGAGCTTATGCACCGGAGACAAATTCTTTGTGTGTCTAATCACATTTGGTCAATGAAGAATATTCCTTTTCCTATATTTCTGTTCCTATTCCGACTTTGTCAATTTCTGTCCATTTTCCCACGTCTGACGCGCGTACGTTTTGATATAAAGTGATTAACCACATAATAATAAAATCATTTTAACGGCAAAGATAATGAAGATTAAAATTACTCAGCCTTCCACCTTTCCGAGGTCAGTAAAATGAGGACCCAGTTTGGTTCCATAAACTACTTAGAAAGGGCTGTAAAGCACTATGAAGCTGTATATAAGTCTAAGTGCTATTGCTATTGCTATTATTATTATTATTATTATTATTATTATTATTATTATTATTATTATTATTATTATTATTATTATTATTATTATTATTATTATTATTATTATTATTATTATTATTATTGATCATCGCACAGTCAGCAAGATGTTCAGACTGGATTTGGCATTTTTGTTTACCTATCGAGTCCTTCCCAAGGACCTGGGATAGGCAGATGTGGATGTTTGATGATATTACAGATATCGTCGCAGGATGGAAGCAGTTCCTAGTAAGACTGCCTTTTGCAATTGACTAATGGCGAATTTGTCAGTGCCAATGGTGTCCAAGTGGTGCTCCAGTTGTTTTGGGATTGCATCCAAGGCGCCTATTACTATTGGTACTACCCTTGCTTGCCTTTGCCACAGTCTTTCTATTTCTATTTGTAGGTCTTTGTATTTTGTTATCTTCTCCAGTTCTTTCTCGTCTATTCTGCTGTCTCCAGGCACTGCCACGTCCACTATCCAGACTTTTTTGTCTTTTTATCGACAATTGTTAAGTCTGGGGTGTTATGTTGCAGGTGCTTGTCTGTTTGAATTCTGAAGTCCTAGAGCAGTTTAACTTTATCATTTTCTATGACTTTCTCTGTTTTATGATCCCACCAGTTCTTGCTTACAGGCAAATGATATTTCTTGCAGATCTTCCAATGCACCATTGTTGCTACTTTTGTCATGCCGCTGCTTGTAGTCAGTCTGTGCGATCTTCTTGCAGCAGTTTACCAAGTGGTCCACTGTTATTGTTGTTGTTATTATTATTATTATTGCTGTTGTTATTATTATTGCTGTTATTATTATTATTATTATTATTATTATACAATATAATACAGAATAAATTTAAGGAGTTTTGGATCAGGTCATTGTTAATAAGCAGTTGCTGATTGCTTTACCAGCTATGGAGGAATCCTTTTTTTTTTTTTTTTTTGGCCTTGTTCTCCTTCTGTCCT
>JALGBA010001097.1:607500-715000 GCA_023970755.1 Azemiops feae
TCTGTTATTCTATTCTATTCTATTCTATTCTATTCTATTCTATTCTATTCTATTCTATTCCATTCCATTCCATTCCATTCCATTCCATTCCATTCCATTCCCATTCCATTCTATTCTATTCTATTCTATTCTATTCATTCTATTCCATTCCATTCCATTCCATTCCATTCCATTCCATTCCATTCCATTCCATTCCATTCTATTCTATTCTATTCTATTCCATTCCATTCCATTCCATTCCATTCCATTCCATTCCATTCCATTCTATTCTATTCTATTCTATTCTATTCTATTCTATTCTATTCTATTCTATTCTATTCTATTCTATTCTATTCTATTCTATTCTATTCTATCCTTCTATTCATCCTAGCAGCCATTTCAATTGGGAAACCCTCCATTTTTGCAAGCTAGAAAAAAATCGTGGGGAAAGAGGGCCATCTGCAGGTGGAAACCCCCTGGGGAAAAGTTTTGTAATGATGATGGAAGATTTTATACTTTTTACAGGTACGTCCATCACTTCCCAGGGCCACCTGCGGTTTCCAGTCCTGTTTTTCCTGACTGTGACTCTGCAGAAATCCTGTTGCTCATTTACCGGGTGAATGGAGGAGGACGAGGGACAGGACTTCGCCAGGTTTTTCCCCGAGGAAGGAAAAGGTCGAAGGGTTGGGAAACCTGATTTAGGCAAGACCCCTCCTGCAAGGGAGGGAAAAGCCTCATCCTCAAACCGTGGAGGTCTTAGGGCCAGGTGTCACTCCTCGGCCCAGCCCTTCCATGGTGCTGCCCATAAAAAAAAATAAAAAAGGAGAGTTTGTGGATGGCCACATGCCCATTTTGTGACATTTCCAGACCTCCCAAGACAGCTGGCACAGAAAACAAAAGCAGCCGGCTTCTGCTCCGCATTTCGTGTCCTTCGGAAGACCAGGAATTCAGCGAAATGGAAAGAAAAAGATTTCTCTGATCCCGGCGGGCTAGAGGGGTGGTGGATCCAAGACACCCCCTCCCCATGTAAAGAGCACATGCCTGAGGCTGAGCTGCACTTCCTCCGAGCGTGTGATTCCTCCCCTCTCTCTCGCCCCACCCCCGGACACTTTGGGAAAGAAAGATCAGGATGTGGCAAACTAAATTTCAGACTCAGGTCAAAGTTCATGCCACAGGAACAACTCCAAACAAAAGCCCAAGAAGGTATAAAAACCCACCACTCCCTACTACATGTGGTCACTTTTTTTTTTTTCCAGAGCCATCTTTTTGTCTGGCTCTTCTCTTCAATAAACTGCAACCTTCTTTCTAAAGCAGTCTCCAGGTTGTTCATTCCCAGCTTGGACTGGACCCTGATGAAGATTTTTCCTTCAACACATGGACTGTATTTATGACAGTTGCCTGTCACGCGATCCTCATTTGTAATTTTCCCAGCCAGCTTCTGACAAGCAACGTCAATAGGGGAAGCCAGATTCGCTTAACGACCAAATGAATCACTTAACAACTGCACTGATTTGTTTAACAACTGTAGGAAAGAAGGTCTTAAAACCGGGCAAAACTCACTTAACAACTCCCTTGCTTAGCATTTTGGGCTCATTTGTGATTGTGAGTTGAGGACTATGTGTATTACAAAAGGAGTTTAAAAACCTAAAACCCCATGGGCACCGCAGAGTAAAACTATCACAACAATAACAAGCCAAACTGGGGCCAAACTGTATTAAAACCCAATGCTAAGAAATCTGATCCAACTTACCTTCCCTTAAAAAAAGCCACGTAAAAAATGGGCGCATAAGAATTTACAAATTTCAGCAGGAAAGCCTTCAGAATCAACCTCTCCTCAAATGTTTTTTCTGTTTTGGGTACCTCTGCCGTGAAGAAAACATGAAGGAAAGAAAACTTGTTAAGTACGACTCAGGTAAGTGATACAAACAAAAGTAATTGTAGTTGTGCAGTTTCTGGGAAAATATATAGTCTGTTTTCTATGATTCCATGATTCTATGATTCTATGATTCTATATTTCTATGATTCTATGATGATTCTATGATTCTGAGATCCTCTGTTTCTATGATTCCATATTCTGATTCTATGATTCTGTTTCTATGATTCGATGATTCTATGATTCTGAGATCCTATGATTCTATGATTCTATATTTCTATGATTCTATATTTCTATGATTCTATGATGATTCTATGATTCTATGTTTCTATGATTCTATGGTTCTATGATTATTCTATGATTCTGAGATCCTATGTTTCTATGATTCTAAGATTCTATGATTCTATGATGATTCTATGATTCTATATTTCTATGATTCCATGATTCTATGATGGTTCTATGATGGTTCTATGATGGTTCTATGATGGTTCTATGATGGTTCTATGATGGTTCTATGATGGTTCTATGATGGTTCTATGATGATTCTATGATTCTATGTTTCCATGATTCCATGATCCTATGAATCTATGATCCTATGAGTCTATGATTCTATGTTTTTATGATTCCAGGATTCTACATTTCTATGACCCAGGTTTCCAGAATGAGAATTCCTTTTATCCATTAGTGGAAGAACGAGAAGAAACAATGCAGAGAAGAAAAGAATGAGAATATATGGCAGGAGGGCTGCCTGGCGCCTTGGGGAAGACTTATAAGGATCCCTTGGGGTGAAGCAGCTTAGAACAGCCTTCCTCTTCTTTTTTATGGGTTGGATCAGAGAAGATTGGAGGAAGTTGAATTGATTCCTTCTCTTCTGTTCTGTCTTAAACTAATCACCAGGACCTAGTCCTATATGGTGATCTACATCAGCCGAAGCACATTGTTGCAACCTTACTTCTTTTTAAAACAAAAGAAAACACCAACAATTGTATTTTCATGCTTATTAAAGCGTGATTGGGAAATGTTTTCATAATTTTCTCCCCAAAGCGTTCCAAATATATACACAAATGATAGGTTTTTAAAAGAAATAATTTGACAGAGCGCTGCAACAGCCTTTAATTTAAGCGCTAGCCACAATTATTTAATAATAACGTTAAACCCCACTCTCAACATTACTTTTCCGAGAAGTTTCATGCCGTGGGTGTCTAAAACAGGGTAGGCAAGAACTGCACCTCCCCTTCAGTCAAAGTAATATTTTTTTAAAAAAAGAGGCTGATTTCTTTTAAAAAAAAAAAATTAAACTACGGAGTATAAATTACTCTATTTAAAACTTCCCCTTTAGGGACCCCATGGAGCAAAATTTACAAAATTGTAGAGGTATCTTAATCAAGAATAAATATTTTTTCTCTCTCTAGTGAGGTATAATTAATTCATCTTTAGTGTCAGACGAAGGTCCTCAATTAATTTACTGAATTGTATTTGCTGATTTCGCTGTTCTCTCTCACAGTCACAAATACCTTCACTAAAGGCGCTGTTCCCAAAAGCTTGCTCATAGGATCCTGGTTGATGAGAAGCTTTTGTGTCCACCTGCTGAACAAGGGACATCCCACAGGACCAGGATGGACCTAAGGTCACCAGGCAGCAACTTTCCCCTCTTTTCCCACACCTCAGAAAAGAAGCACCTGGACAAATTCAAAATAGATTTCAAGCAAGCAGGGAGAAGAGGATGAAGTCGGGAAAGAACAAGTCAAAGAGAAGTAGAGGAAGGCGCAAAGAGAGAGAGAAAATTAGGTGGCAAAAATGGAAGGTAGAAACGCAGAAGCAAAGGCTGGGATGTGAAGGGACAGAAGAGGGGTATTCTGCTTTTGCCACTGTAGGAGAAAGCGTGGCAGGACCTGGCGTGGCGGAGTGAAAAGAGGAATCGGCCTAGAATCCCTACGTAGCCACAACTGGACCGTGTCCAACTTCCCTTGAATTCCAGGGACCTTTATCGAACTCTAAGCAGGTGCTAACGTTAGTTGCATGAGTAGCAATAAATCAATTTAACTGGACCTTCCCATGTGGACCTGATCTTTCCCCCTGATAACCACTGGTATATGTCAGGATTGAGGACCACTCAACTTTGGCAACACGATTGGGGAAGAAGAGTTCAATGGAGGCCACCCTGAACACTTTTGGTTATCTCTGTTTCCATGAAAAGGAGCACCATCACTCTTCGTATGTCTATTGCATAGTGAAGGCCTGGCATGCTTTCTGCCTCCACAACGCCTTTTCTGTACACCAAAGAGAACCTGTTAGACCAGGGGTAGGCAACCTTGGCTCTTTTATGACTCGTGGACTTCAACTCTCCAGAATTTCTGAGCCAGCCATGCTGAGGGGAAAGGGAGAGGTTTCCAAGCTGAGCCAAGCTGGCTCAGGAATTCTGGGAGTTGAAGTCCACGAGTCATAAAAGAGCCAAGGTTGCCTACCCCTGTGCTAGACCAAAGGGGAATCCTGTGGTTGCTTCTAAGATAAACCCCAGCTATGAATAAGTACAGAAATGGAGAAGATGCCATCAACACCTCCCTCCCACCAAAAAACACCATCTCTAGTGGTCGAATGGAAAGGGGAAGCTGGCAATCCACCATCACTGATGTTCAAACCACAAAGCATTCAGTTGCTTTTGTGGCCAGGCAGCAGCTCACCAATTAAGTCAAGAAAATCTGAGGAACCTCAAGAATTTGGTACGTGCAAATGGGTGCACAAATAAGATCATGGGTGAATAAGAAAGTCCTGGACGGAAAACATCTACTTAGGATAAGTTGCTTATCTCCAGGGAAAAAAAACAAAAGTACCCATTTCGGTCAACTTTTTGGCAACGACTCCATAAATCTCATCCAGGATTAGAATCACCACGAGGTTTATGATGACGGCTGTCGCTGTCACTGTGACTCGCACGTTGGACTTGGATGACCCGTTGGTGCTCATGGAGAGTGCGGCTGCTAAGGTTATCCGGTAGGCAATCACACCAAAGACTATGGAAAAAGTCAGTGAAATCTGGAAAAAGGAGATATTAATAGAATGATATACGCACAGATGTTCTTAGGTAACTCGATGATTGTGGTTGAATAACGATGGGGTTAAAGAAAGAGGGAAAACGTTATTCTTGGAAGATTCAGTGATCAATTCAGCAGCTTCTTATATTTTTCAGGGATGCTCAGTGGTGGGATTCAAATACCTGAACAACCGGTTCTCTTATTGGATGCAGGCCTGGGCCTCCAAGGCCTAGAACAGACTTCCGGAAGTGGCATCCATGCACTTCCAGAGGGCCGTTCTAGGCCGGGAAGGCCTCCTCCCCAGCCTAGAATGGACTTCCCGAAACAGTGTGCATTCAGCCAGTTCTCCAAACTCCGCAAAATTTAGCTACTGGTTCTGCTGAACCAGTGCAAACCGGCTGAATCCCACCACTGGAAATGCTGCTTGCATTAGGGTTAGGATATTTAGTATGATTACTAATCGATCTCAGACAGACCTCCTTTTTTGATCATTGTGACTAAGTGGCAAATAGATTACGCCACACGTAGGCAGAGGGAAGAGGCAACTCGTACAATAAAAGCAGAAGACCCAGCAGCCTAAGAGAAAACACTCAATGTCTCAGTAGAGAATACAAAGGCACAATCTAACTTTGGCGCAGCTTTTTGAGATGGAGAGAGCATCTCATGAATGAGCAGCAACAATAACCACAACAAAATTGTGATTTTCTTCCCCCCCAAAGAGAAATTAGGATCCCACCCATTAGCCTAGATCATCTTGCTTTCTATTGCTGCCTTCCAGCCCTGTGAGAATCATCCTGGCTGGTCAGTGTTTGCTCAAGATGCTGTGGGTTTTTACCGTGCACAGTCGTGAGGCTACGGGTGGCTGTCCAGGTGATTTAAAGGTATTTATTCAAACACTGAAAGTGAAAAGATCAGATTGTTTTCTTTGGATTAACGGTAATATAATCCATCAGCCCGAAACCTACCCTCTTAGCCTTGCCATAATATTTGGGCGAAGCAGAAGCAGAAAGGAGCTGTTTATGTTCCGCCTGGACATTTTGTGTGAGGATATAATTTACGGCCCTGGCTGCTCTATTGGTCAAAACGTAAATGCTCCCATAATTTCAGCAAACCCCCTTCTGTTTATACAGCACAGTTGATGAGGTGACACAAGATAAATAAATCTGGAGCCCTGCTTAAAACTATAACCTATGTGACTTTTCAGGCTGACGTCCACCATTTCTTTTCTTAGTAATTGCAAACTCAGGTAAGGGGAAGGGGAACAAAAAGACACTTTTGAAGAGGGGTGTGTGTGTGCATGCAAGCTTGCCAGAGGAAAAAGGACCAGGCGAGGGTCCAAACCAGCTTGGAAAAGACAACGGAGATCAGCTTGCAGAGAAAAGCGGTCATATTAGACCACGAGTAAAGCTGAGCCTTTGTGTGGCTGGCCTTTGCTCCTTTGTCTTTTGATCATATTAATTAAATTTTTATAAGGACTTCTAGAAGTAGTTGGGGCTGCTTGGAACCCAGCAAAGACCCCCCATTCCTGAGGGAGAGGGAGAGGAAATAAAAAGGACTCCATGTTTGCAGATGGGATGTGAGGAAAAACAGCTACTGGTAGGAAAGATTATGCAGAGCACGAGGCCATGAGAGTGGAAAGCCCCGCCCCATTCTCAGTTGTGGGCGGGGTTATTTGCAGGCCTCTCCCTGGTTGTATCTCCCCATCCTGTCAGAACCAACAGGAGAGGTGTGCTCTGGATCCCATCCATCAGGGAGTGTCCTCTGGTGGACCCAGAAAAAGGGCCTTCTCGTTGGGGTGCCTGCCCTCTGGAACATCATTGCCCCAAAGACTGGACTTGTCCCAGCCCAGCTGGTCCTTCAAAAGGCCTTGAAGACCTGGTTTTGTTACTGAGCCTTAAGCTCCAGGCGAATGGTTGAGCGCGTGTCCTGGTCATGTTAATTGTTGTGTGGGCTGGTCTTTTATCTTGGGTCCTGTACATGTTATTTATTTGTTATAATGTTCCTATCTTGTTTTCAATCATTGTTAGCCACCCAGAGTCCTGTCCTGTATCTGAGATGGAAGGTCACGTAAATTCAATCATTGAATCAATCAGTCAACCACTCAATCAAAAGTCTACATTAGACGTGGCAGGAGACAAGAAGAAGGCTTTGGGAAGGTCAATGTCGCACAATTGAGGGGAAGATCCTCCATTCCTGACCACTGGACCAGTTTGCCATCCTTCACTGCTGCCCGCTTTGCAGGAAAGGATGCAAACAAGCAATCTTGAAGGACGTAACATATGGTAGAAGTCCCAATGGCCCACTATATACCGGGAAGTCATTACCAAAATTCATATCCGTTGTGTGATGTTCTCACAGTTCGTGTGACATGCCTCCTCCCTTCTTTTTTGCCCTCCCCCACCTCCGCCAACATCCATAGGATTGGCTGCCAGGAACCATCTCATCTAAAGCACCCATTATCACCAGCTGACACAGAGAACTCAATACGGGCATCGCTGGCCCGTTCCAAATACTTCAATCTATCAAGCAAGTTTATTGATCAGATGTCAAACTCTGCACCGAACATTGTGTCATACTTGGGATTTGGCTGACAGGGCCTGGAAGGGACGCCAAAGTAGTCTATCACTCTGACAGGGGTGCTTCGGGTGGAAGATTTATGCGGGAAAGAACAGTTGAAGGGGGAACTTGAAGGTGTCAGGGTAAGTTTTCTGTAGACTTCAAGGAAAACAAGACAAGGAGAGTTACCATGAACAAGATGGAAGCACAGTTCACTAGGTAGCCAGAGGTGCGGTCTCTCCAGGTGAGTTTTTCCTCTTCCTCCTGGAACAAGACAGAAGGTTGAAAAATGGAAGTTGTAAAACTATACTATGCTAAATAAGCAAAAAAGATACTTAGGTAATAATCAGTAATACAAGGATAAGAAAGCAAAGGCAGGACCAATAGTAATAGGCACCTTGGGGACAATCGCAAACTGGAGCATCACTTGAACCCCATTGGCATTGACACATTCACCATCCGTCAATTGCGAAAGGCAGCTTTGCTTGGAACAGCTTACATCCTGCGACTGTATCTGTAACACCATCAAACAGCCACCTCTGCCTATCCCAGGTCCTTGGGAAGGACTCGGTAGGTGGACAAAAATGCCAAATCCAGCCCAGTCCGAACATCTGGTTAACCATGCGATGAATTATAATACTTAGGTAATAATTAATCAAGGAACCGCCAAGAACACTCCCAGCCAAACTGACAGGGCAAGCCGCTAGTATATAAAATGAAGAGCAAACCCCACTTCCTTCTAGCACTGATGATGTTACCTAGTTTGGTAATGAAACGTCTGCAAGAAAGCCACCAAGCTCAGAAGCACCAAAGACCCCCACAGTTCCCCCCTGAGCTACGAATATTTTCTTCTGTCGGTAATAATTCAGCATTTTTAAACCAGAGAGCAGTAATTCAGCCTGAAGCAGCACCTGCCAAAAGGTATTTTGTGACATTTGTATCCCAAAGGTGCTTTTTTCAGGAGGCAATTGGACTTTCTATGTTTTTCTTTGAAGACGTTTCGCTTCTCATCCAAGAAGCTTCTTCAGCTCTGACTGGATGGTGGGGGAATGGAAGGACTTATACTCCTTGCAGACAGCTGGTCATTTGCGTTCTTAATTTAGAGAGTCCTTGAGACCATTTGGAGGTCTGTCTGTGTCCTCAGGGTCACCTGAGTAGGTGCGCAAATGGGTGTGGAGCCTTCTTGGAACTGCGCAAAGGACTGTGTTGTACACTGGAGATAGAGGATGTTGTAATTGAACAGCCCTCTCTCAACAGAGGGGGAAGAATACGACATCCTCTGACTACAGTAGACAACACAGTCCTTTCCGCAGTTCCAAGAAGGCTCCACACCCATTTGCACACATACTCAGGTGACCTTGAGGACACCACTCCCCTCACCCCATTTTTACTCTCCTGAGCATCAAGAACAAGACATGTACATTAGGTCATGTTCCTCCCAAAGCTTGCTTGAAGAATACCAGCGGTCTCTCCCTGCCGAAGGGACCTCCGCGCTAATCTAATTTGATCGGTGTCTAATTAACTGTACAAATAGGGCATCTGGAAACTTTTAAATTGATTTTCCTGAAATGCGCATCCTCCTCATTATTGTTATGAGGAAAATATGTGTTGTTCTTGAACGCTTATTATTTCGTAATATTTTGCTCGCCGCAGATGAACTGGATCAAATTCTGGAAGACCTGAGAAAGAGCACGTTGTTTGTGTGTGTAAAGAAAAACAATCTATTTGTTCCAAATTTTGGAAACGGGGAGATTCAGCATGGCACTGAGTGTGGAAGGCTGGAACTGGATTCGGGATTCCACTCAGTCTGAGAATGCTCTATTCCCCATGGAGACATGGGGAGGAGGTAGTTCAAATTACGCTGCCTTGCCCTCGTACAAATTTCCCTGGACTTGGATTCTTTAATTATTAATCCAGGCAACTACAAAGCAGCGCAGGGCCCCAATTTTTATATATATTTTATAATACATTATTAAGTTTTTATAGTTACAAATCTTTAGTGCTTAATAAACAACGTGTTGTCTGGGTTCACCTATTTAACATTAATAGTAACACAACTTCCATTTCTACTCTCTATTCCGCTTTTCTAGCCATTTATAAAAAATTATCCCGTGTTTGAAAATATAATTTAATTGGGATGGCTTTGAGATATGTCATTGCATTGAACCCAGAAGTGGCTTAACTTGACTGGAACGTGTGTTTTTTTTCCAGTCTGGCCCTAAAATCACCTGTCTGAGATATCATTCCGGACAAATTTCTTCTTGAAAACCTCCATTTATGGAGCACCCACAACTTCTGAGACAAGCTGTTCCCTTGATTAATTGTCCTCACTGTCAGGAAATTCCTCCTTAGTTCCAGGTTGCTTCTCTCCTTGGTTAGTTTCCACCCGTTGCTTCTTGTCCTGCCTTCAGGTGCTTTGGGGAATTGCTTGACTTCCTCTTCTTTGGGGCAGCCCCTGAGATACTGGAAGACTGCTGTCATGTCACCCATAGGATGGGCTTGAGTGATAAATTTCCTGTGCTGGGACTTAACATATGGCCCTGCTCCTTTGTCATTGACATGTTCAAACCCACAAGTTTTGTAAATAATAACTGTTTGGACACTCATGCTGTATTCCTTCTCTGGATTCCAGGACCAATTTACGGAAACAGGAAAGCCCTGGTGATGGGATTGGCACATTGTCTTTACTCTTTGCTCACAGAGATGCCAAGAGGCACCCAGTCCAGACGTGCTCAGCTTCACCCCGCATCAAGACAGCATGGCTGAAACTGCACACTTCCACGCCCCTCGCTGATACAGGCAGCCCTTGCCTTACAACATTTCGTTTCGTGACCATTCAAACTTACAACAGCATTGAAAACAAGCGACTCCATTTTTTCACACTTACGATCTTTGCAGCACCCCTGCGGTCATGTGATCAGAATTCGGATGCTCGGCAACTGGTTCACATATATGACGGTTGCGGGGCCCCGCGTCCTCTGATCCCCATTTGTGACTTTTTGACAATCTGGCTTCCAGATTCCCTTAGCAACCGGGTTTCTAATGTGACAAACTGCAGTGATTCCGAGGTCGTAAAATGGGCCAAGGCTCACTTAACAAAGCTCTCACTTAACAAGCTAAATGTTGGGCTCAATTGCCATCGTAAGTCGAGAACTACCAGTGCAGGATCGGCTGCACGTTTTTGGAGGATTTGGGATGGGGGGCGCCTGCTCATTTGCAGCCCCTGCCAATTTTAAGAAGAGATTTGCTGTGGATTCCTGTCCTACGGTATAAATGCCGTTTGATTGGCAGAGGGTTTCACGGACCGCTCCTCCCTTCAGGGTCCCTGGTCACAGCAGTTCCCAGGAAGAAGGTGAAAAGTTACTGTTTCGTGGGAATTGGCCTCCGCCGTTTCATTCTGGGAAACTAACAGGGGCCACCCAGTTTCTTGGAGTTGGGACATTCTGTTTTTGGCTTCCTTCTGCCAGCAGGAATTCCCATCAGAGATGATGTGTCACCCCAGGCGTGGGAAAGGACTTGCTCTCCTGCTATAGCAGGGACCTCATCTCCCTCCAGGTGGTTTTCTTTTTTTTTTTTGCTAATGAGATATTACTAGAGGAATGCAAAAAAAAGGAAACAGGAGAACCAACATGCGGGAAGCGGGCTCTCTTTGTCTCTTTCCAGCTTTCTGCCATGGGACAAAGAGTTTCTTCATCCACCATAGGCAGGTGGATTAAGGCCTGTATTGCAAAGGCATATCAATCTCATTCCCTGTCGGTGCCAGGCCGCCTCACCGCTCATTCCACGCGAAGTGCAGCGACTTCTGCGGCATGGGCGACGCAGGCATCCATTGAGGATATCTGCAGGGCAGCGACCTGGTCGTCGCCTTCTCCTTTTGTGAGGCACTACAGGATAGATACGTTTGCCTCCGCGGAGGCTTCCTTTGGGAGGAGGGTGCTCCAGCAGGTGATTTCAGCTAGCGGGACACAGGCCCAGACTAGTTCCCTCCCTTAGGGACAGGTCAGCTTGGGTATGTCCCATCTGTGGATTCTCCATCTTCATGCTGGAGAAGGGGCGTTGTCTTACCTGAACGCCTTTTCTCAGCATGATGATGGAGAATCCACTCCCGCCCCTTGTGGTTAGTCAGGCCCTGTGTCAGGGGTAGGAAAAAAAGGAAACAAACCAAAAAAAAAGCAGATCAGGGCCTGGGTTAGTACCTGCCCTCCAGCTACAGAGCTCAAGAACTCGAGGAGAACTTTCAAGAACTCCAGGAGGTGTTGTCCCAAAGGTGCCTTTTCCAAGAGGCAACTGGACTTCCTTGTTTTCTCTTTGAAGACATTTCGCTTCTCATCCCAGAAGCTTCTTCAGCTCTGACCGGATGGTGGGGAAATGAAAGGATTTATACTCCTTGCAGACAGCTGGTCCTTTGCCTTCTTTTAGAGAGTCGTTGAGGCCACTTGGAGGTTTACCTGTGTCCTCAGGGTCACCTGAGTGGTGCAAATGGGTGTGGAGCCTTCTTGGAACTGCGGAAAGGACTGTGTTGCAGACTGGAGATAGATGGTGTTGTATCCTTTCCCCTCTGTTGAGAGAGGGCTGTTCAGTTTTGACCTAGACAGCTGGTCATTTGCCTTCTTTTAGAGAGTCATTGAGGCCACCTGGAGGGTGTCATCAGATAACAGTTCCAAGAAGGCTCCACACCCATTTGCACCAGTCAGGTGACCCTGAGGACACAGATAAACCTCCAAGTGGCCTCAAGGGCTCTGTCTGATGGACACCTCAACAAGAGGTGACATGATAGCAGTGTTCCAATATCTCAGGGGCTGCCACAAAGAAGAGGGAGTCAAGCTATTCCCCAAAGTGCCTGAAGGCAGGACAAGAAGCAACGGATGGAAACTAATCAAGGAGAGAAGCAACCTGGAACTGAGGAGAAACTTCCTGACAGTGAGAATAATCAACCAGTGGAACAACCTGCCTCCAGAAGCGGTGAATGCTCCAACACTGGAAGTTTTTAAGAAGAGCCTGGACAGCCATTTGTCTGAAATGGTGTAGGGTTTCCTGCCTGAGCAGGGGGTTGGACTAGATGACCTCCAAGGTCCCTTCCAACTATTATTATTATTATTATTATTATTATTATTATTATTATTATTATTATTATTATTATTATTATTATTATCTTATTATTATATTATTATTATTATTATTATTATTATTATTATTAGTATTATTATTATTATTATTATTTTATTTGTCATGGAAGATGCCTACATGTTCTCAGCTGAAACGGTATTCCGAAAGAGCCCATCAGAAGTGAATTCACACAGCACAGCACACAAGTGGCTGTAAAAGTCCTACCAGAAAGTCCTACCAGATGGAAGCAATACCATCCTCTCTCTCTCTCTCTCTCTCTCCCTCTCTCTCTCTCTCTCTCTCTCTCTCTCTCTCTCTCTCTCTCTCTCTCTCTCTCTCTCTCTCGTTGCAGCCTTTCAATTTCCTCCAACTGCAGCATTCAATCTTTTTTCTACCTAACAGGAGCTCCGGGTTAACAGCATTCATTTTAAATGCCTCCTTTCAATTTCCGATGTCATTAGGAGTTACATAAGACATCGCCAAGAGGGACCATTAACCTGTGGAGGGACCTCTGCTGAGGATCTTAAGCACCCAGCAATATTTTATTCACAAATTGCTCTTCAAAAAGAGAGAGAGAGAGAGAGAGAGAGAGAGAGAGAGAGAGAGAGAGAGAGAGAGAGAGAGAGAGAGAGAGAGAGAGAGAGAGAGCACTCTGCAATGATGGTGATGTCATCAACATTAAAAGCACATCTGCAGCTACACTTTAATAAGGTTTTCATTAATAGCACAATATGCCCTCCATTTAATGCTTGAGGCAGAGGAAGATTTAATACCATTCAAATGTGAATAGAAAAAAGAACACGGTTCTACGGGTTTTTCCCCATCGCCGAGTTTCATCTTTTATTTTAAGAACTTGGGAGGCTAAAACATACAAAAAACAGTTGCTGGAATTGGGTATGTCTAGTTTAATGAAGAGAAGGATGAGGGGGGACATGATAGCAGTGTTCCAATATCTCAGGGGCTGCCCCAAAGAAGAGGGAGTCAAGCTATTCTCCAAAGCCCCTGAAGGCAGGACAAGAAGCAACGGATGGAAACCAATCAAGGAGAGAAGCAACCTAGAACTAAGGAGAAACTTCCTGACAGCTAGAACAATTAACCAGTGGAACAACCTGCCTCCAGAAGCTGTGAATGCTCCAACACTGGAGGTTTTTAAGAAGAGACTGGACAGCCATCTGTCTGAAATGGTCTAGGGTTTTCTGCCTGAGCAGGGGGTTGGACTAGATGACCTCCAAGGTCCCTTCCAACTCTGTTATTCTATTCTAAATAAAAGAGTTTTTAGGAGGCCTGTCAGACAGCTTTTGAGAAGGGAAAAGGCATTAGGCAAATGTTCAGTACCTGGAAAGAGAACAAAGCAAGGAGGAATTTACAAGAATTCCATACATTCAATGTCTCACTCCTTTCAAATCACTTATGCGTATATCTTTCATCATGCACCAAGGCCCTCTGGGATTAATTGGGATTCTCATCTTTAAAACAAGAAAAAAAAGGCGGGGGGAAAAACAACGTGTTTTTTTTTCAGATTGGTGTCAGGCTCTTTCTTCCCCATTTTTTTTTTTTTTTTGGTACTTTATTCCTATTGCCTTTAATAAATCGGATATTGTTCAGCAGAAGGAGAAGGGGGGGAAAAAAAACCTCAGAACTTTTATGAGCTGAGTCCCCAAGTTTTAAGATTTGGTGCCTGCTTTGATTGCTGGTTTTAAGGCCAGGCTGGTGATGTATACACATGCTCATGGGTGGAATCTGTCAAGCGGCACCTGGGATGCAAAATGGAAAGCATTGTGGAGATGGGAGATTGCAATCCGTTGCTAGATAGATTAAAACATACGAAGAACGGCTGCGGGACTTGGGTTTGGCCAGTCTAAAGAAAAGAAGAAATAGGGGAGACATGATAGCAGTTATTCCAGTATCTGAGGGGCTGCCACCAAGAAGAGGGGGTCACTTTGTTCACCAGAGCACCAGAGGGAAGGACAAGAAACAATGGTTGGAAACAGATCAAAGAGAGAAGGAACCTGGAATTAAGGAGAAACTTCTTGACAGTTAAGACGATTAACCAGTGGAACAACTTGCCACCAGAAACCGTGGGTGCTCCATCACTGGAGATCTTTAAGAAGAGGCTAGACAGTCACTTGTCTGAGATGGTATAGGTTCTGCTTGAACAAGGGGCTGCAGGGGGATGCAGCTGTTGTTCAAATGTTTTAGTCTCCAGGCCTTTGATCATCTTAGTTGCTCTTCTCTGAACTTTTTCCAAGGTCTCAACATCTATTTTGTAGTAAGGTGACCAAAATTGGCTGCAGTATTCCGGGTGTGGTCTCACTAGGGTTTTATAAAGCGGTACTAATACCTCGCCTGATCTTGATTCTATGCCTCTGTTTATACAACCCAGGATTGTATTAGATTTTTTGGCTGCTGCTGCACACGGCTGGCTCATGGTCAAGTGATCGTGAGGATTATAGACTTTTCGTCTAAAACCAGAGCATTTCTGGGGATTCTTGTACCGTGATTTAATCTTCCTTCTGATAAACATAATTAATAAGTTCCCTTAGATTCTTATTCCTGGCATTGGGTTTTCTGTCCAGATGGTCAGAGGGAAACAATTATGCATATGGGACGGGGATCCTTCACGAATTCCAAATCTATCCCATTGTTTTCCAAATAAAACCACTCTTGGGATTTTAAATGAGCAGCCAAGGGGTGGATTTCACAAAAGGCAGATGAGTTAGTCTATCATAGATCTGATCCCAGCCTTTCAGGAAAGAGTTTTCTGTTAAGGGAGGAATCCTTGGTGCTCTCTGAGCTTGCTTGTTTTCTTGCAGACGTTTCATTACCCAACTAGGTAACATCATCAGTGCTAGAAGGGAGTGGGGTTTGCAGGGAGGAGGAGGAGGAGGAGGAGGAGGAGGAGGATGACGACTGTGGGGTCCTCGGTGGTCTCTGAGCTTGCTTGTTTTCTTGTAGATGTTTCATTACCCAACTAGGTAACCTCATCAGTGCTGGAAGGGAGTAGGGTTTGCAGAGAGGAAGAGGAGGGACAGGAGGAGGAGGAGGAGGTGGAGGAGGAGGAGGAGGAGGAGAACTGTGGGGTCCTTGGTGCTCTCTGAGCTTGCTTGTTTTCTTGCAGACGTTTCATTACCCAAACTAGCTAACATCATCCATGCTAGTTACCTAGTATGGGTAATGAAATGTCTGCCAGAAAACAAGCAAGCTCAGAGATCACTAAAGACCCTTTGATGGTACAGAATAAGAGAGTTGGAGCAGCGAGAATGACATTTGCACAGTATTGGAAAAATGAAGAAACACCAACGGAAGGAGACACAATCAGGAAAATTTTGGACTGTGCAGAAATGGACAGGCTTTCATTGTAAATGAAAAGGAAGGAAGATACAGAATATTTTCAAACATGGGATAACTTCTACAAACGGCTAGAAAAACGGAGTAGAGAGTAGGAATGGAAATTGTATTATTATTAACGTCAAATCTGTGGACCCAGACCACATGTTTATTAAGCACTAAAGATTGTAACTATAAAAACGTAATAAAATATCTATCTCTATAAAAAAGAATAAGAGAGTTGGAAGGGACCTTGGGGGTCTTCTAATCCAACCCCCTGCTCAAAGCAGGAGGCCTTGTATCATCCTGGTCAAATGGCTGTCCAATTTCTTCTTAAAAGCCTCCAGTGATGAAGCATCCACAACTTCCAAAGGCAAGCTATTCCACTCGTTAATTGTTCTCACTGTCAGGAAACGTCTCCTTAATTCTAGAATTGGATTTCTAGAATTAGGGGTGACATGATAGCAGCGTTCCAATATTTGAGGGGCTGCCACAAAGAAGAGGGGGGTCCACCTAGTCTCCAAAGCACCTGAAGGCAGGACCAGAAGCAATGGATGGAAACTCATCAAGGAGAGAAGCAACCTAGAACTAAGGAGAAACTTCTCAACAGTGAGAACAATTAACCAGTGGAACAACCTGCCTCCAGAAGTGGTGAATGCTCCACTACTGGAGATTTTTAAGGAGAAATTGGACAGCCATGTGTCTGGGGTGGCTTGCCTTCAGAATTTGTGGGTGCTCCATCACTGGAGGGTTTCAAGAAGAGCCTAGACGAACCTTTTAGAGACTGAGTGCCCAAACTGCAACCCAAAATCCACTTATGCATCGTCGAGTGCCGGGTGGGTGTGGCCCATTGGGTGGGCGTGGCCCATTGGGTGGGCGTGGCTGCGGTGGTAACGGCAGACTGGGTGGGACTAAAAAGTTCAATCAATCAATTCCAACTTTGCAAGATCTTTTTTTTTTCCGCGAGAAGTTGAAATGGACTGATTGAACCTTTTTTTTTTTGCACACGGCGGCGGAGGTCTAAAGCGAAAAGGTTTTATAAAACCCAGCTTGAAGGCCTAGGACTGGGGCGACGGCGCACGTGCCCACAGAGAGGGCTCTGAGTGCCGCCTCTGGCACCCGTGCCGTGGGTTCGCCACCACTGGCCTAGACAGACACCTGTCTGAAACGGTATAGGGTCTCCTGTTTGAGCAGGAGGTTGGATTGGAAGACCTTCAAGGTCCCTTCCAGCTCTGTTCTGACTGATTGACAGAAGACTGTTCCAGTGCTTCAAGGACCACTCCTTCTGAAATAACCCCCAATCGTCAGATTTGCCATCGTGAAAACAACACAGAAGGCCAGCCAGATCTGGCACTGAAATAAACACAACCAGGGAGGGGGGGGGGGAATCAATTCATTTTGGATTCGCAAACAGCCCCAGGCTTTTTCTTTTTTTAAAAAAAGTGACCTTTACTATATAACCCCAGATGATGCCTTCTTCCTTACTCAGCCTCTTTGCTGGACTCACGGAATGAATACTCTTTTTTTCTCTGCTTTCATGTCCGAATGAAAAGTCATGAAAATGTCACTGAACTAGTATGTTTTGCCAAAATTTCATTGTAAGGGATCCCTACTAAGGGATGTTTCCACTTTGCCTCAAGATGAGCTGTAGGCAAGGCAAATACTATCAAGAAGTTTGTTGCCATTGCTTTGAGGTTGGGGTTGGGGTAGACTTTTATTTTTTTAAATGGCAAATAATCACAGAATTGATCATTGTGGGACTGATTTTTAGGTTTAGGTTCTAGGTTGCTTCTCTCCTTGATGAGTTTCCATCTGTTGCTTCTTGTCAGAAAGCTATTTTATAACCAGTGGGCTCTGGAAATATTTACAAGAAAATGTACATATTTTAGAGAAATGCCTTCACATGATATACGTCAAGTGGTATTTATACTGAGTTTGAGAAGTAGAGTAGAGTAGAGTAGAGTAGAGTAGAGTAGAGTAGAGTAGAGTAGAGTAGAGTAGAGTAGAGTAGAGTAGAGTAGAGTAGAGTAGAGCAGGGCAGGGCAGGGCAGGGCAGGGTAGGGCAGTGGAATAGAACAGAACAGAACAGAACAGAACAGAATAGAATATAGAATGGGATAGAATGGAACGGAACGGAACAGAACAGAACAGAACAGAATAGAGCTGGAAGGGACCTTGGAGGTCTTCTAGTCCAGCCCCCTGCTTAAGCAGGAGAACCTATGCCATCTCAGACAAGTGACTGTCCAGTCTCTTCTTAAAAACCTCCAGTGATGGAGCACCCACGATTTCTGGTGGCCAGCTGTTCCACTAGTTAATTATCCTCACTGCCAGGAAGTTTCTCCTTATTTCCTGGTTGCTTCTCTCTTTGGTCAGTTTCCAACCATTGTTTTTTTCTATTAGACAGAATGCTTTAAAATTTAGCATCTTTGGTTAGTGAAGTTGCAGCTGATCTGGTTTTGACTGTGTTTCTAGAACCGGGTTCCATAAAACTGGATTTGGAGTTCTTGTTTCCTTTTCCATAGCTATTAATAACAGTAGCAACAGCTGGTTTGCTCAATATTTAAAATATGAAGCCCGTTAATGCAGACATGGCGAGTCTGCTGAGGTCCTTCAGCTTCTTCATCCACGAAAGGAAACTTGCCTCTTTTTTCTCTCTCTTGTCTCTCCCAAAGGGATCAAGCAGAAATTCATTTGGCTTGCATTTTAATATGAGGTTGATCTAATTTTACGCTTCCTTTTCCAATTTTTTAATTTTTTTTTGTGATGCAGTTTTCTCGTAGGGGGGAAAAAACAGATTCATCAGAGAGAATCGCCTATGACTGCGTGAGTGCAAAGGAAAGTTGAGTATAAAAATGGAACAAAAAGGGATGCAAAGTTTCCTATGGGTTTCTAAGAAGAAGAATAAAAAATCACAAACAGATGCAGAAATGGAACGGAATTAATGGAACGAACATGTTCAAACCTTCTAGAACAGAAATACTTTCCGGGCTTGCACCCCACCCTTCCTTCGCGTTTCTGGCACCCCAAAACACTTTCTCAAGCTAGTTGTCACTGTAAGTCTCCAAGGTGTATCTTGCTGCTGGACCAATTAGTTGCTTACTTGCTACACTGCCACCCCGTGTTGTATTTGGAGAATTTCTTTCCCCCTGTTCCTTGGGTTTTAGACGAGGGAGAAAAATCTCTCCCAACACCTGATTTCACAGTAGAGCAATTAAAAATTACAGCATGCCTTGGCACGGGATAGGGTACGTCAAGAACCAGGTCTTAACAAATGAATAAATTGAGTTTTGTAAAATTCATAATCAAGAGTTTCCAGTCAACAAAAGACAGGCTGGAATAGTTCTGAACCATTAGGAATGTTGTTAAAGACACGCCATCGAAAGAACGAACCAACACATCCCAGAGAAACTATAAACAAATGTTCTCTCGCAATCACAGCCTTTTCTTTAGAATAGAATAGAATAGAATAGAATAGAATAGAATAGAATAGAATAGAATAGAATAGAATAGAATAGAATAGAATAGAATAGAATAGAATAGAATAGAGCTGGAAGGGACCTTGGAGGTCTTCTAGTCCACTTAAGCTGGAGAACCTATGCCATCTCAGACAAGTGACTGTCCAGTCTCTTGTTAAAAATCTCCAGTGATGGAGCGCCCACGATTTCTGGAGGCCAGCTGTTCCACTGGTTAATTGTCCTCACTGTCAGGAAGTTTCTCCTTAATTCCAGGTTGCTTCTCTCTTTGTGTAAAATCAGTTAGGACAATCAATATATATCAGCTTTTCCCCCCAGTAAGATTTGATGAGTGATCTTTCCATTAGGCAGGACTATCCCTAGCAGTGTTCCAATATTTGAGGGGCTGCCACAAAGAAGAGGGGGGGGGTCCACCTATTCTCCAAAGCCCCTGAAGGCAGGACAAGAAGCAACGGGTGGAAACTAATCAAGGAGAGAAGCAACCTAGAACTAAGGAGAAACTTCCTGACAGTGAGAACAATTAACCAGTGGAACAACCTGCCTCCTGAAGCTGTGAATGCTCCAACACTGGAGGTTTTCAAGAAGAAAGTGGGCAGCCATTTGTCTGAAATGGTATAGGGTTTCCTGCCTGAGCAGGAGGTAGGACTAGAAGACCTCCAAGGTCCCTTCCAACTTCTTCATCATCATCATCATCGTCATTGTTATCGTTATCATTGTTATCATTATTATTATTATTATTATCGTTGTTTTGTTGTTGTTGTTGTTGTTGTTGTTGTTGTTGTTGTTGTTGTTGTTGTTATTATTATTATTATTATTATTATTATTATTATTATTATTATTATTATTATTATTATTATTATTATTATTATTATTATTATTATTATTATTATTATTATTATTATTATTATTATTATTTGTGGAAGATGCCTATTCTTTTCCTATCTTTTCCTTCCTCTCTTTGACCATCAGATCCAACTGGCTTTTAATTTTTCTCCTTGGCACCTATTCCTTATTATAATCCCGAGTGCCAAATCCCCCATTTTCTTAATGTAAAAAAACAATAATGATAATCCCTCCACACCCTTGGCAGCGTGTGCTAGGTTTATTATATGCACGCAACATATTTACAGATGGCCCAAGAGGAACAGCGTGTATTCCTGTTTGAGGTCTCATGGTAGCGGCAAAGATGAGATTTTGCAAAATAAATGGCTAATTACAGGTTTGGTTTCTTTTGCCAAGTCCTTAGATTGAGGTTCTGATTTCTGGCTAAATCAAACTCGGATTTTTAAAAAAAAATTATTTAACTTGTATGGCATAGCAAAATGCAGCCTAGTGTACAAAATTCACAGAAACAATATATAAAAAATGTGTACTAAAGTATAAAACACCAGGGCAGTGAACTCAGAATAAGAAAACCGATGACGCTCTCACAGATCAAACTAGCTCACATCCTCGTCACGCAACTGCAGACAATCCCAAGAAGACAAAAAACATGACCTCATTGAAAGTTAGGCCAGAATAGAGCGGGAAGGGACCTTGGAGGTCTTCTAGTCCAGCCCCCTATTCAAGCAGGAGAACCTCTACCATCTCAGACAAGTGACTGTCTAGCCTCTTCTTAAAAATCTCCAGTGATGGAGCACCCACAACTTCTGAAGGCAAAGCTGTTTCACTGGTTAATTGTCCTCACTGTTAAGAAGTTTCTCCTTAATTCCAGGTTGCTTCTCTCTTGGGTCAGTTTCCAACCATTGTTTCTTGTCCTCCCATCTGGTGCTTTGGAGAATACTTTAACCCCCTCTTCTTTGTGACAGCCCCTCAAATACTGGAATACTCAGAATAGAATAGAATAGAATAGAATAGAATAGAATAGAATAGAATAGAATAGAATAGAATAGAATAGAATAGAATAGAATAGAACAGGAAGGGACCTTGGAGGTCTTCTAGTCCAGCCCCCCGCTCAAGCAGGAGAACCTATACCATCTTAGACAAGTGACTGTCTAGCCTCTTCTTAAAAACCTCCAGTGATGGAGCGCCCACAATTTCTGGTGGCAAGCTGTTCCACTGGTTAATTGTTCTCACTGTCAGGAAGTTTCTCCTTAATTCCAGGTTGCTTCTCTCTTTGATTCCAGGTTGCTTCTCTCTTTGTGTAAAATCAGTTAGGACACTTGGAGGGATAGCACATAAATGCAGTATGTACAGTATACAGATCTCACAATTATAAAGACAGCATCAGGAAGACCAGAGCTCAGAATGAATTAATTAGCAAGTGACTAAAGCGACACTGGAGGACCTGTCACAAAGAAGAGGGAATCAATCTACTCTCCAAAGCCTGTGAGGGCAAGACAAGAAGTAACAAACGGAAGATCATTAAAGAGAGATGCAATCTAGAACTAAGGAGAAACTTGCTAACAGTGAGGACAATCAAGCTTTGCCTTTAAAAGTTGTGGGTGCTCCATCACTGGAGGTTTTCAAAAAGAGACTGGACAGCCACTTGTCTGGGATGGTATAAGGTCTCCTGCTTGAACAAGGGGCTGGACTAGAAGACCTCCAAGGTCCCTTCCAGCCTTATTATTCTACGTTCTAAAACAACCAAGCCATTCAACTCCTTTGAGCTCTGTGGAGCCTAACAAGAGACACCCATTGCTCTAGACCAGGGGTCTTCAAACTTGGCCCTTTTATGACTTGTGGACTTCAACTCCCAGAATTCCTGAGCCAGCCATGCTGAGGGGAAAGGGAGAGGTTTCCAAGCTGAGCCATGCTGGCTCAGGAATTCTGGGAGTTGAAGTCCACGAGTCATAAAAGGGCCAAGTTTGAAGACCCTTGCTTTAGACAATCATAAAGAGAAGAAGGAGGGATAGAATTTTATCCTGAGGGTAATAATTGATCTGGGAATAACTCATTCTCTTCCATGAGTTCAAATCTTCAAGACAAGATGATTTGCATCCTGGGGTTATGAAAAAAAACACTTTTATCTATTAGCTTGGAGAGCACATGGAGAAAGGGTAATGGGACGGATGACTATGAAGGGGGTCAGTTTATCCCTTAACATTAAAAAAGTAAGAAAGGAAGGCCTGGAAAAGCACAGACCAGCCAATCTGACCTTAATGGATCAGAATATTCCAAGCAACATCGTACAGCTATTGATCTGGAAACATTGCAATTAAATCACTCAAATTATTGGTCGGCATGCACACATGTCAGATCAATCTCATTTCATTTTTTTAGATTGGATGGCCAAGAGTACATTTTGAGAATGCTGAGGGCATAATATATCTTGATTTGAGCAAAGTCTAGCAAAATTATGGGCTGGGTGGCCTATTTGGTGAATCCATGCCTGGATCAGCAAACTGAAAATATGTGTAATGTCAAGGGTCAAGAATTGATGCTGGACTCAGAACTATCCAATGTTTTTTTTATAACAGAATAACAGAGTTGGAAGGGACCTTGGAAGTCATCTAGTCCAACCCCCTGCTCAGGCAGGAAACCCTATACCATTTCAGACAAATGGCTGTCCAATCTCTTCTTAAAAACTTCCAGTGTTGGAGCATTCACAACTTCTGGAGGCAGGTGTTCCACTGGTTGATTGTGCTCACTATCAGGAAATTTCTCCTTAGTTCCAGATTGCTTCTCTCCTTGATTACTTTCCATCCGTGGCTTCTTGTCCTGCCTTCAGGCGCTTTGGAGAACAGCTTGACTCCCTCTTCTTTGGGGCAGCCCCTGAGATATTGGAACACTGCTATCATGTCACCCCTAGTCCTTCTCTTCATTAAACTAGACCTACCCAATTCCTGCAACTGTTCTTTATAAGATTTAGCCTCCAGTCCCCTAATTATTTTTTTAATTTATTTTTTTAATAACTAAAGAACTATAGTTCTAAAGCATAGAACTGAGATACTTTATGAACTAGAAGGTAGAAGTGAATTTCTAAATGATCTTGAGGAATCTGGAGGGCTGAAACACAGTTCCCCTCTATTCTGCATTGGTCCAGCTTTGGGTAATAAATAAATAATTATAAAAAAAATAAATAATTATTTACAATTATTCTGTTTGTTCCGCAGCTTCACCTCAAGGGTTCACTATAAATGTTTCAGCTCTCCAATTTTAGCAAAAACCATTCTTCTGAAATGTTAGCACCTTTAGGGCCCTGTTCTGGTGATAAATCACCATTTACCTTTTTGTACTGGCTTTCTTTCCCTACATTCCAGGCAACGGATAAAATATTTACAGCAACATGAAGTTCATTACCTTAATGGCAAAACCTGTTATTCACTTTAACTGTATTCCAATAGCTAAAATGCTGTCATTAACTGCCATGGGATCCCCTGTTTTATGAGACTCACATAGATGACTCTGATTACAAAGAAACATGCAGTTAATTCCATCTCTAAAAAGAAAATGTAGGTTTAGGATTATCAAAAGGCATTTGAGGGGCCGTTACCAAACCCCGATCCAATTGTATAGTCAAAAGATATTTAAACTGGTTATCTGCCCTTCAGTAGTTATGGACAATGCAAATTCTTCTTGTGGTCCTAAAAGACTAACAAAAAATAAGGTTATCTAAGGTATCATTTCACCCCTCAGTTCCAGACCAAAAAACCCCCGAAAACCTGCAAATCTCAAATTGTGGTTATCCCAGAATATCAATTTCTGTTAGGGAATCAAATTTAAGCCTCCAGCAACATTGAAATATATCTTTCTGCCTTAAATGCAAAAGAAATATAACTAGGTTTGGAGTAGCAACTAATTAAAATGGCAAAGGACGTATCATACCTATCCAATTACACCCACATTTTTTTTCTTTTTTGTCTTAGGTAGAATCATTTAACTTCCCCAATCAGGCTAACAATGAAGGTGGGAAGTGAAAAAAAAAACCTTTTTCATATGAAATCAGAGTTTGAAAAGAGAAAACTTAGGGCCCGTTTTGTCTCCTAAAAACCTGCTCAGAATCCTATCAATTTGTTTAAATAATGTAGTGGTATTTACGTATGCATATCTAGATAGATAGATAGATAGATAGATAGACAGACAGACGGATGGATGGACGGACGGATGGATGGATGATATATAATAGACAGATGATAGGTAGGTAGGTAGGTAGGTAGGTAGGTAGGTAGGTAGGTAGGTAGGTAGGTAGGTAGGTAGGTAGATAGATAGATAGATAGATAGATAGATAGATAGATAGATAGATAGATAGATAGATAGATAGATAGATAGATAGATAGATAGATAGATAGACTGGACAGCCATTTGTCTGAAATGGTATAGGGTTTCCTGCCTGAGCAGGGGGTTGGACTAGATGACCTCCAAGGTCCCTTCCAACTTTATATTATTATTATATATTATTATTATTATTATTATTATTATTATTATTATTATTATTATTATTATTATTATTATTATTAGATAGATAGATAGATAGATAGATAGATAGATAGATAGATAGATAGATAGATAGATAGATAGATAGATAGATAGATAGATAGATAGATAGATAGATAGATAGATAGACTGGACAGCCATTTGTCTGAAATGGTATAGGGTTTCCTGCCTGAGCAGGGGGTTGGACTAGATGACCTCCAAGGTCCCTTCCAACTTTATATTATTATTATTATTATTATTATTATTATTATTATTATTATTATTATTATTATTATTATTATTATTATTATTATTATAGATAGATAGATAGATAGATAGATAGACAGATAGATAGATAGATATCACTCTAGGAGTGACATTCATTTTGAAAAAAGAAATTTCTTGCCCAAAGACCAAAAGACATTTTAAATCAATATCAAGATCTCCAATTAAATAGTTGGAAATGTTTGCCAATGAAGAGATCTTCCTAGGATATTCAAACTATATTTAAAACTCCAGACTTTACAGATTCCCACAGAGACCATACAGCTTATAGAAAATATGTTAGACTTCTTCCATCTAAGTGAATAACCAGAAAGCTTACTAAACTGTTGCACTGAGCCCAAACGTTTTGGTAAAGAACGCTAATAATTACCAAATGCACCGTGGCAGCCTGAGCACTAGCAAAGATAATGTAACGCTCTATAAGTTTTGATCGGCTGTGCTTTCCTTGCCTTTTATGGTGAAAACTCCTTCCCGGGGAATCAATCCCAGTTCTTCCTTAGTATGGCACTCCATTCCTCTGCTGCATTATATTTGTAACTCATTATGCCACAGATTTGGTACACCCTCCTTGATTTTCTCTGAAACCGGTTTGACATCTGTCAAAGTTCTTCTGCTAGTTTGATTCATAGCTTCCAAACCGTGACATTTTACCAAGTGAACTTCCCGAAAGACTGGGGGACACGGTGAGCGTTTCCTGCACCCAGATAGTTTGTTAGTTGTGGTGGAACTTGAAGCTTCTACTGATGCTGATCAGATGCACGGCTATCTCCAAATTTCTCTCAATTTTTTTGCTTAGGATGGAATTTATGGGCTTTCAAGGTTCAGAGTGTTCCAACTGAGTTAGAACATAGGATAATAGACATGGAAGGGACTTTGGAGGTCTTCTAGTCCAACCCCCTGCTGGAGCAGGAGACCCTAAACCATTTCAGATCAATGGTTGTCCAGTTTCTTTCTGAAAGCCTCCAGTGATGGGTGCACCCACAACTTCTGGAGGCAACTTCTGTTCCACTGATTGATTGCTCTCGCCATTAGGAAATTTCTCCTTAGTCCCAGGTTGCTTCTCTCCTTGCTTAGTTTTCATCCATTGTTTCTCCTCTTGTCTTTTGGTGCCTTTGAAATGTAGTTTAACCCCCCCCCCCTTTGGATCTTAAAATTTGGTTGAAAGACGGGTAGTGGCATCAGCTTTCCAAAAAGGCCCAGTCAAGAAATAGACACCGCAGGAATTCCAGAAATGCTAGTCAATTATGTAAGGTCTATTAACAGAATCCTGTCCCAAACCGTCACTGAAAATGGGGTCAAGGCCCGGGTGTTCTGATTCTTTTTCCCAGGCTTTTTAGTTCCCCAGGGCTAAGATATTCACCCAAGTCTGACCTGAGGCCTGGGGGAAGAGCCAAGTTTTCATGGGTCTTTTAAACATGGTCAGAATGGAGGCCATAGGGATGTTGGGGGGTAAGTTGACCCAGAGGGCAGGAGTTAAAACAGAGAAGGCACATAGTCCCTAGAATGGAAGGGATTTGATGTAGGTCAACTCTGCCCATGTCAACGTCCAGCTCAAGTATCCGAATAAAAGTCCGTTATTTTTTATTTTCCGAAAAGCTTACCGCTTATTGAATCCACGGCCCGGTAAAGGCGAGGCAAAACTAACTCTAAAACTCTAAGGCATCAGACCCTAGCATATAACCATGACTTTCTCAGCCAAAATCCCCAGATGTCCACGTAATTCATGTAAACGCGTTGTCTTTGTGACGGGAGCCATCTGCTATCTTCTTCACACCTGGTAGAACGTCCTTGAAAGCTTTCCATACGGCCGACTTTCAGCAAGCTTCCGTAGAACTGGAGAGGTTTTCGTTTCTCTAACTAACCCATTCAAAAACAACAACTCCCCCCCCCTCCCCGCTTATTCTAATGGCAAGATGAAAACAGAGAGGCACGTAGCTGCCAAATTTTCACTCTTGGCCGCCCAATAGTATAGCGTGGGCTGAAATTACAAAAGACAGATTGTCCCTTAGGTAATAAGGCCCTATCCACGAAGGGCTTTATAGTCAGTAACAGCACTCAGAATCTAGATAAAGGTGAAAGTTTCCCCTGTCCAGTTGAGACTGGTGGGAAGTGCTCATCTCCACTTCTTAGCCAAGGGAACCAGCATTGTCTGAAGACAATTTCCATGTTCCTGTGACCAGCATGACTATATACCGAGAAGCACAGTACACCGTTACCTTCCCACCGAAGTGGTACCTATTTATCTACTCGCAATTGCAGGCTTTCAAACTGCCAGGTGGGCAGGAGCTGGAGCGAGGAACGGGAGCTCACCCCGTCGGGCAGCGCTCAGGTCTTGAACACGGGCTGTCAGCTTTCCAGCTAACAAGCTCAAAACCTACCGGTAACTGAAGTAGATCATTGTGTCCTAGAAGGGCACAATGAGATCCACCCATCATTGTCCATCCTGCTCAGTGGTGGGATTCAAATACCTGAACAACTGGTTCCCTTATTGGATGCAGGTCTGGGCCTCTGAGGCCTAGAATGGGCATCTGCAAGTGGCATCCATGCACTTCCTGTGGGCCGTTCTAGGCCTGGGAGGCCTCCTCCAGGCCTCCCAGGTCTAGAATGGACTTCTGGAAGTGGCATCCATGCACTTCCTGTGGGCCGTTCTAGGCCTGGGAGGCCTCCTCCAGGCCTTCGAGGCCTGGAATGGACTTCCGGAAGCAGTGTGCATTCAGTCGGTTCTCCGAACTCAGCAAAATTTAGCTACCAGTTCTACCAAACCAGCTGAATCCCACCACTGATCCTGCTGCATTCTGGACCAACTGCAGCTGCTGAATAGTTTTCAAGGGCAGCCCCAACTTCGGGGCATTGTAATAGTCCATGAAGGAGGCGACCAAAACATCACTGACCATCTGGCAGTCTGCTAGTCCAGGTAGGGGTGCAAGTGGCTCACAAGATGAATTTGTGTGACATCCTCCAAGCTGCAGCTTAACGTTCCTCAGTTTTAACTTGAAAATGCATGTTTTTACATGCGCCTCGGTACTTTGTTTCAGGCAGTACAGATAGTCCTTGTTTTACAACCGTTCATTCAGTGACCACTTAAAGTTAGAATGGCACCGAAAAGAGTGACTTACAATCATTTTTCACACTTAACGCCCGTTGCAGCATCCCCACGGTCACGTGATCAAAATTCAGACGCTTGGAAACTGACTCGTATTTATGACGGTCGCAGTGTCCCCGGGGGGTCATGTGATTCCCTTTTGCAACCTTCTGACAAGCAAAGTCAAGGGGGGAAGTCAGATTCACTTAACGTCTGGGTGACCCACTGAACAACTGCAGTGATTCGCTTAATGACTGTGGCCAGAAAGGTTGCAAAACGGGGCAAAATTCACTTAACACTTGTCTCGCTTAGCAACCAAAATTTTGGGCTCCGTGGTAGTCGTAAGTGGAGGGCTGCCTGTAAATGTATCATAAAGTGTGGAGAATAATTGTTGATGACAAGAAATATGAATTAGGGCAATCAAAGTGTGAACCAGACTAAATCCTCAAAGATCACTCTGATCCTATGACAGTTTATATAGAATTTCTGCTTTAATCGATCAACCACTTCCCTTGGGTATCGATCAGTCAATTAACTTAAAATACATGTGAATATCCATCATATTGAAAATCCAATGGTTTTTTTTTCTTTTAAAAGGGAAGGAACGTATAAACCAGAAATGTTATAATTACCAGAACTTCAGAATTGCAATAGCCCCAAAGACAATCGTTCTTTTAGCTCTTCACCCGTTCACATTTATTTGATTAAAATCTATTAGTAAAAAGTGAGTCGAATAGATGTTAGGTACGCCTATTTACACAATATTTATTACAGCGTGCAGCCCTCATAAAAACATAAAACAGGAATTAAAAGGATCACAGAAACTTCGGTGTCCTACCTCATCCTGACTCACGATTTTGGTATTTTCAGTTCTGCCTTTCTTCTGCAATAATCTGGTTTCGTATTCTGGCCTGGGGTGTTCCTAAATCAAATAAAAAAATAAAAAATGTGGAGTGAATTTAACATCTGAGTAGCAAGCCACACAAAAAAACATCCAAATACTACGGCGATCTTAATTCCTGCACATTTGAACGTGAGCAGGAATACTGGTAAGGGATGCTTGCGACGTAAAAGTTGTGATGGTTCAGATGGAACAAGAAGCCAAATAATTAGACGCTGCTTGGTGTACTGAGTAGCAGAAAGGGTGAAAGAACACACTGCAAGTAAATGCTTTAAAATACAGACTAAGGATACTGTAGGAAGTCAGCACTCCCCCCCCCCAGAGAAGGAAATATTTTGGGGAATATTAAAAAGAGGCAGGATAGAATATTTCCCCTAAAGAAGAAATGGAGAAAACATCTTAACAAAGGCAGAAAGCAGCCCCAGTCTTCCTGCTATAGGGGAAAAAAGCCTCAAGCAAAAAGGCCAGTCATTAGATTTTTAATTGATATTCAGAAAGACTGGGCCGATCTATTCATAAACAAAACACCTTCAGCCCCCATAGCCGATGGGATTAAGAATTTACATTCCCCCACCCAAATGCTAAGGACAGGACATGACCTGTAGGACATAATCCGATTAACCCACCAACATTGACACAAGGCTCGTTACATTGCACAGCCCCTTGGAACATCTCAATCAGAAGGTATAAAAGCCTATCCACTCTCAGCTCCATTTGGTCCTGTGTCCCAGAACTGCATGCTGTTGCTGGTTCAATAAACCTTCTTCCCTAAGCGGCCTCCATTTTATTTCCAGCATCTTAGCCTCCATTTTATTTATAGTGTCTTACTCCTGTCTTGGAACTGGACCTGATTTTTCTTTCAACAATACATGTAATCGATTCTGGAAAACCTGAAGGACAATCACTGACATATAAAGTTAATATCCTGCAAGTAGTCTACCAGGAATGACAGATTAACAGAGTTGGAAGAATCCAACCCCCTGCTCCAGCAGGAGACCCTAATCATTCTGGACAAATGGTGCTCCAGTCTCCTCTTGAAAATCTCCAGTGATGGAGCGCCCACAGCTTCTGGAGGCAACTTGTTCCACGGAAGTTGTTTCACTGATTAATTGTCCTCACTGTCAGGAAATTCCTCCTTAGTTCTAGGTTGCTTCTCTCCTTGGTTAGTTTCCATCCGTTGCTTCTTGTCCTGCCTCCAGGCGCTTTGGAGAATAGCTTGACCCCCTCGTCTTTGTAGGAGCCCCTCAAATGTTGGAAATATCATGACACCCCTGGTCCTTCACTTTGTTAGACTAGACATATCCAATTCCTGCAACCGTTCTTCATCTGTTTTACCCTCCAGTCCCCTAATCATCTTTGTTGGTCTTCCATTCTTATTATAATTTTCTGGTTTTCATTTTAGATACATCATTCTAGCTTCTAAGTACACAGTCATTCAAGTGTTCAATATTGTTGGTTACTCTAATTGAATAGCTTGTCAATTCAAGGTCTAGGATACAGGGATCAGCCAAAATCGGATTTGAATTTGCAAGCTCAGAGTATAATTGTATTTGCCTTTGCAGTTCAGTTCCAAGAACTGAATTACTTATATTTGGTTTGGGGAATGAAATCATCGGATCAATTTGAAGAATTGAATTGATAAAAACCCCGACAGGTTTGAACGGTTTCCAGGGCACTCACTTCTTCCTCTTCCAAGCCTGTAAGATCCCAGAAGTAAGACAACCGCATCTGCAAGCGCTTCCAGTTTTCAAGAAACATCGTGGCTGAAATGAAAGAAACCCAATTTTGTTCATCGTAGGAGAGTTTGTCTTTAAAATACCCAAGTAAGATTGTGTTTCTTACCAACAAAGTTCTGTTCAGCCAAGGTCTACTCCTAATGGCTACATTATCACCAGTGGTGGGATTCAGCCTGTTCGCACCAGTTCGGCAGAACCGGGAGCTAATTTTTGGTTGCCCAGGCCCAGAACAGACTTCCGGAAGTGGCATCCACACAGAGAACCAGTTGTTCACCTATTTGAATCCCACCACGGGGCTACTTCCACACATATCCATGGACTGTCCAAGGTTATGAAATCTGTGGAAGGACCCCTCGAGGCTTGGAAGTACCCGGAGTGTAAGGATACACGTCGTGTTGAGCAATCGGGCCTACTTTCAGTCACTCCCAGGGTCTCCCTATGGTTTGGGTGGCTTGGCTAGAAAAGCACGATAGACAGATTTAACCGTAATTCGGCTAAATGTGCAATTAAGAATCCTGCGAGCATTTCTGAAATGGATTATTTCTACCAGGATTGTATTTCTACCAGTGCTTAAACAGTGCTTCTTTCTTTCTTTCTTTCTTTCTTTCTCTCTTTCTTTTTTTTCTTTCTTTCTTTCTTTCTTTCTTTTCTTTCTTTCTTTCTTTCTTTCTTTCTTTCTTTCTTTCTTTCTTTCTTTCTCTTTCTTTCTTCCTCCCTCCCTCCCTCCCCCCTCCCCCTTCCCTCTTCTTTCCCTTCCTTCACCTTCTCAGATTCCTTCCTTTCCTTCCTTCCTTCCTTCCTTCCTTCCTTCCTTCCTTCCTTCCTCTCTCCCTCCCTCCCTCCCTCCCCCTTCCCTCTTCTTTCCCTTCCTTCACCTTCTCAGATTCCTTCCCTCCCTCCCCTCTCCGTTTCCCTTTTCCTTCCTTCACATTCTCAGATTCCTTCCTTCCTTCCTTCTCCCTTCCTTCCTCCTTCCCTTCCTTTCCTTCCTTCCTTCCTTCCTCCTTCCTTCCTCGTTCCCTCTTTTCCTTCCTTCTCCTCATTCTTTCCTTCCTTCAGATCCTTCCTTCTTCTTCCTTCCTTCCTTCCTTCCTTCCTTCCTTCCTTCCTTCCTTCCTTCCTTCCTTCCTTCCTTCCTTCCTTCCTTTCCTCCCTCCCTCCCTCCCTCCCTCTTAGAAATTGAAAAAAACATCCCTTAAGCTGAATTTATTACCACATTCCACCCAAATCTCTCAACAACCTTAATCGGATGCTTCTCTGCATCCGTGCCCTTGGCTGTTGCTCCTGTGGGGCAGGGCTGCTGCACCAAGGAAGCTCCCTGGTCTTGCGTAATGGAAACACATTAAGCTCAGGCTTGTGTCCAGAACCTCACAACAGGACAACTATAAGTCAAGAGCAGACTTTGTCGTAGGCTGCAGGGCATGGCCCCCAGGCCTTTCCACGGTCTATTTTGAAAGTCCTCTGAGCTGCTCCCCATTAAGCAGACTTCGTGCTAATGACTTCCTCATGCTCATCGTGTCGCTTGCAACACAACTCTTCCTTTTTTGCCTCTCCTCCGTGAGCTGTCAATCAACTTCACGGGATGACTCACTCTAATAGTGCACATGTGTGAGGGAGGGGGGGGAACTGTGGTTTGAGAGACGGTGCTTCCCCCTAACTTAACTTAAGATATTCTATATCTTTTCCGGAGTCTGCCCTGTACAGGCAGCCTTCGCCTTACGGCCACAGTTGAGCCCAATATTTCTGTCGCTAAGCAAGACAACTATTAAGGGAAACTACTAGAGCTGGGCTAGAAAGTCCAGGCAGTCCACAGTCGAGCCCAAACTTTTCTGTCGCTAAGCCAGATATTTGCCACGTGAATTTTGCCCCATTTTACGACGTTTCTTGCCACACTTGTTAAGGGAACCGTCGCAGTTGTTCAGTTAGTGACATGGTTGCTAAGCGAATCTGGCTTCCCCCCCGTTGACTTTGCTTGTCAGTCTTTCTTTCAAATGTATGCTTTTGGGTTTTTTTCAATTTTGCTTGTTATTCTCTAGGATAAAACAATAACAACAACAACAACAACAACAACAACAACAACAACAACAACAACAACAACAACAACAATAATAATAATAATAATAATAATAATAATAATAATAATAATAATAATAATAATAATAATAATAATAATAATAAAGTTGGAAGGGACCTTGGAGGTCATCTAGTCCAACCCCCTGCTCAGGCAGGAAACCCTATACCATTTTGGACAAATGGCTATCTGGTCTCTTCTTAAAAACTTCCAGTGAGATATATATATATATATATCCATCATCCATCCACTCTATCTATCTATCTATCTATCTATCTATCTATCTATCTATCTATCTATCTATCTATCTATCTATCTATCTATCTATCTATCTATCTATCTATCTATCTTCTATCTATCTATCTATCTATCTATCTATCTATCTATCTATCTATCTATCTATCTATCTATCTATCTATCTATCTATCTATCTATCTATCTATCTATCTATCTATCTATCTATCTATCATCTATCTATCTATCTATCTATCTATCTATCTATCTATCTATCTATCTATCTATCTATCATCTATCTATCTATCTATCTATCTATCTATCTATCTATCTATCTATCTATCTATCTATCTATCTATCTATCTATCTATCTATCTATCTATCTATCTATCTATCTATCTATCTATCTATCTATCTATCTATCTATCTATCTAAACTCACTTAAAATCTGTCTTGCTTCTCAGTGGAAATTTTTGGGTCCATCTGTGGCCATAAATTGAAGTCTCCCTGCATTGCTTGTTTAGGCTGCTGCCACTAAGAGAAATGAAAGGCATGAATCTGTGCTAGGGAGACCCACGGCTATAAAAGAGTTTTCTTTTTGATGTCTCCCCCATTGATACATCACGGGCAAGCTGACAGATGCTTGGAATTGAAAAGGAGGCCTTGCTTGAGTTTTTTTTTTTTTTTAACTTTTTCCTTGCTGTTTGTCTATGGAGATTCTCAACCCTCCAAGACACGGTTGTTTTTTTAAAGGTGCTTTTTAAAAAAGGCAGCTGGACCTTGTTGTGTGGGTTTTTTTTTTCCCCCTTGAAAAACATTTCGCTTCTCATCCAAGAAGCTTCTTCAGTTCAGTTCTTCAGAGTTTGGATGAGAAGCAAAACAACAACAACAAACAAACAACCCAAGAAAGTCCCCTTGCCTTTTGGGAAAGTGCCTTTGTGTTCCTTTGCTGTTGTTAGCAAGTTCATTTGTCTCCTGTTTTGGCTTTGACTCCTTTGAAGCAAGCTTACTTACCCCAGAGGGCCATGAAAACGGAGAAGAAGACGGTGGCCGGGTTATCAAACAAGTGGCTGGCACGTGCGGTCCCACAAGCCGTGCTGAGGTTCCAGTAGTCGCACGTCTTATCACACAAAGGGCACATGGTGAAGGCGTTGCGTTTGTCGCACATCTCCTTGCTGGGAAGAGCAGAGGCCAAAAGGTCAGAGAGCAGCTTCATGCAGGGAAAGTTTTCCAGCTATTTGCTACCGTAGTACAGGCCGTCCTTGACTTACAACCAGAGGGGGGGATTCAAATAGGTGAACAAAACCGGTTTCTCTGCATGGATGCCGCTTCCGGAAGTCCGTTCTGGGCCTGGGCAACCCAAAATTAGCTCCCGGTTCTGCCGAACGGGTGTGAACTGGCTGAATCCCACCCCTGCTTACAACCGTTCATTTAGTGAGCGTTCAAAGTTACACGGGCACTGAAATTGTGACCTTTTTTCCCCCCCACACTGGCTTTTCTTTTCTTTAAATGGTTGATTGCTTCTTCGTCCCAAAGGTGCTTTTTTCAGGAGGCAACTGGACTTTCTTGTTTTTCTTTAGAAGACGTTTCGCTTCTCATCCAAGAAGCTTCTTCAGCTCTGACTGGATGGTGGGGGGAGTGGAAGGATTTATATTCTTTTAGAGAGTCGTTGAGGCCACTTGGAGGTTTGTCTGTGTCCTCAGGGTCGCCCGAGTGGTGCAAATGGGTGTGGAGCCTTCTTGGAACTGCTGAAAGGACCGTGTTGCAGACTGGAGATAGAGGACGTCTTATCCCCCCCAATCTGTTGAGAGAGGGCTGTTCAATTTTGGCCTAGATGGCCTCTTTGACCCCTCTTTCAAACCAACGGTCCTCTCTGTCCAAAATGTGGACTTTGCTGTCTTCGAAAGAGCAGCCTTTGTCTTTTAAATGCAGATGGACTGCTGAATTCTTGTCCTGATGGGTTTGTTCTCCTATGTTGTGCCATGCATGGCATGTAAATGACCAGCTGTCTGCCAGGAGTATAAATCCTTCCATTCCCCACCATTCAGTCAGAGTTGAAGAAGCTTCTTGGAGGAGAAGCGAAACGTCTTCAAAGAAAAAAAAACAAGAAAGTCCAGTTGCCTCTTTGGAAAAACACCTTTGGGACGAAGAACCAATACACCATTAAAAGAAAAGCCATTTAAAATGAAATATGGAGCACCTGAACACACCAGAAGTGTAGTTAAAAATGGCAACTAATGTGTAGAGATGGCCATGTAGTACATAAGACAAGTAAGGGTCACGCCTTAATATTTCTTTAAATGAAAGATGCAGGACTTTATTTTAAGTAAACCAAGCGAGCAGAAGAGTCCTCGACTTATGACAGGCCCCAGAATTTCCATGGCTAAGCAAGATGGTTGTTAAGGGAGTCACATCCTATTTCACCATCTTTTCTGCCACAGCTGTTAAGCAAATCTCTTCAGCCGTTAAGTTAAGGGTCCCTAAATGAATCTGGCTTCCCCCCCCCTTGACTTTGGCTGGGAAGGTTGCAAAGGGCAGTCCTATAACCCAAGGATGCTGCAATTGTTGTAAATAGACGCCCGTTGCCAAGTTCACACGATCTTGGGGGATGCTCCCACGGTCATGTGCAAGGACCAGTTGCCCTTATTTTCATAACTTCTGATGAATTGCTAAATAAGTGATTGTAAGTCAAGGAGTCCTGTATCCTTCGTAAAGTCAAGGAAGAGAGGAAATAACTGGGTCTATCGGGGACCAGAAGAGAAAATAACGTTCATGCTCTTAATAGGTCTTCCTTCTTTGCCTGAAAAATATTGGGCAAACTTGGTGCATTTTAGCAAACGGCCAAAACACCAAACAAAGAGCCAAACCTTGCTGTATTTGGGGGACAAAGCCTATTTAGCACCTGGCACCTCACCTTGGAAGATCTTCTTCAATGGTCAGGCACCCGTACATAAACACGATAATCCCGACGACAGAGGAGGGAATGAGAAATTCTGTATATAACCCCAGCCAGGCGAAATACATCCCGATTTTTTCTCCGAAATACTTTCTAAAGAAAGGAAACATAACATGCAAGTAAAGAGATGAGCTGTGCTTCTACAATTTCTCTTCCTTAAACATGGGGAGGGGTTTTTCGGAAAGCACGGTTACCGTAGGTTTCGCTGGAGATTTTATACTGTAATGGAGAATAATGAATCAGTGGAACGGCTTGCCTTCGGAAGTTGTGAGTGCCCCATCATTGGAGGCTTTTAAGAAGAGACTGGGTAGGGGGTTGGACTAGAAGACCTCCAAGGTCTCTTCCAACTCTATTATTCTATTCTATTCTATTCTATTCTATTCTATTCTATTCTATTCTATTCTATTCTATTCTATTCTATTCTATTCTATTCTATTCTATTCCACTCCGTTCCATATTCTATTCTATTCCATTCCATTCCATTCCATTCCATTCCATTCCATTCCATTCCATTCCATTCCATTCCTCTATTCTATTCTATTCTATTCTATTCTATTCTATTCTATTCTATTCTATTCTATTCTATTCTATTCTATTCTATTCTATTCTATTCTGTTCTGTTCTATTTTCTATTCTATTCTATTCTATTCTATTCTATTCTATTCTATTCTATTCTATTCTATTCTATTCTATTCTATTCTATTCTATTCTATTCTATTCTATTCTATTCTATTCTATTCTATTCTATTCCATTCTATTCCATTCCATTCCATTCCTCTATTCTATTCTATTCTATTTTTGCTCAGTGTTTCTCCCCCTCAAACGGTAATTCGCTCTCCTGTTCATGTCTAGACGGTATCAAGCTACTTCAAATTTATGCTGGAATTTCTCTTTATCTCTGGCTCTCCTCTCCATTTTAATTTAAAGCAAAGATGCCTCAAGTCGCCCTTAACTCTTGGTGACTTGGTAGACACGTGATGTGCTTTTTCTTAGTTATGAAACGGAAGTAATTCAGTTTGCCTTCCACCAGATGTTTAGTTATTGTTGCTTTTTTCCCCCACACAACTTCCTAGTGCAGCCTTCAGCCCCAGGACTTTCCCCCTGGAATCATCTATCCAAGAATTAACCAGGCCAGACCCTGATTAATTTTAATATCCAGACAAGGTCAGCCAGCTCATCAACTACCCAGGATTAATACACAGAAAAATCTGCCTTGATCCTTTTAGCAGTTAATTCTAAGCCTCATCTTTTCTCTCCCATACAAACAAAAAAAAATCTATACTTTTCTGGAACGGTGCAATTCATTTATCAGGCTGTCGATCAGCAGAGAGGCAAACATGCAAGAATATAGATTCAGCCCTACAATTTATGATTGTGTGTCTGATTCAAAGCAGCCTGAAAAATAGTCGATAGAGAGAGAGAGACGCTGTTTAAATCTTTCTTTCTCAGCAAAGGTTATGATTCTGAACTGATCGGACACAATCTAATATATTCTGGAACGGGATGATAACCACAAGTTTGACTTAGGAAACGAGAGACATAAAGACTCTTCCTGCAACTGGTTTAGTGGTCAATTTAGGCTCCCTTTTTCTGATGCTAAAAAATATTCTTCCCTCTCCTGGAGAACCAAGATAATTCAACCAGTCATTAACAAAGGGTAGAAATTATTTGGTGCTTTCTTAACACTTCTGTAATAATCACTTCTGGCTGAGGAATTCTGGGAGTTGAAGTCCACAAGTCATAAAAGGGCCAAATTTGAAGACCTCTGGTCTATTCTATCTATCTATCTATCTATCTATCTATCTATCTATCTATCTATCTATCTATCTATCTATCTATCTATCTATCTATCTATCTATCTATCTATCTATCTATCTATCTATCTATCATCTATCTATCTATCTATCTATCTATCTATCTATCTATCTATCTATCTATCTATCTATCTATCTATCTATCTTATCTATCTATCTATCTATCTATCTATCTATCTATCTATCTATCTATCTATCTATCTATCTATCTATCTATCTATCATCTTTCTCTATCATCCATCTATCTACTCTATCTCTCTATCTCTCTAATCTATTTATCTCTATCATCTATCATCTATCATCTATCATCTATCTATCATCTATCTATCATCTATCTATCATCTATCTATCATCTATCTATCATCTATCACAAGGGTCTTTAAACTTGACCCTTTTATGACTTGTGGACTTCAAATCCCAGAATTCCTCAGCCAGCTTTGCTCAGCTTGGAAACCTCTCCCTTTCCCCTCAGCCTGCCTGGCTGAGGAATTCTGGGAGTTGAAGTCCACAAGTCATCAAAGGGCCGAGTTTGAAGACCCCTGCTCTAGCCGCTCTGTTGTGAAAATTGCTGCAACGAGTACTTTGCAAATTTGGGGTAACCGAGGACTCCTCCCTTGGGCAAAGGGCTGAACTAGAACAGAGTTCCCCAACCTTTTTGGGGTGGTGGCCTGGAGGGGGGGAAGGGGGGAAAGAGGGGATGGTTTTGTGGGAGGGGCAAGGGCAGAGAGGATCACGGATATCTGTTAACCCAGGAAGTTTTACCTGATGAGGTCAATAGGCTGAAACTTGTATAACGCTCCGTATCTTGCCCACTCTCGATATAACAGCTGAGAGAAAGAGAGGGAAACAGACAAAGAGAAACAGATGAGGATTGCATGGTGAGGTCGTGTTACAGAATCGGCGCAAGCATTAGATGTGCTACTAGCTGCCAAAGGGGGTGTCCGTGCATTGGTACGTTCGCATTGCTGCAATTACATTTCAAATGATCAGGTAAGCATATATCCAGGGGTGGAATTCAAACACCAGAACAACCGATTCGCTTATTCGATGCGGGCGTGGGGCTCCAAGGCCTAGAACGGGCTTCCGGAAGTGGCATCCACGCACTTCCGGCCAGCCGTTCTAGGACTGGGAAGCCTCCTCCAGGCCTCCGAGGTGTAGACTGGACTTCTGGAAGCCAGCCGGTTCTCTGAACGCAGCAAAGTTTAGCTACCGGTTCTACCGAACCGGTGCGAACCAGCTGAATCTCACCGCTGCATATATCACATCATTCATCTGATGGAACAAATAGATTCAGATTCAGGCTTAAGGATGTTGACAGATGAACTCTGTGGCTTCTTCTCTGGACTGTTCTCATGGCTTACTGGTTGGATACCTGGCTGGGATTGGCTAGGGGAAATTTTCCTAGTGTTTCTCTTTGTGATATTCCTTATACTCTTCTTGTACTGTGGTATACATTGTCTGCCCCTCGTCCTGTCTGCTTGTCTTAAGAAGCATGACTTCCTATACTGTCTCTGGGTCAAGGTTCCGACTGACAAACCCAACCAAGCAAACATCTTCAAGGCTTTCCAAACTCTTAATGTAAAACTTTATTGAGTACATCATTTTGCCACGCATGTAAGTAAAACCAGCTCTGGCCAAACCCCACCCAATCCCATATAGTAAAAGTTTAGAATCCTCCCTCCTCTTCCTTGCCCAATTAGGTGGAAATATACTGTTATGAGAAAGTGTCTCTGAGTCTGGTCTGACATCTGGTGAGCTGCCCTTGGTTCTCACCGTCAGACATCTTTTGATGTCTGCATTCCAAACCCTTTGCCTCCCCCCAGGTTCGTTGGCAAGTTGAGAAGCAACAATTGTCAAGCCAGCAAAATCGTGCTTTGAACTTGACCCTCTGCTTATCCTGTCCTCATTGATCGTACCTCTGCGCACTGCTCAAAGTATGAAAGGGGAAATTATGTTCTGGTAATTCCAATAAGGTAGGAGATGACCAGGCTGAGCCCAAGGGAGGGGGTCAAAATGCGTCATCAGTCACGAGTCCCTGCAGGCCAACAAGAGATCTAAATCTAGTCATCTTGAATGCCTCTCTTATCCCCCGCTCATTTCCTTTAACCGCCAGTTGGCCAGATTCTTATAGAGAGCTTAAGCTTACAGTTAGAACAATTAACCAGTGGAACAACCTGCCTCCAGAAGCAATGAATGCTCCAACACGGGAAGTTTTTAAGAAGAGACTGGACAGCCATTTGTCCGAAATGGTATAGGGTTTCCTGCCTGAGCAGGGGGTTGGACTAGATGACCTCCAAGGTCCCTTCCAACTTTATTATTATTATTATTATTATTATTATTAAATCTTGCCTGAATCTCCTGATTTCCTGAGCACTTGACAGATAATTGGTCAAAAGATTCTTATGCTGAAATGACAGAAATAAAATTCAGGCCTTATCTGAATTTTGGGGATTGTGGAAAGTTCCATAAGAAACCACCGGCCTGCAAGTTGAGCACGTGATCAAAAGCACAGTTTGCATGCATGCATTTTTGTAACTTCTTGTTACAAAATTCCCTTCTCCCAAAAAAGCCAGAACTGTCCCAATTAAGTCCAGTCATGAGCAGACCAATGTTAGTCCACCGAGCAATGGCAAAAGAGTCCACAAAGCATTTGAAATTTTCTCAAACAAAATAAATCCACCAGGCAAACTTAAATCCACAACCCAAGAAAGCTCACAAGTCAAGAAAAGTCCAGAGTTTCCAACGCACGATTCAAGTCAAGGCATGGTGCCAATCCAAAGCGAGGCAGGAATCACAACAACCAGAAAACACATAGCTAGGAAACAAACATGTTGTTCAAAGCAACGCCTCTCTCTGGCTGCTGTGCTAAAGAGCCAGCTTCCAGTGTAACCCATCAAGAAGGACGAGGCTTTCTCCTCTCGAATAGTCTGGCTGACCTTCTCTGCTCCTGCCTTTTCTCTGCTGTACGTGTTCTCAGATCAGGTGCAGAAGGCAGTTCCTCCTCCTCCTCCTCCTCCTCACTGACCGTCTGCAACTGCATGCTTTCTCCAGCTGGACCCTCAGCCAAACCCCTTCCGGATTGGCTGCTCGGAGCCATCAATTAACTCAGCTCCTGACATGCCAAGAGCTGGTTCATCCTCCCCCGAGCTGACATTTAGAGGGGTATCTGGGGAATCGTCTAGGGGAGTCATCACACTTCTATACATTGCCTGCTGTGTGCTGGCTTCCTCTTATATAACCAAATAAAAGTAAGAAATCTATATATACTTGCTCCAAACTGTACTCAAGGTTCTTCAGATCTTAAGGGAAGACACAAAATGTGCCATTTGCAGAGAGAGAGAGAGAGAATCTGGACTCCATCTGTTTGTTCGCACCAAGCCACACCTGATCCCTGCTTAACAGCAGTGCCAACAATTAGCAACAAGGGGATTATTAGCACTTGATTTCCATCTGGATTAAGCCACAAAAGATGTCATCTACTGTACACAATCACATGTGCGAGATCTAGAACTAAGGAGAAATTTCCTGACATTTAGAACAATTAATCAGTGGAATAACCTGCCTTCGGAAGTTGTGAATGCTCCAACACTGGAAGTTTTTAAGAAGAGACTGGACAGCTATTTGTCTGAAATGGTATAGGATTTCCTGCCTGAGCAGGGGGTTGGACTAGATGACCTCCTAGGATGCCCTATCTATATTTCCTGGTAAAATACATGGAAAAATCCGATTGGAGGAAAATTCCACTTAGGGTTAGGTCACCATGAACTCATAACGCAAAATGGACATCGCCAACAAATTCGAAGTGCTTGGGTATGGTTAGGAGGGCACTGACTTTTCTAGGCTACCCTGTCTGTTTCCTGGTAAAATACATGGGAAAATCCCATTTGGAAGGGAGAATTAGTTTTTTAGTTTATGATGCTCCCCCCTCTTTCTTTACGAGGACATATACTTTCAATGAACAATGGGGTTGTGATCTTGCTCCAGGAAATATCGTTGCAGCTAAATTAACACTGTAGAGAGAACAGGAACTGCCCACGACGTGCAGTTGTGAGGATGCTCCAACCTGCTTCTGTCACAGGGTCTTTTGAGAACGTGAAGAGGTTTCACAGGGTTACCTTTTGCCCGATGAGCCGGCCCATAAATCTTAATCCACAGCCCTTCCTTTCCGAGGTAATACAAGCCAGATGAAGGCTGTCCCGCTTGGAAAGAAAGCAGAGGCCAGGGCATTGCTAGCAGGGGACAAAAGTTGCCTCTGTGTTTTAAAAGGGCCGTCAGCGAAAGGGGAGGCCAATAGAAAAAGCTTTGGAGAAACTGTCTCTCTCTTCCCTTTAAATCTGATCTGGGCAGTCCAGGAAATTAAAAGCCTGAAACTATTCAGGTTCGGATAGAAAACAGATGATCTGATGCACAGGAAAACCTACAGTTGGAGCTTCACAGACCTGCAAGGGGAACACATGTCAGCAATCCATGCAGCATTTCAAGGAGGGCGAGGGGGGGGGGTTAGGGAGAACTTTTAGGCTTTTGATACTTAACACTTTGCCAGAGGATAAAAAGAAGAGTAGCCCAATTTGCAAATTGAATATTTTTCCAGGCAACTTACAGATGTCCCCTCCGCCATCCTACCTACCCCCACTCATATCTTACTAGTCCTTCTGATTAGCTACTCTTTTTAGCATTTTATCATCCAGGGGACAGTTGCAGTGATGCATATTGTTTCCCTCCACACACACACACACTCCCCTTCTATCTTTGACTCCATTTTACTCTTTCGTGAGTTTCCGGCAGCCCTTAGTGGCAAACACCCCTTTCCCCTTTCCTTCAGCTACCAAACTTGAGACAACAATTAAGAGTTTCTCTGTGTTGTTTGCCACAGCCTACTTGTGGACATCTGGATTTCTGTAGCCTTTTTAGAGTAGCACTTCTTGGAGATAACTATTCGTAGAACGTAGAATAATAAGGCTGGGAGGGGCCTTGGAAGTCTTCTAGTCCAAGCACCTGTTCAGGCAGGAGACCCTAGACCAGTGATGGCGAACCTTTAAGAGACTGAGTGCCCAAACTGCAACCCAAAACCCATTTATGCATCGTCGAGTGCTGGGTGGGTGTGGCCCATTGGCTGGGTATGGCCCATTGGGTGGGCATGGCCAATTGGGTGGGTGTGGCCAATTGGGTGGGCGTGGCCAATTGGGTGGGCCTGGCCAATTGGGTGGGTGTGGCCAATTGGGTGGGCGTGGCTGCGGTGGTAACGGCAGACTGGGTGGGACTAAAAAGTTCAATCAATCAATTCCAACTTTGCAAGATCTCAAGAAGTTGAAATTGACTGATTGAACCCTTTTTTTTTTTTTTTGCACACGGCGGCGGAGGCCTAAAGCGAAAAGGTTTTATAAAACCCAGCTGAAGGCCTAGGACTGGGGCGACGGCGCGCGTGCCCACAGAGAGGGCTCTGAGTGCCGCCTCTGGCACCTGTGCCATAGGTTCACCACCACTGCCCTAGACCATTTCTTAAAAACCTCCAGTGATGGAGCAGCCCCAACTGGGATCTCTCTTTAATGATCTTCCACCAAAACTTCTTGTCCTGCCATCAGGTGCTTTGAAAAATAGGTTGTGACAGACCCTCAAGAATCACCCCTGGTCCTTCTCTTCGTTAGACTAGACTTTCTCCTTTCCTTCAGCTACAAAAATCCAGTTTAGAAGGGAATACATCCAGAGAGTGATTATTTAGAAGATTATTATTTCCTTCCGGTAGAACAGAAAGGAAATAAAAGTATAATCATCAATTTGTGATTCATAAATTTACGTACAGTATGGTCTGGATTGATTATAAAAAGGCATTCGATTCATTACCATACAATTGGATCATCAAATGCTTAAAAACAACTGTATTAGTAAAAGCGTTACAATGTTTATAGAAAAAAAAAAAGAACGAAGCAGTGGAAAACAGAATTATTGCCTGGAAATGAAAAATATGGACTTCTCAACATTCGAAGGAGCATCTTCCAGGGTGACACAAATTTATCACCCTTATTATTTGTCACTGCTATGACCCCACTTTCAGTGATTTGGAAGAAAACAAATCTTGGTTACCAAACAGCAAAAAAAAGAAAAAATGCTAATAAAACCTCACATTTGCCTTTTACAGATGGCCTGAAGCTTTATGGAAAATCAGAAATCAAAATGGAGTCATTGACAAGTGGTGTGTTTTTAGTACAGATATATCAACAGAATTTTGGCTAGAGAAATGTCCTATATAGTATCAATAAATCAGGGTAAAAATCATGAACACTGATGGAACTGAAATGCCAAATGGCCAAACCATCGGGAGCCATCAAGATGAAACCAACAAGTATCTGGGCATTTTATAGTTGGATGACATCGAGCAAAATAACGATTAGTAAAGCGTGGATTCGAAGAGCGAGAAAATTGCTAAAGACAAAACTGAATGCTGGAAACACCATCAATACTTGGCCATAGCTGTGATATGACACACTGCTAGAAATTATTAACTGGACACAAGTCGAACTGGACAGTTTCAGCCAAAACCCAATTTCTACAAAAACATTAAGGGGAAAACGGGTAACGATTAAACCTGGCAATGGCTTACAACTGGAACGTTAATAAAAAAAGAAACCGATTGCTTGATTCTGGTTGCTCAAGAGTTGCTCAATTATTTGCTCAATTAGTTTGAACTAATGCAATCAAGTCCAGAATGGGGGGGGGGGGAATCCTCAAATGATGCAAAGAGCAGATTGGGAAAAGAAGCAGAAGAGACACTGGATCATATGCTCAACTCATGCGCAAAGCTCACTACAACATCTATAAAAATTATCCTAGGCCAGTAAGGAAAAATTGGTAGGGTTGAAAAAGTAGTTGAAAATGAACAGAAGAAAGTGTGGAGAGTAGATTAGCGAGGGGCAGCAGATTAGAAGCCAAAGAATTCTTTGAGAAGATCATAAAGTATCCAGTTCTGAAAATTGAAGCTGAAAGATTATGGCATAAGCCAGCTATGGTGGTCCCAATGATTACGGGGTGCCAAAATCTTGGGCGGCACTTAGACAAACTGTGCAATTGACAAAATTCCATCTTTACATTACAGAAGGTCATAACTGCTTGGATCTGGACATAAAGTATGACAATACATCATAACATCTTAGGTTCCTGGGAAGAGCGCAATGCCTAGCAAAGCCAACACCAGTTAAATACCAGGCAATAGTGACTTCATATGGTTGCATATATAGTAATAATACACTGATTCCAGACCAGTGGATCATCCTTTTGTGCGACCTCTATCAAGATTAATCAGCTGTAAATGATCAGGAGAACGTCAGTTTTGGTGGTGCCTTGTTTGTCTAAAAGTCTTTTAACGGCAGACTTATTTGCAATGCCCAGTCCGTAGTTACAACTTTCATACCAACCCCAGTGAGGCTGCAAATATTTTACCTTCCTTTCGTTCATTTCCTTGCTTTCACCTTCATATTCGCCCTGAAAAATCAAGGATATGTGTTAAAATACACATTTGGCAGTAACATTCTACGTAGGAATTTTTTAAGCCAAGCACTCTTGATAAAAATTGCTCTTTCGTCCAGACCTGTAACTGGCTTGCAGCTCAGATGAGTATTTATTTTACATTGCTCACCGAACTATCGAGAGTAATCCCAAGGGTGCTTTTTTCACGAGGCAACTGGACTTTCTTGTTTTTTCTTTGAAGACGTTTCGCTTCTCATCTAAGAAGCTTCTTCAGCTCTGACTGGATGGTGGGGGGAATGGAAGGATTTATACTCCTTGCAGACAGCTGGTCATTTGCAGTCTTTTAGCGAGTTATTGAGGCACTGGGAGGTTTACCTGTGTCCTCAGGATCACCTGAGTAGTGCAAATGGGTGTGGAGCCTTCTCCAAGTGGCCTCAACGACTCTCTAAAAGAAGGCAAATGACCAGCTGTCTGCAAGGAGTATAAATCCTTCCATTTCCCCACCATCCAGTCAGAACCTGAAGAAGCTTCTTGGATGAGAAGTGAAACGTCTTCAAAAAAAAACAGCAAGAAAGTCCAGTTGCCTCGTGAAAAAAAGCACCTTTGGGACAACCATGACCTGGATGACTGAGAATCTCCCAAGATATCAAGAGTATTTTTTCTCTTTATCTCATAAAATGAAAGTGCTGACCTAGATTTCTTAAACTCCCCAAAGTATTTTACTGATAAAGCTCATGATTTTATTGAGCAAGTTCCAAAGGCAATATTGATCGTAGTATGTTCCCATATCCCTCTCCACTTTATCAGCCTCTAAGCGCGCCTTCATTATCTCGCTTCACCCTGAAGACTTCCTGAAGCCTACATCTAACGGGAGGATGGTTGATAATGGTGTTAAGCAGATGAAAGATATTATAGAACGTATTGAATAAATTAGAGCCTCTAGCAGCACCATCATATCAAATTGCTGTTGACAGGGAAGAATAATCTGTACTTCTTTGTTGGGCACAGAGAGAGATACTCAAAAAAAGTAGTATTAGATGGCCAATCTTAAGTTTCTCTCAAAACTTGGATGCTTTTGTAGGGTCCTTAAAGTGCTTTTTTAGCCGCTCACGCTAAATAAACATATTACCCTTAGTTTCCCTGTCTTCCTTCCCAGAGAAACTGAACACAGAACATAGAATCATAGAGCTGGAAGGGACCTTAGAGGTCTTCTAGTAGTCCAACCCCTTGCTCAACCAGGAGATTCTATATCATTCTGGACAAATGGCGGTCCAGTCTCTTCTTAAAAAACCTCAAGTGATGGAACACCCATTTTAACAAGTCTGAAAGGACAATTCTCCTGCCTTCTCCTTTATAGTCTGTTTTGTATGGGATACCAACGGTCCCCAACCTTTTTGGTACCAGGGAACGATTTTATGGAAGACAATTTTCCATGGACTGGGGGAAGGGAGGAGGAGCACACAACTTAAGATTCCTTGTGCGCACAGTTTACAGTGGGGTTCCTATGAGGATCTGATGCCTGATGAACTGAGATGGAGCTGAGGCAGTGAACCAATGCTGGGGAGCAGCTGCAAATACAAATGAAGCTTTGCTTGCTCACCGGCCACTCGCCTCCAGCTGTTAATTAATCAGTGGACCACTTTGGCTCCCAATGTTATGATAAAGGGTCTCCTGCTTGAGCAGGGGGCTGGACTAGAAGACCTCCAAGGTCCCTTCCAGCTCTGTTCTATTCTATTCTATTCTATTCTATTCTATTCTATTCTATTCTATTCTATTCTATTCTATTCTATTCTATTCTATTCTATTCTATTCTATTCTATTCTATTCTATTCTATTCTATTCTTCATTCCTCTATTCTATTCTATTCTATTCTATTCTATTCTACTCTACTCTACTCTACTCTACTCTACTCTACTCTACTCTACTCTACTCTACTCTACTCTACTCTACTCTACTCTACTCTACTCTACTCTACTCTACTCTACTCTACTCTATTCTATTCTATTCTATTCTATTCTATTCTATTCTATTCTATTCTATTCTATTCTTACAGTTGTGGGTGCTCCATCTCTGTTTTCAAGAAAAGATTGGACATTTATCTGTCCAGGATGGCATAAGGTCATCTGCCTTGGTCAGGGGGCTGGACTAGAGGACCTCCAAGGTCCCTTCCACTCCCATGATTCTATGAATTGGGGCAGGCTAAGATGAATAAGGGGAGAGAAGATACCTGGAAGACAATGCATGCATTGTCCTTTTTCCCAACGTAATATTTGGGACCATACTGAATTTAACGCGAAACAAATATTAACAGTACTATCATTCTGAACTCAGTCCTTATAAAAATTAGGATTAAAAGTGTATACTTACATCATGTAGAGGATAAGCTGCTTCATAAACATTATTTGCTATTAATGTGTTAATACCTAAACACAAGGTAGAAATTAGGATAATATTAGTATCGTGGGGGGGGGGGTTCCGTTTCATTTTGTGTGTCTGTTTGTGTGTCTGTGTGTTTACCTGCCTTTCAGCAGAATAAGGTCATTCAAGAGATTACCAGAGCTTTAATTTAGAGCTGAGATTAATTTTCCAAATTATTATAACTTTGGGGTAGGAGGAAATCAAATTTTGCCCCCGAAAATGCCAAGTTAAATTTTAGCCAACATTTGAGTTTTAAAATCCAAACTTAAATTCAGCCGATTGATTTCCCCCCCCCCCAAATGTTCAAGATGCTATTTACCTCCAATTATATCTTCTTCGTTCTTCGTTTTAATAAGATTTACGAATGCAACTGGAAGTTATGCTGCTATTGAAAAGGCTCCATAACTTAAAAACTGAGGCAGATGCCAAATATTTACTGAATGCTAAAAGACATGCTTCTTTTTTATGAGAATATATATATATATATTACCATTTCATCAAAAGGATATGAAATATTTAACTTACAATATTGCCCATAAAAATCCAATCAACGTCATTGTCTTTTAGGGAATGTGTTCTTAATCCACCAAGATACCTAAATGATTCCATTTTGGGCAATTTTTCAAGGTTTATGAATGCTGGCCTCTAAAACCAGGCATGACTGCATCCGCCAGACATCCTTATTTCTTGCTAGCCTTCTTTGGTGAAAGAGACAGGCTGATACAATAGGGAAGTCCTCACTTCAGTTATTCAAGAAATAAAGCCAGCGAAATAAAATAAGGGTCCCATCCTTGTAGTCTGAATCAGGCTAGTATTTCCGATGGTTTTATGCATCAGATTTCTGGGGTTACATTTTTCGATCCAGGAAGAGAATAAATAGACCTTGATCTAAAGATATGTTTGTTTGTTGTTTTAATAACAAGCTGATGTTATAAAGCAGTGTTCCACACGTTGGCCACTTTAAGACTTCAATTCCCAGAATTCCTCAATCCGCCGTGTGGGCTGGGGAATTCTGGGGATTGAAGCCAGCACGTCTTAAAATGGCTAAGTTTGAGAAACACAGTTATAAAGTGATGCAGGTGGGAACAGGGGGAATGGGGTGGGCAGATAAATCTTGAAGATTGGCTCTTCCAGACTGTTGGCTGCCCGACAGCCCAGAGCATCAAGAAAGGAGAATATTTATAGCTCAGGGTGGACTATGAGGAGTCTTTGGTGATCTCTGAGTTGGTGGTTTTGTTGCAGATGTTTCATGACCCAAACTAGGTAACATCATCAGTGCTAGAAGAGAGTGGAGTTTGTGGAATGATGGTGGTGGAGGAGGAGAAGGAGGGCAGGAGGAGGAGGAGAGGAGGAGGAGGAGGAGGCAGGAGGAGGAGGAGGAGGAGGAGGATTGTGGGTCCTTGGTGATCTCTGGCTTGAGTCGGTTTTCTTGCAGACGTTTCATGTCACAAACTAGGTAATGTGACAGTGCTGAGAAGAGAGGGGGTTTGTGGAATGATGGCAGGAGGAGGAGGAGGAGGAGGAGGGAGGAGGAGGAGGAGGAGGAGGAGGAGGACTGTGGGTCCTTGGTGCTCTCTGAGCTTGGAGGTTGTCTTGCAGATGTTTCATTACCCACTAGGGAACATTATCAGTGCTAGAAGAGATAGGGCCGTTGCGGAGAGGGAGGAGGGAGGAGGAGGAGGGAGGGGAGGAGGAGGGAGGAGGAGGAGGAGGAGGCAGGAGGAGGAGGAGGAGGAGGACTGTGGGTCATTGTGCTCTCTGGCTTGGTGGTTTTGTTCAGATGTCATTACCAAATAGAAGGAACATTAATCAGTGCTAGAAGAGAGTGGGGTTTGCGGAGAGAGGAGAGGAGGAGGAGGAGTGGGAGGGAGAGGAGGAGGAGGAGGACTGTGGGTCCTTGGTGATCTCTGAGCTTGGTGGTTTTCTTGCAGACGGTTTCATGTACCAAACTAGGTAAATGTGATCAGTGCTAGAAGGGAGTAGGGTAATGTGGAATGATGGAGGAGGAGGCGGAGGAGGAGGGGAGGAGGAGGAGGCAGGAGAGGAGGAGGAGGAGGAGGAGGAGGAGGAGGATGGAGAAGGGAGGAGGAGGAGGGGACTTTGTGGGGTACCTTGGTGCTCATTGGAGCTTGGTGGGTTTTCTTGCAGATGTTTCATTACCCATACGGAACATTATTCAGCGCTAGAAGGAGTGGGAGGGTTTGCGGAGAGGGCGACAGGAGAGAGGAGGAGGAGGAGGAGGATGAGGAGGAGGAGGAGGAGGAGGAGGACTGTGGGGTCCTTGTGATCTCTAGCTTGGTGGTTTTCTTGCAGACGATTTCATGTCCAAAACTAGGTAACATGATCAGTTGCTAGAAGGGAGTAGGGCTTGTGGAAATGATGGATGGAGGAGGAGAGGAGGAGGGGAGGAGGAGGGGAGAGGAGGGGAGAGGAGGAGGAGGAGGAGAGGAGGAGGGAGCGAGGAGGAGGAGGAGGAGGAGGAGGAGGACTGTGGGGTCTTGGTGCTCTCTGAGCTTGGGGGTTTTCTTGCGAGTTTCATTACCCAACTAGGGAAACATTATCAGTGCTAGAAGGAGAGGGGTTTGCGGAGAGGAGGAGGAGGAGGAGGAGGAGGAGGAGGGGAGGAGGAGAGGACTGTGGGGTCCGGTTGGTCTCGTGCTTGGGTGCAGTTTTCTCAGGACGTTTCATTACCCCACTACAGGAACATTATCAGTGCTAGAAACGAGTGGGGGTTTGCGGAGATGATGCTGATGAGGAGGGGAGGAGGAGGAGAGGAGGAGGAGAGGAGGAGGAGGAGGAGGAGGAGGAGTGAGGAGGAGGAGGAGGAGAGAGGAGGAGGACTGTGGGGTCTTGGTGCTCTCTGGCTTGGTGGTTTTCTTGCAGACCTTTCATTACCCAAATTGGTAACATCATCAGTGCTAGGGTTGCACTGCAAGAAAACCACCAAGCTCAGAGAGCACCCTCAGTCGTAAGGTCTGTGGCATTTTCAGAGAATATCCCTTCTAATGTGCCTTATTTGGAATGTGGGGAGGTGGGACACCAACCTGGAGATGTCTCCCAGTTCTGCCATTCTTTCTCCTTAGCTGGAGCAGGTTCTTCCTAGTGGGTGTCTCACACTTTTCAAAACACACTTGAATAGACCCCAAAGGTGCTTTTTTTCACAAGGCAACTAGACTTCCTTGTATTCCCTTGAAGGCATTTCACTTCTCATCCAAAAAGCTTCTGGATGGTGGAGGACGGAAGGCTTTGTATTCCTTGCAGACAGCTGCTCATTGTCATTTTTTAAGAGAGTCATTGAGGCCACCTGGAGGTTGGCATCATCAACAACACAGATAAACCTCCAAGTGGCCTCAACGACTCTCTCAAAGGAGGCAAAGGACCAGCTGTCTGCAAGGAGTATAAATCCTTCCATTCCCCCCACCATCCAGTCAGAGCCGAAGAAGCTTCTTGGATGAGAAGCGAAACATCTTAAAAAAAAAAACAAGAAAGTCCAGTTGCCTCCAGAAAAAAGCACCTTTGGGACAACCAGGACCTGGATAGACTGAGAACCTCCGTAGACACTTGAATATTAGGCAGTTCTCAATTTACAACCACAGCCAGAATTTCCATCGCTAAGCAAGACGGTTCTTGCACGATACATGCCTGATTTTATAGTGATTGTGAAGTGAATCACTGCAATTGTTCATTATAATCACCTTGGTCGTTAAGCGAGTTTGGCTTCCTCCATTGACTTGGCGTCTGAGCCCGTTCTTCTGAACGAGCATTTTTTTGTCGGGAACCAGCAAAAATGGTTACATACTGTGATCACAGGACAGCACAACATTGTAATAGGGGAGCAGGTTGCCAAATGTGCAAAAAATGATCACATGACCACGGGGGGGGGGGGCGGTGCAACCATTGTACAGTAGTAGTTGGAAGTTTTTAAGAAGAGACTGGACAGCCATTTGTCCAAAATGGTATAGGGTTTCCTGCCTGAGCAGGGGGTTGGACTCGATGACCTCCAAGGTACCTTCCAACCTTATTATTATTATTATTATAAAATTGTGGAAACCTTTTGGGAAAAGTGTATTTTTGAGGTTTGATGGCTAATAACACCACTTTTTTGGGGGGAGCAGTACCATAAAATTATATATCAATGGAAAGATAATTTAATCAAGAACGTAATGCAACAAAGTTTATTCAATTATCTGTACTGTATTCTATGAAACAATAACCAGAAAAAGGAAGCACAACTTGCTTAGGTTGATCTCAGGTAGCTTTCCTGCATCTGATGGTAGCCAATGAGCATGAGTGTTTAGAGAGCCAATCAGGTGTCATCTTGTTTTGGCAATGAGCCAAACAGATCACAGTAGGATCCGGTTATTGATGTCTGTCGTATATTGAAGCCGAGAGGAGGACATTTGTCGGTGTGTTATGTGATGGCTATCAAGTCGGTTGGGTTTTTTGGTGTTCTTTCATTTAGGGAGCTTGTAAAACGTAATAAAATTAAAGTAATGGTGCAAAGAGTTGACTGGTCGCCCAGAAAGTGATGTAAAATAGTATTATTAAGTGAACAAGGCTACAGTTATAAAGAAATTAGAAGAAAAATGGGTGGAAACTTAACCGAAGGTGGCATTTCCACTGCACGCTTTTCCCAAAAGGTTTCCACAATTTTGGCCACTACTGTAAGTGCGAGAACCGGTCGCTAAGTGCAAGGATGAGACTTTTTTTCAGCACCATCGTAACTTTGAACAGACCCTGAACCGATGGTCATACGTCGAGGCCTGCCTGTATTTTGCAAGAAACTGAAATGTTCAATGCGCTAGTGAGCACATATCGAAAAGCGGCTTCCATGAGGCTACGTTTAAAATTCAAACTTTTTCTCACCCATGCTGTTTTTGGCTTTTGAACTATAGGTGCGCTTCAAAATTTCATGTACCTGTGTTTGGGAAAAGGAACAGAAAAAGAAAAAAGAGAAATCACTTACAGACGATTCTCCAAAATTTAGCAGAAGCTAATCAATCAACGTACTTAAAAACAACAAAACTACTATAACCCAAATTCTGACCACCACTCTGCCATAGAGCTCTGGTTCATAGAGTTATTTATTTATTGCATTTTCACAGTAGTAATAATGGGGAGGAGGAGGAGGAGGAGGAGGAGGAGGAGGAGGAGGAGGAGGAGAAAGAGAAGAGAAGGTGAAGGAGAAGGAGAAGTAGAAGGAGAAGGAGAAGGAGGAGGAGGAGGAGGGGGAGGAAGGAAGAAGAAAAGAAAGAGAAGAAGGAAAGAAGAAAGAAGAAGAAGGAAGAGCAGGCAGTGAAGAAGAAGCAGAAGAATGAAGAAGAAGAAGAAAAGAATGAAGACGAAGAAGAGAGAAGAAGACTGAAGGAGAGGAGGAGGAGGAGGAGGAGGCGGAGGAGGAGGAGGAGGGAGGGGAAAAAGGGAAAATAAAAAAAAAAAAAAAAAAAAAAAAGGGGTAGGGATCCGACGAGAGAGGGCGAGAGAGGAAGGGGAGTAGATATGACCCGAGGGAGGGCAGAAGAGAAGGAGAAGGAGAAGGAGAAGGAGAAGGAGAGGGAAGGAGAAGAAGAGAAGAAAAGAAGAAGAAGAAGAAGAAGAGAAGGAGGAGAGAAGAGGAGGGGGAGGAGGAGGAGGAGAAGGAGAAGGAGAAGGAGAAGGGAGAAGGAGAAGGAGAAGGAGGAAGGGAGAAGAAGGAGAAGAAGAAGAAGAAGAAGAAGAAGACAGAGAAAGAAGAAGAAAGAAGAAGACGAAGAAAGAGAAAGAAGAAGAGAAGAAGAAAGAGGAGGAGGAGGAGGAGGAGGAGTGAGGAGAAGGAGAAGGAGAAGGAAGGAGACGGAGAAGGAGACGGAGTGAGAAGGAGCAGAAGAAGAAGAAGAACGAAGAAAGAAGGAAGAAGAAGAAGAAGAAGAAGAAAGACGAAGAGAAGAAGAAGAAGAAGAAGAAGAAGAAGAAGACGAAGAAGAGAGAAGAAGAGAAGAAGAAGATGAAAGAAGAGAGGAGGAGGGGAGGAGGAGGAGGAGAGGAGGAGAGGAGGAGGAGGAGGAGGGAGGAGGAGGAGAAGGAGAAGGAGAAGGAGAGGAGAGAAGAAGAAGAAGAGAGAAGAGAGAAGAAGAAGAAGGAGGAGGAGGAGGAAGAGGAGGAGGAGAGGAGAAGAAGAAGAAGAAGAAAGAGAAGAAGAAGAAGAAGAAGAAGAAGAAGAAGAAGAAAGAAGAAGAAGAAGAAGAAGAAAGAAGAAGAAGAAGAAGAAGAAGAAGAAGAAGAAGAAGAAGAAGAAGAAGAAGGAAGGAAAGGAAGGAAGGAAGGAAGAAAAAAAGAAAGAAAGAAAGAAAGAAAGAAAGAAAGAAAGAAAGAAAGAAAGAAAGAAAGAAAGAAAGAAAGAAAGAAAGAAAGAAAGAAAGAAAGAAAGAAAGAAAGAAAGAAAGAAAGAAAGAAAGAAAGAAAAAGAAATATACCAGACAAAATTCAAAAAACTTTCAGGGATAGAAGGATCTACCTTTAGGAAACTTGAAGAAAACGTTTTCTTTCTACTGTTTCTCGAAAAAGTTTCCTTTATTGTAAAATGTAGCACAGCTTTACGGCACTCCAGAGGGGTGTCAACCCATAAAGATGCCTGACTTCCAGGTCTATCAGAGACCAACATGGAAGGAGACATTATTTCCAGCAAACGATGAAGCTCAGGAGAACCTCTACCAAAAGTTCTACCAGACGTTCTTCAGAAGTTGTGGGTGCTCCATCACTGGAGGTTTTAAGGAGAGGTTGGACAGCCTCTTGTCTGAAATGGTGCATAGGGTCTCCTGCTTGAGCAGGGGGCTGGACTAGAAGACCTCTAGGTTCCCTTCCAACTCTATTCTGACACAGGTATTAGAGAGTCATGGTGGTGCAGTGGTTAGAAGGCAGCATTGCAAGCTAACTCTGCCCACTGTCAGCAGTTCGATCCTGACTGGCTCAAGGTTGACTCAGCCTTCCAACTTTCCAAGGTCAGTAAAATGAGGAGCCAGATTGTTGGGGACTCTGTAAACCTCTTAGAGAGGGCTGTAAAGAAGCGTGAAGTGGTATATAAATGCTATTGCTAAGTCTTAAGGGAGGGAGGGAGGGAGGGAGGGAGGGAAGAAGGAAGGAAGGAAGGAAGGAAGGAAGGAAGGAAGGAAGGAAGGAAGGAAGGAAGGAAGGAAGGAAGGAAGGAAGGAAGAAAAAGCCGTGGTGGTGAAGTGGCTAGAATGCAGTATTGCAGGCTGACTCTGCCCACTGCCAGGAGTTCGATCCTGACCGACTCAAGGTTGACTCAGCCTTCCATCCTTCCGAGGTCGGTAAAATGAGGACCCAGATTGTTGGGGGGGGCATATAGGCTGACTCTGTAAACCGCTTAGAGAGGGCTGTAAAGCACAGTGAAGCGATATCTAAGTCTAAGTGCCATCGCTGTTGCGATTAGCTGAAATTCTCTGCCCTTGAATCAGCACTTTGAAATAGGAACCCTCTTTGTTTCTCTTACTGCTAAAGGGGTGGAAAACATTCTAAGCCACAAGCCAAGAACAGCCTTCTTGTGGATTTACTTACAATTCGACTGCGGGTGCCATTGTCAAAAAACGTATCTTTATCTTGAATGTTGTACCTTGAAACACGAAAAAGGTGGGAAAAAATTACAAGTGGTCATGTAGTGCCCTACAGAACAGCATGAAGACTGTTTTTATTCAGGTTCTAATAGTACAAAATAAATAAATCAATAAACCTGACTTTCCTCAAGCACAAAAGGCAGAAGTTTTTATAAGGAGAAGATGAAACAGCATTGCTAAATCACTTGTAGGATTTTTGTCTGACAAGCTTCCAGTAATAAAAAGTGTTCTCAGTTCATGATTCCTTCCTGTCGGGTGTAAATAATCAGGAAGACTCACTGAGTTCAAAGCACGGAAGAGTTTCTAAATGCTACCAATAAATGAGAATCTGATCAGCTAAATGGTCGAAGCTAAATTGGCTGCACAATAATTCCAAACTAACGACACATTTAACCCCACCTTCCAGATCATCATAGTTTATCCCCTACGCTTCCCTTCCCAAGGATTTGGAAAGGTCGACGTGATTAGAGTTACTCTATTTTACACATTTCTAAAATCCCAAGTAATTCATATTTCTTCTGAACAGAACACAAGGTGCATGCTCAGAGGCCAGAGGCATTTTTTATTAAAAAAAAATAATCAGGAGCTCGTAGCATCTTTTAAGGGTGGCATATTTTGTCCGTTATAGCTTTTAACAAGATATGCTAGTGTGCAAAGGTGCCACCAGATTTCTGATTTGGACTGCCATGGAAATGGCTCTTTTCCCACCAATGAGAACCCCAAGAAATACAAAAGGGTCAGATATTCCCAGTACAAGATAGGAGTGAGCTTGAAGGGGGGGAAAAAATCTTCCAACCCCAAAGATAATCTTTGTTGGTTCTATCTGCCCTTCCTTCTCCCATTAGAACCTGCCACCGGTAAAGGTGATCATTTGTTCCTGATGTGGGCATGCCAAAGTTTGGGAAACAGTGGCCAGTGTTAAGAATTCTTTCCCCAGAATTTTTGAGCGAGCAATGGCTCAAAATGAAAGTGACTTAGCTTTTAGTGGAGCCAATGAATGAACACACTAAAAAATGAACCCGGTGAATGAATCGGCTCCCCAAACTCCTCTCTGGATTAAGGGGAGGATTTGGGATTGCCCAGATGCTCCCTGCAATGTGATTATAAAACAACAGTCTCTGGTAGGTTTTAGAGATTTGGAAGCCAGGTGAATCAGCTTTGCCCAAGTTGTAGTTTGGAGCCTTCACAAGGATGCTGGATTTGCCCACTTCCCCTCTTAATCACTTGGAAATGGCTTGCAACTTGCTTTTTCTTTTCTTTTTTCTTTTCTTTTCTTTTCTTTGATGTCAAGAACCTTCAGATGGACAGGTTCAACACACTGGGTGGTTTTCCTTCAACCCACATCAAAAGAACCTTTGTTTCAAACTTTTTTTAAAATTTGGAGATCAGCAGCCTAAGGATGATTAGAAGCTTTTAAACAGACTAAGGGCTAAATGGACCAGAGATAAGCTTTTAAAATACTTGTGAGAATACTCCCTGTAGTTTGTTTAAAATCTGATTGAAATGCATGAAGATTTTGAGTTTAAGGGTAAGAAATCTCGCCCTCTCTGGGTGAGAGAAAACGTGATACGAGAAGACTTCACAGGCTGATTACTGGAGGCGATCAAAAAGAATTAACGCTTGGGCTTCCGGTTCCGGATCGCGACACCAGCAGTCGCACGGAGAGATCTCTCTCTCCCACCGGCTGGTTTCCCTTCGTCGGTAGACCCTTAATCGGGTCGAAAGTCGCCCCGTAGAGGCGACCACCGCTAGAGGAGGCTCCTGCTCGACTGGGGAAGAGCGGCGGCTCTCCCCAGTTCGAACTTTCTCCTTAGGGCCGTCGGAGGAAAAGATCGCCCTTCAAAATGGACGATCACTTCGTCGCACCAGCTGAAAGCCAGAAGAACATCTAAGCGAAAGAACCCCCGTGGAGAATCCGGGTGAGACCTTTCCTACCCCCTTTTTTTTTCCCTAACTACTTTCCTGTTAAAAGCTTTCTTTGAACTATTTCCCTGTCGTGAGGAAGCAGCGTTTGAGCAATGGGGAAAAACAGCGTTGGAAAAAAAAATATATAAATAAAAACCAGTTAATTTCGATACTATTTAAATTTTGGAATACTGAGGGGACCTGAAAACATTCTATTCTTGACTATTATTGTTACAACTACGTATTCATTATTTTTGAACCCTTTCTTCATCTCTTTCAACACGAAAAATAAAAAATCTATTATTTGGAAAGAAAAAAAAAAAGGATTTCTGGTTTGCTGAGGACATCTTGTGTCGAAAAGTGGTACTGCAATTATATTTCTTTATGGCTGGGAATGGCTATGACCCTGAAAGAGTGATAAGATAACGATGCAGCTGGCCTATTGAAAACTGAAGGTGAATGCTTGCTTGATTCTTATGAAGCAGAGCCTTCCTTAAAGATTAAAGATTAAAAAGCCTTATTACTATCGATATGGAACTTAATACACAACTGGACTATGATCTTATATTGGAAACAATTCTAGAAGCTGCAAAGGATGTGAGCTCCTATTTTCAATCTCTTTTCCCTACACTGAGAGAAACTGTGGAAACCACAAAACAAACTAATTTTATTCAACTTCCAACACAACCTATCGAGAAGTCTGATGACTATACAACAACTTCAACAGAGATGTCTGAAGCACCAATACCAACATCAACAGAGACTGACACTCAGATACAAACTATTGAAAATCGAGAAAAGGTGGATAAACAATTGGCAAATATAACATGGAATAAAACAGCTTTCACCATCCAAAGGCTATTAGAAGAAAGGAAAGAGAACTTTGACCAATTTGAAGCGTTAAAGAATATGGACCCCTTAATAGTGTGGTTTGATTATGTAGGAACCTCACTATGGAAACCATTATGGCACAGAAAGAAGCCTAGAGTTAGATTTAAAAATGTATTTTAAAGTCTTATTTAATGGGATTAAAAAGGCTTTGATTTCTTGACTGACTTAACAACTAATGGAATACGTGAAATTTTTAAGAGGATACCCTTTGTAATATTACTTTGTCTTAGATATGATATATATTGGAGAAGTAAACTTTATCTACTGGTTTAAAAAGATTTTTATAGATATAGAGGCATTGATAGAATATATATTTAAATTAGATAGAAATTTATTTGTTGGCCTGATATTTTTATTTTAAGAGAATTATTTAGAAATAAAAGGAGAATAAGAGGGATGGGTGATAAGAGAAAAAAAATGGTATCAATGAAGAAGATATGGGAATGTTGTTGTAAGAACAATATACCAGATATAATTACGTAAAAAAAAAAAAAAAGGGCACCCGAAGTGTTAATAACATGTCTATTTAAGGCTAATTGAAATATAGTAATTGTAAGTTAGTAAAGCTTAAAAACAGGATTGGGATTTTTTAGAATTGAAATGTAATTGATATTTGATAGGACCGTTTGAAACTTATATAGAACTCATTAATGTGAATATGTAAAATTAAATGAGGGAATTAGAGAGGGAAGCTTGAGTTGAGCTATATATCTGTGATTGTCTTCCTTTTTTTGGATGTTTAATATACCCACCTCCATGGTGGTTCCTAAGCACCTTAATGTTACCCCTGTACCCCTATAAAATCTAATAAAATATATTTAAAAAAAAAAAAAAAAAGAATTAACGCTTTGATATATTTTTGTAGCTCAGGGTTTAATTGTGATATCCTGGATGCTCTCTGAGCTTGGTGGCTTTCTGGCAGATATTTCATTACCAAACTAGGTAATATCATCAGTACTAGTAGGGGGTGGGGTAAGCTCTCAAATTGCATACTAGTGGCTTGTCCTGTCAGTTCAATTCTGGGCTACACACATTCTCTTCTGTCGAAGCTTTAATTCTTTTTGATTGCCTCTAGTAATCAGCCTGCAAACTCTTCTTGTATCAAGTTTTCTCTCACCCAGAGAGGGCGAGATTTCTTACCCTTAAACTCAAAAACTTGCCTTCAGAAATTGTGGGCGCTCCATCACTGGAGGTTTTTAAGAAGAGACTAGACAGTCACTTGTCTGAGATGGTATAGGTTCCCTTGCTTGAGTGGGGGGCTGGACTAGAAGACCTCCAAGATCCCTTCCAGCTCTGTTATTCTATTCTATTCTATTCTATTCTATTCTATTCTATTCTATTCTATTCTATTCTATTCTATTCTATTCTATTCTATTCTAGTCTAGTCTAGTCTAGTCTAGTCTAGTCTAGTCTAGTCTAGTCTAGTTCTTCTCCACTCTCATATTCTATTCTATTCTATTCTATTCTATTCTATTCTATTCTATTCTATTCTATTCTATTCTAGTCTAGTCTAGTCTAGTATAGTCTAGTCTAGTCTAGCTAGTCTCTTCATTATTCTATTCTATTCTATTTCTATTCTATTCATTCTCCATAGTCTATTCTAGTCATTCTAGTCTCTAGTAGTTCTAGTCTAGTCTATTCTATCTATTCTATATAGTACTAGTCTATTCTAGTCTATTCTAGTTCTAGTTCTAGTCTCTATAGTCTAGTCTATTCTTATTCTAGTATATTCTAGTCTATTCTAGTCTATTCTAGTCTATTAGTCTATTCTAGTCTAGTCTAGTCTAGTCTAGTCTAGTCCACTCTTCTTTATTCTATTCTATTCTATTCTATTCTATTCTATTCTATTCTATTCTATTCTATTCTATTCTATTCTATTCTATTCTATTCTATTCTATTCTATTCTATTCTATTCTATTCTAGTCTATTCTATTCTATTCTATTCTATTCTATTCTAGTCTAGTCTAGTCTAGTCTAGTCTAGTCCACTCTTCATTATTCTATTCTAGTCTATTCTAGTCTATTCTAGTCTATTCTAGTCTAGTCTAGTCTAGTCTAGTCTAGTCTAGTCCACTCTTCATTATTCTATTCTAGTCTATTCTAGTCTATTCTAGTCTATTCTAGTCTAGTCTAGTCTAGTCCACTCTTCATTATTCTATTCTATTCTATTCTATTCTATTCTATTCTATTCTATTCTATTCTATTCTATTCTATTCTATTCTATTCTATTCTAGTCTAGTCTAGTCTAGTCTAGTCTATTCTATTCTAGTCTAGTCTAGTCTAGTCTAGTCTAGTCTAGTCTAGTCCACTCTTCATTATTCTATTCTATTCTATTCTATTCTATTCTAGTCTATTCTAGTCTATTCTAGTCTATTCTAGTCTAGTCTAGTCTAGTCTAGTCTAGTCTAGTCTAGTCTAGTCTAGTCTAATCCACTCTTCATTATTCTATTCTATTCTATTCTATTCTATTCTATTCTATTCTATTCTATTCTATTCTATTCTATTCTATTCTATTCTATTCTAGTCTAGTCTATTCTAGTCTATTCTAGTCTATTCTAGTCTAGTCTAGTCTAGTCTAGTCTAGTCCACTCTTCATTATTCTATTCTATTCTATTCTATTCTATTCTATTCTATTCTATTCTATTCTATTCTATTCTATTCTATTCTATTCTATTCTATTCTATTCTATTCTATTCTAGCCTAGCCTAGCCTAGCCTAGCCTAGCCTAGTCCATTCTTCATTATTCTATTCTATTCTGTTCTGTTCTGTTCTGTTCTATTGAAACTTTAATAAGTACTAAGTCCACTCCCACCAATATTGATAGGGCAAGCCACTAGTATATAAAACGAGAGCAACCCCCCCTCCCTTCTAGCACTGATGATGTTACCTAGTTTGGTAATGAAACGTCTGCAAGAAAACAAGCAAGCTTAGAATGGCTGAGAAAAGGATGCTAAAGCTGTTTTGCATTCTTTAATTGTTCAAGTGATCGGCATTTTGCCTCTGTGATTCCCAAGTAACCCTCTGCTGTATATCAGCGTTTTTCAAACTTGGCCATTTTAAACAATATAGACTTCAACTTCCAGAACGGCTGAGGAATTCTGGGAGTTGAAGTCCACGCAGCTTAAAGTGGCCAAGTTTGAAAAAGATTTCCCTGTGCCCTGCTCGCTGAGCATCTACCCAATTTCTGCCAAAGTCATTTGGATGGAATACTTCATCGGTCCCATCGCCCAGTCTGTCAAATACTCACAAATATACTTTTTCTCTGGAAAAGGGGTAAGATAAATTCTTCATCTTAGTGGTGTTTTGCTGTGGCACTTTAGGCTGCAGTGGTTCTGTACATTTCTGCCACATGCATGACAGCTTCTTGACAATTCCCCCTTCTTCTTTGATTTCATAAGTCTAGAAAAACAAAAACGGCATACATCACAGGTACATCACTTCCCAAAAATTGTTGTTAAATTCATTTATTCAAAAGGAATAGATGCAGTAAAAAAAAAAAAAGGATGTGTATATTCAACAGAGGCACTCCTGCTCAGAAATCAAATGAATAAACTTGTCAATGCTCTAGAACAGGGGTAGGCAACCTTGGCTCTTTTATGACTCGTGGACTTCAACTCCCAGAATTCCTGAGCCAGCATGGCTCAGCTTGGAAACCTCTCCCTTTCCCCTCAGCATGGCTGGCTCAGGAATTCTGGGAGTTGAAGTCCACGAGTCATAAAAGAGCCAAGGTTGCCTACCCCTGCTCTAGAAGAAAATATGGAGTAAAATAAACTATGGATGTCTTCTATTGCCTGCTCAACCACTGGAAATAAGGAGAAACTTCCTGACAGTGAGGACAATCAACCAGTGGAACAGCCTACAGCTTTGCCTTCAGAAATCGTGGGTGCTCCATCCCTGGAGATTTTTAAGAAGAGACTGGACAATCACCTGTCTGAGATGGTATAGGGTCTCCTGCTTGAGCAGGGGGCTGGACTAGAAGACCTCCAAGGTCCCTTCCAGCTTCTATTCTATTCTAAATTCTATTCTAAATCCAATAGGGGAAACCTATTGAATTGACTCAACAACTGTGTTACTAACTTAACAAATGTGGCGATCCTCTTAACAACTGTGGCAAGAGAGGTTGTAAGATGGGTCAAAACTCACAAACTGTCTTGCTTAGCAACAGAAAGTTTGGGCTCACTTGTTGTAAAGTCGAAGACTACCTGTAAAACACCAACTGGCATTCCAGCCTAAGTCAGTAAAATATACTTTTAGTTATTAGCACTTAGTAACACTTGGTTGGATTCAGCCCTTAAATGGAGCAGAGTAGAGCACAACTATCTGTCTTCTAATGTACTTCTACCAGCTTTACAGATTGGCTGATCCCATTCCGTTTAAAATTCTGGCAGGAGTGAGTAAATCAGCTCTTTGGCCCTCTTAGCATGAACAAGATGTTCTCCTGCTAGTATCAGGATTGGGTGGAAGTGATCCGAGGGTCAAACTAGCCTTAACTAGCTCCATAACCAAGCCCTTAAAATAGAGCCCAAATGAACTTCCTAATAAAATTGGACTGGCTTGAGAGTAAAGAAAAAAAAAAAAAAAAAAAGCCGAAGCACAACTTAGATGAACGTAAGGAAAGCTGTTGGAATCTACTCGGCCATCTATCTTCCCAACTCTTTTCCTCCACAAAAGTGTGGCTAGATGACACCCCTTTTATTTCTGCTACCTAAAGGTATATGCAAAGATGGCAGTCACAAAGAGGCAATCAAATCTCCACCTGTTTTTTATGCACAAGTGTGTGGCTGTCCAACTCACGCATACACACATACAACACAGGTGTAAAGGAGTCTTTATTAAGGCTCCCGAGCCTGAATTGGTATCCCCCAGCAAGTCCCTGTGCTGTCACTAGCTCAACCCCGATGAGTTCCACAAGCTACTCAAACGAAGCCAACGTTAGTCCTCAAGGCAAAGCCGAGTCCAGTCCATGAGGCAAAAAAGGCAGAGCCACAGTCCAAGGCAAGCAAAGGCAACAGCTGAAGAGACACAACCCAACGTTCAAGGCCAGAAGACACAGCAAGAAAACAAACATGTTGTTCCCAGAATCACCTCCATCTGTCTGCTGTGCTAAATAGCCAGCTTCTGGTGCAGCCCATCAAGAAGGACGAGGCTGCCTCCTCACGTGTAATCTGGCTGATCTTCTCTGCTCCTGCCTTTTCTCTGTCCTACGTGTTCTTGGATCAGGTGTAGAAGGCAGTTCCTCTTCCTCTTCCTCATCACTGAGGAAGCTTCCCCACCTGAAGCCTCAGGGCTGTCCTGCTGCAGCTGTGCTTCAGCCAAATTCCTCTCAGAGCCATTGACGAACTCCCCTCCAGATGTGCCCTGAACTGGTTCATCCTCCTTCAGGCTGACATCTGGAGAAGCATCCGGGGGAGTCATCACAGAGTGGAGTTTAGTTCACACTGTTATGGCCACCAACTTGTCTTTTGTGACCATACCCTGTAGACCTATCTGCTACTTCCCTCTGTTTCTAACATTCAAAAGTGATAAAAAATGGAGTTGATCCATACTTACTCTTTTAGTGGGCATTTTGATTTTCAGAATTTCTGCTTCTCGGCTCAGTACATTCCATGGTGCATGTATTCGGACAAAACTCAATCCTTGACTCTTCTCCTAAAATAAGAAGAAAGAACATATATTGTACTGAAAGCTAGCAAACAAGAAAGTTGTCTCTAAAATGTCCCGTATTTCTCAGAGGTAGGCAGAAATCACTTTAGCTGCTTTAGGGACCAGATTTGAAACCATGGAATAGCCAGCTCTTTAACAGGATCATTCGGTTCAATTAGTGCTAAGATTTTTAAGGAGTAACTCATTAACATCTGATAATTAAAGGGCATTCATTCATTCATTCATTCATTTATTTATTTATTTTCGCTGGTTTGTTTATTTAACTTTTTATGCTACCCATCTCCCCTGTAAAGGAGACTCTGGCTGGCTTACAGATTATAAAAAGGCAAATGGATAAATAATTAAAATATTTAAATTACGCAATTTAATTTTTTTAAAAAAAACTGTAGGAAAAGAACAGGACTAAGAGATGGGCAGCAAGGGGATGACAGCTTTTTACCTGTCAATCACCTGAAGGGATGAGTGCCCCCCCCTCTACCTCTACCTATCTCAGAGTGAGGTCTTTATCTGGATCCAGCCCTGTCATTTAATTGAATGAGGGTAGTCCTCAATTTATGACCACAATTGAGACTAAGAATTTTTTTTATTAAGGGAGACATTTGTTAAATTTTGCAACGTATGGACAGACTTAACCACAGTTTTGACTAGGAAAGTGTGATTATCCTAGACTCAGCCAAGTCTAAAAATGCTAGGGAATTTCTAGAAGCCTGGCACTCTAGCCTCCTTTATTCATCTTTAGACATGTGGAACCTGCTTTCCTTCAGGGGTCTAGATTTCCACCAGCAGGTGGGTGTGATTTATACTGCTTAGCCATAGGCTTTGGAGAAAATTGTCAACATCCAGCTTGAGGATCCAAATAAAACTCCAGGTTCATTCCAGTTCCGAAAATCTTACTGTTTATTGAACACACGGCACGGTAATGTCAAAGCAAAACTAACTCTGAAGTTCCCAGTGCATAGAATTAAACAATAATTTCCCTGGCCAAGCCCCCACCCTTGTAAACAATTTCACTTTGTTATGGGAACCGTCTGCTTCCTCTCCGCACCTGCTGCAGTGTCCTTGAAATGGTTTCAGGCTCTGCCGATTTTCAGCGGAATCGTAGAATCGTAACCCACTCTAAAGCAACATCTCCCCCCCCCTTACTCTAATGGCAAGTTGAAATGAAAGAGGCACGTAGCTGCCAACGTTTCATTCTTGACAATAGTATTCTTCTTTCTGTAACTCAGGGGTTTCCAAACCCGGCAACTTTCAGACTTGTGGACTTCAACTCCCAGAATTCCCCAGCCAGCCTGAAGTCCACAAGTCTTCAAGTTGCCAAGTCTGGAGACCGCTGAGTTACAGAAAGAAGAATATTGTCCTCCAAATATGTTGTAACTGTAATTGTAACTGTAACTGAACATTTATTCCTTTCTTGCGGGCCAAATGTTACTATTGAACGAGTTCTATTCTTCCTTACGGTGAAGAAACCAAATACCCCTAAAGAAATGTAGTCGTTTATTTAACATTTTTCTTTAATACGTGTTTATTGTCTGTGGCTATTTTTCCTCACTACAACCGCCCTCATTTGAATATTTATTTTCTTGCGTGTTCTTGTTTATGTCTCCGAGAAGGCAACAATCCTTAAATGGAGAAACTATTCCGTGTGAGAGTTATGAAACAAATTTGCCAAAACTATGCTGTCTTGTAAACGTTATAGGAACTCTTAGCCAGATGTGTATCTGGATGTGTACTACGTTTAGCGATGTGCCTGGGGACCAGATGTGATCACAAGTTGACCAAGACTTTTTTGGAAAGAGAAGGGCCGAGGGACTCTCAGTGGCTTGGCAGGGCTCCCTATTGAAATATGGACAACGAGCAGAAGGAACGCTAAGTCCATTTTCTCATCAGATTCTGGAAAGATCTAGTCCTCTCTTGAAGCCCTGGAGAAGATGAAGGCCATCTACTCTCTTAACACAGAAACTTTTTTCCTTTTTTATTTTTTTTGCTTGGAACATAGACAGTGTCAACGCTGCTAACGTCGGATGTTCTTGCTTTGACAATATATGAAGGTGCAGCCATTTTCTCTTTAACCTGTGTGTTACTTTTAGAGTTAGAATTAGATGATGCTGGGGGGGAGGGGGAAGAATGTGTATGGGGATTAGTTAGACATAACAACATCTCAGTAGAGTATTCTTCAAGGTTGTTTGAAATAAGAGATGATAAGAAATGGCGGGTTATAGAACTGGAGGGAAGGTTTGCATTTCAAACTAATTGGAGAATGTGATTTATGACAGTTAATTGGAGGAGGGAATATGTGTTCAGGGGAGGGGAATTCAGATTTTGGCTTCGACCATGTTACGTGCCGATGCCATGTTATTTGAATAAAGATTCTTTAAGGTAAACAATGCCTCGAAGTTCTTTGAAGAGTAACATCTGTCGGAACCATGACAGACAGCTCCAAACACTTTTGGGGAGGTGGTTCTACTGACTATACTTGGAAAGGAAAGGTGACTAACAAGCAAGCATGGGAGTGCATAACATCAGACGCGTCACTAAAAGGCAAAATCATGAAACTGCGTCTCACTTACTTTGGCCGTGTCGTGTGGCAGTATTCACTGGAGAAAGCAATTAAGTTAGCGGGAAAAGGCAACCAGGCTGTCAAAGGACACGATGGCTGGACAACATCAAAGCTGACACCAGTCAGAGCATAGAGCAACTCTAATGCAAGATCGGAAGATGTGGAAAGACCTGGCCCATAGAACAGAATGCAGCTGGAATGGACCTTGGAGGTCTTCTAGTCCAGCCCCCTGCTCAAGCAGGAGACCCTATACCATTTCAGACAAGTGGCTGTCCAATCTCTTCTTAAAAACTTCCAGTGATGGAGTGCCCACGATTTCTGAAGGCAACTTCTGTTCCACTGGTTAATTGTCACCACTGTTAGGAAGTTTCTCCTTAATTTCAGGTTGGTTTTCTCCTTGATCAGTTTCCATCCATTCTTTACCTTGTCCTGCCCTCTGGGGAGCTGGAAAATAAGGTGACCCCCTCTTCTTTGTGGCAGCCCCTCAAATACTGGAATACTGCTATCATGTCACCCCTAGTCTTCCACACCTTCTCAGCAGTGTTTCATTTACGAATCTCCTTTAGTTTGTTAGAAACACAGTTTTGTAAGAATGATGCCACTTACGAGGGCCCTGTTTTGTACTTTAGAAACACGGAGAACCTGAGCAGATGATGGAAGTTGTCTTTTAGAAGAAAAAGGAGAGAAATATTTTAATTATGGCACTGGGTTTCTTTCAGAAGCAGCAGGAGACAGCTTTCGCCAGAACTACGGAAGACCTTTTTAAAGCAAACTAAAAATTCAGGCTCTGCCACAACTTCTAGTTTATATGACCCATTTAGCAAAGTAAGCAGCAGAGATAAGGGACAGGAGCACACCGAAATAAGACGACGGGACGGAAGCAGCGACGGTAACACGCTCTATGAAAAATATGCCAATCGTCACATTTGTGAAGCAACTTTTAAGAACTATTTTAGTGGAAAAGTCTGGAAGAATGAAAGGAGCAGATTTCAATTGCTGCATATAATGTTGACTCTAGAAAGAGTGCAGAGAAGAGCAACAAAGATGATCAGGGGACTGGAGGCTAAAACATACAAGGAACGATTGCTGGAATTGGGTATGTCCAGTTTAATGAAGAGAAGGACCAGGGGGGACATGATAGCAGTGCTCCAATATCTCAGGGGCTGCCCCAAAGAAGAGGGAGTCAGGCTATTCTCCAAAGCCCCTGAAGGCAGGACAAGGAGCAATGGATGGAAACTAACCAAGGAGAGAAGCAACCTAGAACTAAGGAGAAATTTCCTGACAGTGAGAACAATTAACCAGTGGAACAACCTGCCTCCAGAAGCGGTGAATGCTCCAACACTGGAAGTTTTTAAGAAGAGACTGGACAGCCATTTGTCTGAAATGGTATAGAGTTTCCTGCCTGAGCATGGGGTTGGACTAGATGACCTCCAAGGTCCCTTCCAACTTTATTATTATTGTTATTCCATGTTACATCTCTCTGAATATTTTTCCAGTGCATCCTTTGCACAACACATCCGTTTCTTTCCACGTTATTGTTTGTGCCATTATTGTTTCTGTAAGCGCATAATTATGGTAAAAGTGCCATTCCGGGAACAGAACAGCTGCTAGAAGAATAAGGCATAAAACACAGAGTAGAAGTTGTATTGTGATTTTTTTAAAAAAACCAAAAGGGTTTTCTTACAATATAATCCTTTTCCTCTACAACGTCAACCCACAAATTTAAAGTTTGATTCCTCGAAATGGTTGAATTAGATGGGAACTGGGGTAGTAGGTGGGGGAGAGCCTGAATACAATCCATAAACCCAACCTTCTGATAAAATCTGATTTCTGCTATGCCGGAAAATCAAATAAACAAAAAACAGATACAGGTTCCCCCTGTCCAGTCATGTCGGACTCTTGCTAATCTCTGTTTCCTACCGAAGGGAGTCAGCATTGACCAAAGATGCTTCCGTGGTCATGTGGCTAGCATAACTACACAGAGAGGCACATGGAACACCTTCCCATCGAAGTGGTACCTATTTATCTACTCGCATTTGCATGCTTTCGGACTGCTAGGTGGGCAAGGAGCTGGAGCAAGGGACGGGAGCTCACCCCATCATGTGGTGCTTGGGTCTCGAACTGCCAACCTTCCAGTCTACAAGTTCAATGTCTTAACCGCTAGGCCGCCGTGCCCCTACTAGTAAACCTTCTAACAAAATAGCAGCTAAGAGGAACACATAGTTCTATTGGTCCAGAGACCATGGACTAAAGTTGGCGGTGCCTCCTGAAAAGTCAGTTGGACCCTGTTGCTGTACTTGGTTGATCTCCACAACTAGCTCTCCAAACCCATTTGCAAAGCCAAGCCTTTAAGACCTTTACCCCCCCCCCAAAAAAAAACCCACTAGGGCTTGGGGCAGAGACCACCCATTTAAACAAACACCCCCTCCCTGCTTTTTCATCTTTAAGAAGGTGAAAGGAAGCACTTCTTGTAGGTCTCCTCATCCACTTCGAACACTTTTTAAAATGAAACTTCCTCCCGAAAACTTTCATTAAAAAATGAACTTATCCTCAAAATGCATGGATTATTTTACGCATTTCTTTCCATAATGTTGTTCCGATGACAGAATAAACATGGCTGGCACTGATATTTTCCATAACATCCAGCCTTGGGACAAATATGCTGGCCAATAGATTTTTCTCAGCTAAGGGGCTGTATACTCTCCCCTTATTTATTCAAACGATGTGCTGAATACATAACGAAGGGGGTTAAATTGGAAGAATATGAGCATGGCTTTAAAACGGGAGGAAGAAAAACTGTGCAGTGCTGATATAGTTACTCTGAGAAGCGAGCACGTAAACGATCTGGAGGCTCTAGTAATGAAACTTAAGAAGGAGCGTGGAAAAAAAATGGGACGAAGATTAAATATGAACTAGATCAAATTACTGACAACAGGTACCGCAAACAGCATGGAGAACTGGCAACGAAGATGTCTTAAGTGGTGGACAGTTTCTGCTTTTTTAAGATTGATTATTAACTTTAAAGGAGCAAAGGGTCACGAAATTTAGTATGTTACGGACCAGCACTTGGTAAGGCAGCCATGAAGACTTGGAAAAAGATATTCAGATGTTGTAGTGTTAGCCCCCTGCTCATTTCAAGACAGGTGACTGTCCAGTCTCTTCTTAGTGGGCCAGTAAAGTTTGCACCTTCTCCTTACAAAGTTTGTAAACCCGATGAACAGTATGTGTAAACTCTGTCACAACAGGAAAACTACTCGCCAAAATGTAGATGGAGAAATTAAGGTAAATTTGGATTTTGATGTACATCGCCCTGTTTTTAGCCGGAACCAAAGGTCTCATCTGGTAGGGGATAAAATGGACCTAATCAGGGGAGCGGTTGTATAAGGTTTCCTGCTCAAGCAGAGGGTTGGACTAGAAGACCTCCAAGGCCCCTTCCAACTCTGTTCTTCTATGATTCTAAAGGTTTCCCCTTTCCAGCCGTGTCGGACTTTACGGCTGGTGCTCCTCTCTGTTTCTTAGCTGAGGGAGCCAGCGTTGTCCAAAGATATTTCCATAGTCATTGGCCAGCATCACTATAGGATATTACCTTCCCACAAAAGTGGTACCTATTTATCTACTCGCATTTGCATGCTTTCAAAGTGCTATCTGGAGCAAGGGACAGGAGCTCACCCTGTCTCATGGCGCTCGGATCTCAAACCTGGGCTGTCAGCTTTCTGGATACCAAGCACAGAGTCTTTAACTGTTGAGCCATCGCGCCCCCCGTTGTAGTCTATCTATATATAAAAAGATCAGTACTGGGCAGAGAATGGTTTTCTCTGTGACATTCAATGAAAATAAAAGTTGGGGTCTGAAGAAGTAGGAAAGAAAACAATGTAGTGTTGGAGACGACACCTGAGAATCCTACGGAGGGTCAAGAAAGCAAACCAAGGAATCATACGGCAAGTCATCCCAGAGGCAAAAATCCCTGGGATCAAGTTATCATACTCTAGACTCATTATAGGGAGACTTACGTCTCCGGAGAAGTCTGTTATGTTGGGGAGAAGAGAGGGGAAGAGAGGAAGAGGAGAACCAGCAGCAAAGTGGCGTGGATTCAGTTATTCCATTGGTGCATCGTTGGAAGACTGAAGGACCAATTTGGGAGCGCATCACCATGGAGAAAATCTATCTGTGTAGTTGCTAAGGATCGTAGTGATCTACGGCACATAATAAATAGCTTGACTAAGATCACAGCTCCATTTAGCACAGGGGTCTTCAAACTTGGCCCTTTTATGACTTTTATGACTTCCTGGCTGAGGAATTCTGGGAGTTGAAGTCCACAAGTCATAAAAGGGCCAAGTTTGAAGACCCCCTGATTTAGCATCACCCCTGTCAGCTCTTGATCAAGAACTGCCCTTGAAATATCTTCAGCATGGTCAGTTCTGTGCTTGTACTAACTATACCCCATGTACTTCACTCAAATAATGAGCAGTCAACAACCCATTAGATGAAAAGGACCTGGTACAGATCAGTCACCAGATGAGGAAGGATCGAGAACAAGTCTCTGGTGTATTTTGATCTCTGTGGTGAGTAAGAGGAGAGCCTTCTTGCCAAAAACAAAGAAGATTAATCATTGGGTCACAGTATGGATGAACTGCAAAGAACATTCCCTCCATGACTCCACAGGACAGATAATGCCTTTATTTAACAGCTATTACTCCTTCTCCCTTGGTGCTCATTCTGTTCTGTTGGCAAACTCTGAGATCCATTTGTTTGTCCACCTATTAAACTTCCTTGCAAAACGTCTGCTCTGTCTTCAGAGCCCCACCTGTCAGTCTAACCACCTGCCCAAAGACTCAAGTCCCCATCTTCAAGTCTTCTGGTATGTCTTTGGTCTGCCACATATTTTTTTCTGGATCAACCTATTCTCCAAAGCACCTGAGAGCAGGACAAGAAGAAATGGATATTCAAAAACACCAGATAAATAAGAGCTAAGAACTCAACTGACAGGATGGCGATGTTTCAATATCTAAGGGGCTGCCATAAAGAAGAGGGGGGAGGGGTCAACCTATTCTCCAAAGCACCTGAAGGCAGAACAAGAAGCAACGGATGGAAACTAATCAAGGAGAGAAGCAACCTAGAACTAAGGAGACACTTCCTGACAGTGAGAACAATTAACCAGTGAAACGGCTTGCCTTCAAAAGTTACGGATGCTCCATGATTGGAAGTTTTCAAGAAGAGACTGGACAGTCACTTGGCTGAAATGGCATAGGATCTCCTGCTCGAGCAGGGGGCTGGACTAGAAGATCTCCCAGGTCCCTCCCAACTCTGTTATTCTGTTTCCGTTATGCTGCATGTTTGACGATTTCTGCATTTTGTAGTATTTCAGACTTGTCTTTTCTAAACCATTCAGACTCGTCAGTGATTAGGGCATCCTATCCATTTCACAAACAAAGGACTTCCCAGCTGCTTGTCCCCTTTTCACAAGCAGCCTTTTGTTTTGATGTACAACACTTTCAAGAACTGGTTGCTGTTGGTGAGAGAAGAATACCTACATCCTCCAGGGATAAGCTACAAGCTATTTGATTTCTGTAGAGATTATGGTGACATTTATTGACTGGCCAGAATGCAGAATAACAGAGTTGGAAGTGACCTTGAAGGTCCAGCCTCCCTATAGCATTTCAGACAAATGGCTGTCCAGTCTGTTCTTGAAGACCTCCAGTTATAGAACATGCCGTTTCACTGATTAATTGTTCTAACGGTCAGGAAATTTCTCCTTAGTCCTTGATTGCTTCTCTCCTTGATTAGTTTCCATCCGTTGCTTCTTTTTCCTGCCCTCAGGTGCTTTGGAGAATAGCGTGACTCCCTCTTCTTTGTGGAAACCCCTGAGATATTGAAAGACCGCTATCAGGTCATCTAGTCCAACCCCCTGCTCAAACAGGAGACCCTACACCATTTCAGACAAGTGGTTGTCCAGTCTCTTTTTGAAAGCCTCCAGTGATGGAGCATGCACAACTTCTGAAGGCAAGCTATTCCATTGGTTGATAGCTTTCACCATTAGGAAATTCCTCCTTAGTTCTAGGTTGCTTCTCTCCTTGGTTAGTTTCCATCCATTGCTTCTTGTCCGGCCTTCAGGTGCTTTGGAGAATAGGTTGACTCCCTCTTCTTTGGGGCAGCCCCTGAGATATTGGAAGACTGCTATCATGTCACCCCTAGTCACCCTTTTCATTAAACTAGAACTACCCAATTCCTACAACTGCTCTCCGTAAAACTATTGTAGCTATAGGAAGACAAAAACACCTCCTTGCCATCAATTAACATCTATATAAGCAGTGATTAATACTGGACCAACAATCAAGCAGTAAACAATACCCCAATCAAGGAACTACTATCTCAGACAAACAAGCGAACAGTAAACAACAGCCTAATCAAGGACCTCCCACCAACAAGGCAAGCCACTTGTATACAGTATAAGCAGAGAGCAAACCCTACTCCCTTCTAGCACTGATGATGTTACCTAGTTGGGTAATGAAACGTCTGCAAGAAAACAAGCAAGCTCAAAGAGCACCAAGGACCCCACAGTCCTCCTCCTCCTCCTCCATCATTCCACAAACCCTACTCCCTTCTAGCACTGATGACGGTACCTAGTTTGGGTCATGAAATGTCTGCAAGAAAACAAGCAAGCTCAGAGAGCACCAAGGACCCCACAGTCCTCCTCCTCCTCCTCTTCCTCTCCTCCTCCTCCTCCTCCTCCTCCTCCTCCTCCTCCTCCATCATTCCACAAACCCTACTCCTTTCTAGCAATGATGACGTTACCTAGTTTGAATAATGAAGAATGAAAGAAAACAAGCAAGTTCAGAGAGCACCAAGGATCCCACAGTTGTCCTCCTCCTCCTCCTCCTCCTCCTCCTCCTCCTCCTCCTCCTCCTCCTCCTCCTCCTCCTCCTCCTCATCTCCTCCTCCTCCTCCATCATTCCACAAACCTTACTCCCTTCTAGCACTGATGATGTTACCTAGTTGGGTAATGAAACATCTGCAAGAAAACAAGCAAGCTCAGAGAGCACCAAGGACCCCACAGTCCTTCCTCCTCCTCCTCTTCCTCCTCCTCCTCATTCCACAAACCCTACTCCCTTCTGGCACTGATGATGTTACCTAATTGGATAATGAAATGTCTGCAAGAAAACAATCAAGTTCAGAAAGCATCAAGGTTCCCCAGTACAACTCTGAGCTACAAAAATTCTCTTCCAGTTGTACCGTTGTAGCTTGGTTATGCTATAAAAACTATGTTGCTATGAAATATTTTAGCTTGAGAGAAAGATCCAATTCCTTCAAAATGCTTGTCCTCTTTCCACACTTCTTTCAGAGGGTTGAGAAATAACTCAAAGATGAATGAAGTTAAATGTAATGTAATGGGTAATGGATTTGCCAATGGAGATGAAGTTCCAATTGTCCTAAGAAAGCCTGGTCCAGCATCTGGCAGGGCTGAATACTAAGGGCCAGACTTAGCCTCAGAATAGGAATATGTGGCCATTCTGATGTGTTTTCGTCTCCTATTCACGTTAGATTTTTGTTCATTTATATTACAAGTCAGTCTTTTCAAGAGTAAGATAATAATAATAATAATAAGATAACCTTTGTTGTTGTTGTTTTTTACTGTGGGCACCCTGGCACGCATTAAAAATGAAATCCCGTTGTTTGCTCTCAAAAGTGTACACATACATAACACACATATAGAGATGCTACATACATACATATGTATATACCTACACCCTTACATATAAATACGTATAAATATTAATCACTGTCCATCTTGGATACATAGCGGAAAGAGGAAGCTTGAGAGTTCACAAGGTTGATACCGTATGGAACAAAACTATGACTGAATCTGGATGTTCTGCTTTGGATACCACGGAGCCCCCTCCTCCCATAAGGTAACAAAGAAAACAGGTCGTGAAGAGGGTGTGTAGAGTCCCAGACAATCTTGTGGACCCTGCTCAAGCAATGCTTATGGGCCATGTCCTGGATGGAAGGGAGGGAACTGCCAATAATCTTTTCTGCTGTCCTCACCACTCTCTGCACTGCCTCCCTGTCAGAAGAAGGGATGCTTCCAAACCAGACAGGATGCTCTCGATCGTCCCTCCGCAGAAAGTGGTAAGGACGGGGGAAGGAAGATGTACTAGGGCAGTGGTGGCGAACCTATGGCACGGGTGCCAGAGGCGGCACGCAGAGCCCTCTCTGTGGGCACACGCGCCGTCACCCCAGTCCTAGGCCTTCAGCTGGCTTTTATTAAACCTTTTCGCTTTAGGCCTTCGCCGCCGCGTGCAAAAAAAAAAAAAGTTTCAATCAGTCAATTTCAACTTCTCATGGGAAAAAAAAGATCTTGCAAAGTTGGAATTGATTGATTGAACTTTTTAGTCCCACCCAGTCGGCTGTTACCACTGCAGCCACGCCCACCCAATTGGCCACACCCAGTCAATTGGCCACACCCAGCCAATGGGCCACACCCACCCGGCACTCGACGATGCATAAGTGGGTTTTGGGTTGCAGTTTGGGCACTCAGTCTCTAAAAGGTTCGCCATCACTGTACTAGGATTTGTGGCTGGATCCACTGGGAAATGTTGAGATGCAAGCCTAATGTTCAGCTACTCCAGGTCCCTGCAGGCTTCTCAGGATGAAGCCCAGGGGACAGGCATGTCTCCAGACTGGAAAGGTTTAGCAAGGGGCTGGGATGATATAACAAATTTCATTTTCCATTGTGTACACACATGGTTTGTTTTGTTTTTAATCAGCAGAGTCTCTAGTTATATTGTTTGGGCATACTCAAGGTCCTGTGAAGCGCTTCTCAAGAAAGACAACGTCAGAAGACAGCACGAGGGTGAGCTATCAGCCTCAGCTTTTTAAAACCACAGAGCTGTTCTCTGCCTTTGACTGATCTGCACATCGTGCTGAGCCACCGTTTGCTTTGAGTAAAGTGCCTTTCTTTGAAACCTCCAGCCAAAACAAAACAAACCACATTATGTACTCATGCGATGCACGGCCCAGATTTTTATTGACCTTCAGGCCACCAGCTGAGAGAACAGTGCATAGAGCAACTGACCGGAGACGGAACTGTCTCCTACAGGGACAACTGCAATGCATCTCCATCCAGCAAGGACATCTGCTATTTTGGGTTTTGTCTCGGGGGCTGCAGCCAAGCACAGATTAATAGGGTCCCCTCGGTTGCACCAGCTGCCTTGCTGGACTTAGAGGCAAACGGGATTCTCTTGACAACTGAGCAGATTAAGGAAGGCCGATTAAGGCCTGTCCAGATCTGCAATTCAGCAGAATCAATAAACAAAGAACAAACAAAGGAAAGCTGATCCCTTACCTACATGCTCCATTTCTCTCAGACTGAGATTTTAAGTAATAGTTAAATGCATTCAACTAGTGAACCAGCTGTATAAATAAATAGAACAAAGATAATTGGGGGCTGGGGGGGTGGAGGTTAAAACATATGAAGACCGGTTGCAGGAATTGGGTGTGTCTAATCTAGTGAAAAGAAGGACTAGGGTGACATGATAGCAGGGTCCCAAAATTTGAGGGGCTGCCACAAAGAAGAGGGGGTCAACTTATTTTCCAAAGCACCAGAAATAAGACAAGAAGCAATGGGTGGAAACTGAACAAAGAGAGAAGTAACCTAGAACAAAGGAAAAAATTGCTGACAGTGAGAACAATCAACCAGTAGAACAGCTTGCCACCAGAAGTTGTGAATGCTCCATCACTGGAGGTTTTTAAGAAGAAACTGGACAGCCATTTGTCTAAAATGGTATGGGGTCTCTTGTTTGAGCAGAGGGTTGGACTAGAAGATCTCCAAGGTCCCTTCCAATTCTGTTCTTTTGATTCTGATTCTAATGCTTGGGTCAGGTTTATTCCCCATTCAATTATGAATTCCCCCAATTAAAAACCTTGAGGATATAGTCTGAATCTCACCATAATACTGTGAATTCTGTGCACTGGATCGGCGCTGATGTGTGTTTAGCATCCTATTTGTGTGAAACAACACTCAACCCCACATCCCCTATTTTAGAACAAAGCTTCACATTTCTACAGGCAAATGTCATCTGCCCAAACCTCAAATCTTAGAGCTCCAGCCTAATCCTCAATGACTGTACTGTCAACTTAAAAAATGTCAACTCACTGGCAATACCAGCTCATAGAGAATTCAGCACTAGGAGACGATAAAACATTAAGTCTGAGGTTCCACTATTGTTCCTGCTGGGAACAATGAAAAGGGCACATCCCCTTTGAAGAAAATCCTGAAAAAAACCTCAGGATTAGGGACTGTTTAGACATCATTAGCTAAAGAAACCATTTCCCTGCCCTGAATCCACCTGAGCAACAATAAAATGTGCAAGGTGCAAATTATGCAGACATAAATCCTATCCATGGAATCCTATCGTCTCGCTTCACAGATCCACAAAGCTGCCATGGATTTGACTGAACCATGTAGCTACATTATTTCTTTCAAATCTTCCTACGTTGCCAGGGCAGAATATGGAAAGGTCCAAGTTCTGCTTCCTTCCACGGCATGAGTAAGTGTCTTTTTCTTTGCTGTGTATATTTCTCCAATATATCCCCTTCAGAAGACAATATTTGTAGATCAGGGTTGAGTTGTGGATGCCTTAGTAACCTCTGAGTTGGTGGTTTCCTTCCAGATGTTTCATTCTCAAATTAGGTAACATCATCAGTGCACTGGTGAGGTTACCTAGTTGGGTCATGAAACGTCTGCAAGAAAACCACCAAGCTCAGAGAGCACCAAGGACCCCACAGTCCTCCTCCTCCTTACCCCTCCTCCTCCCTCTCCTTTCCTCTCCCCCTTCTTCTTCCTCCTCCTCCTCCTCCACTTCTCCAACATCATCTATCTCCAGTCTCCAACACAGTCCTTTCAGCAGTTCCAAGAAGGCTCCACACCCATTTGCACCACTCAGGTGACCTTCAGAACACAGATAAACCTCCAGGTGGCCTCAATGACTCTCTAAAAGAAGGTAAAGGACCAGCTGTCTGCAAGGAGTATAAGTCCTTCCATTTCCCCCACCATCCAGTCAGAGCTGAAGAAGCTTCTTGGATGAGAAGCGAAACGTCTTCAAAGAAAAACAAGAAAGTCCAGTTGCCTCCTGAAAGAAGCACCTTTAGGACACCAAGCTCAGAGAGCACCAAGGACCCCACAGGGTATGGGGGAAAATGATGTGAATCTGTCAGGGACATTCTTTGTATGACCACAGCAGGATAATCATGTGCTGAAGGCACGGCGAGCATACGAACAGCAGCAAAGAAACTGTCCCGCAGCTCCCAATCAATGTCTTACCTCCGCATCCTTTTCTAGCTCCAGACCAGCTTCCGCCAGGTTGCGTTCAAACTCATCCCTCTGCTCCTGTTTTGCCACCTCCAAAGCATCCTGTGGAGCAACGTCGATGACTTGAGCTTCTGGAGTAGATCCTTCCTGATGTTTCTGCTGGCTTTTGGCGGTCTCCCCATTAGAAATAATAGCCAAGGACCCCGGCCTATGTAAGGGGCCTTGAGAGTCACCGCCATGATCCGAGAAATGTTTCCGATAGTGGTAAACTAAGACGTAGTCCACTTTCCTCTTGCTGTCTCGGAAATGCATCCCTCCGGGTGACGGCGATGGACTTTCTGAGACCCCAGCCTGAGCCCCATCCAGATAGTTGTTAATCACCTGGAAGGAAAATGGAAAGGGTTTACCGAAGGATGCAATGAACAGAACCACGACTTGTAAAAACAGAGGAGAAACAGAGAGCGTGCCGGATAGGCAGGAGAATCTGGATGAACGGTTGCGTTTGAAGGAACGGAGCAGATGGGACTCAGATTAAACCACGCAGGAGGCTTTGATTTCACAAGCTTTGAGCAACCGAGGCATCCACGGGGTAAATACTTTTGGACGATTGATAGACATAATCCCAGGCTGAGGTGCAAAGAAGGCAAGTCCCACCCTCTAAAAAAGAAAAAAAGGGGGAAAAAAAAAAAGGAGAGCAAAAAAGCACCAAGGCTGGAGGAAGCTACACGTTTATTATGTGTTCTCCTCTCCGTGTTTACCGTAATTCAGATTCCCTTTGCTTTTCCTCCTAGCGATAGAAATGGCAGCATCAAATACACCCTCACTCCCCTCCCCCCTTAATCTCCTATATATCCTTACCTTAGCTATTCAAGAACTTAACCGCTTTCTCTCCAAACATACACACAAATGAAAGTCAATAACACTCAATGTTCTGGTAGTCTTGGAAACTACCAAATATGCAGGGTTTTTTTTAAAAAAAGTTGCAAAGTATTGTTTATATACAATGAACACAGGAACTACTAGGACGTCAGTTAAGAGGCATGTTTCCTACTCAGCTGATTCGCAATAACTACCTCGTTTGGTTTTTATTTAAAGAAACGATGGGCCTCCTGAACTTAGTGGTGGTTTTTGACTACTTCACTAACCAGCTGAAGCTCAATTAATAAACCAGCATTGACTTCCTACATTCGTATATGGGTCCTATCAATGTCAAGTAGCCCACAATTAGATGGATTCATATACTGAGGGGTGCACAACGGCTTACGTACGAAAAATGGTTATAAGTCGCTTTTTTTTTTTTCCCCAGTGCTGTTGTAAGTTGAGGACTATCTGTAGGTAGTTAACTCCAGGAAGCAAAGTTATGGCATGTTTCTCTCTCTCTGAGTTCCAAGACAACATTGCTTCAGCTTCTGTGAACTGTTCTTGAGAACAAGGGAATACAGTATTATTGCCTTGGGAATCATCAATTTGAAAACAAGTCCTCCTTAGAAGGCCCAGCTTAGCAACAGCATGCAAATAAGCAGGTAGTTCAATGTGACCTTTTTTTCATGGGTTTTTTTTTATTATTTATATAATAACAAATGTGCATTGTGGAATACAGAATTCCTTAAGCGTGAGACATAATGCCAAGATCCCACTCTCTCTTCTTTTAAATGCCTCCAAAGCTCCCTCCCTTAACAGTCAGAATCAGAATAACAGAGTTGGAAGGGACCCTGTGGGTCATCTAGCCCACCCCCCCCTGCCCAAGCAGGAGACTCTACACCATTTCTGACAGATGGCAGTCCGGTCTCTTCTTGAAAGCCTCCAGTGATGGAGCTCCCACAACTTCTGAAGGCAACCTCTGTTCCAATGGTTGATTGTTCTCACTGTCAGGAAATTTCTCCTTATCTCCAGGTTGAATCTCTCCTTGATGAGTTTCCATCCGTTATTCCTTGTCTGGCCTTCAGGTGGTTTGGAGAATAGGTTGATCTCCTCCTCTCTATGATACCCCCTCAAATACTGGAAGGCTGCTATCATATCACCCCTAGTCCTTCTTTTCATTAAACTAGACATACCCAATTCCAGCAACCGTTCCTTATATGTTTTAGCCTCCAGTCCCCTAATCATCTTTGTTGCTCTTCTCTGCACTCTTTCTAGAGTCTCAACATCTTTTTTATGGAGACCAAAAATGGTAGTCTCATGCCCAATGAGAACATTTATATATCTGCATTTCCTCAGATTCACTTCCCCCCCTTGTTTTTGACTTTCTTTCTATTCGTTTTGTTCTCCCATGACAGAAATCTGGTTGGGTTTTTCAATATATATATATATATATAGCTTTATATATATAGCTTTAATCGGACATCAAGAGTGCTGGGAAGAAGATCAAAGGTGATAAGAAACTAAACTGTATGAGGAACGATTGAGGGAACTAGGTATGTCTGGTCTATCAAAGGTAAGGGTTGGAGATACACGCTAGCTGTCTTCCAGTACTTGAGGGGCTGTCACAGAAAAGAGGGGGGGGGGGTCGACTTCTTATCCTGCACCTGAGAACAGGACAAAAAGCAGTAGGTAGAAGATCATCAGAAGAAGATCCAAGAACAACGAAGGAGAAACTTCCTGAAACTGAGAACAATGAATCAATAGACTAGCTTGCCACCCGGATTTGTAGATGTTCCATCCCTGAAGATTTTCAAGGAAAGATTGGACAATCATTGTCCGGAACGGCATAGGGTCTCTTGCTGAAGCACAGGGTTGGACTAGAAGACCTCCAAGGTCCCATTCAGCCCTATGTTTCTATGTAATTCTACGTAACTGTGCAAAGCACAAAAAAGGCTAGCCTACATTATCGCCTCTTCATAGCAGATAGAATTCCATTACCCCGTTATTTATTTATTTATTTTATTTATTACGAGATTCATTGGCTGCCCCTCTTATCTCCAAGGACTCTGGGATGGCCATCTTATGGCACCCACCATCCTTTCCTCGTCTTTTTTTTGTTTTTTTTCAGAAAACAGGATATTTAAAAGTCATCCGCGCTTGCAGAATTTGTCCATCGAGTCCCCAATGAATCATGTGTTACATTCCATTTGGACGTAAACATTTACAGGACGAGGGGGGGCCTACGGACGTTCGCGTTTGTACAGATTGCACAATCGCAGAAAAGCCACAGGATTGGGCGCTGATCGTAGAAAGAAAAGAAATTTCCGGTTCTTACGCTTGCCGAAGAAGAAATTTGCAAGACACAGTAGGGGGAAAAAAGAAAAAAAAATTAAATCTCCGGAACCCAACGGCAGTGATTTGCACAAAATCTGCGGTCTGCTAAGAAATGAGAATTTCTTTCACAGAATTTGTTCTCCATCCTCATGACTGGGGGAAAGAAAGGAACTTTGGGTTGATTTGTCGAGTTGCCTTCAGAAGTTGTGGGTGCCCCATCAACAGGAGGCTTTCGAGAAGAGACTGGACAGCTGTCTGTCTAAAATGTTATAGGCTAGATGACCTCCAAGGCCCCTTCCAGCTCCGTCATTCTACGAGGCTCTACAACGCCGCTATTTCATTCATTGCGGAACGGTGGCTAACCTAATTATTTTGCAATTTATTCTACACACAGTCAAATCTTTCATGGCATTTTTTTTTTTTTACATGTCCTCGTAGGGTCTGTGCTGTACTTACAGGCAGTCCACGCAGATTCTCCGGTTCCATTCCTGCCGGGGTGGGAAAACCTAGTCTTAAATTTCCAATCTACTCTTCCAAGTGGGGAGAGACCGAGCACATCCCAGCCGCCGGTGTCACCATTTCCGACTGGCAGATCTGGGAAGAAACCTCGGGGAATCCATCGGCCGAACCTAGAGAAGACCGTCTCCCTACTGTGGTCCTTTCCAGGTGGGAAGTGAAACGGGAAAGCTGCACAGAGAATCCAAAGGAACCAGCGCACGGCCGGTGTGGTTGCGAAGAAGTTACTGAAGCTGTTGTGCTGTTCGTGATCTCGGGCTCCCCAGTGGATTCATTCCAGGAGCTGCCATCGCCATAGTAACTCCGGGGAGAACGAAGCAGGTGCAGCCACCAAGAGGGAAAAGTTCAAAGTCTGCAGAGATGCTTGTGTTGAAAAGGTCCAGGGCACAGTCTCAATGGGCATTAGGATAATGAAGGATGGGATTGTAGCTCTGGAATCCTTATTGGGAAGAGGCCCCGTGGAACTTTTGTCTGCTAAATGCCACAGTGGACATTAGCACCATGAGTAAGGACCGGTAAGAAGGCCTCTCCTTTGTGGCCAAGCACTGCTCGTTTTAATTCTTTGGGGATAATGGAGGTGGAGAAGTCATCGATGGGTGTTGCTGGAGAAGGCAAGTTGTGATGATGTTGCAGATTAATAAAATGGAGAGCAATCGTTTGCTGTTCAAGTTCTGAGACATAGTCTTGGGTGGTCCTAGGGACCAATCTCCCAGGGGCCAGCTCATGGCTAGTTGCTTTGGGTCAACCCGGTTATCACAGCTTGTGTCAGAAAATATAGTTAAAACAGATACAAGAATAAGACCTTAGACCTCTTCTAATCCAACCCCCTGCTCAAGCAGGAGACCCTATACCATTTCAGACAAATGACTGTCCAGTGTCTTCTTGAAAGCCTCCAGTGATGGAGCACCCACAAGTTCTGGAGGCAAGTCGTTCCACTGATTAATTGTCCTCACTGTCAGGAAAGTTCTCCTTATTTCTAGGTTGTTTCTCTCCTTGATTAGTTTCCATCCATTACTTCTTGTCATGCGCTCTGGTGCTTTGGAGAATAGGATGTCCCCCTCTTCTTTGTGGCAGCCCCTTATATACTGGAACACTGCCATCGTGTCAGTTGAGTTCTTAGCTCTTATTTATCTGATGTTTTGGAATATAAGTTGCCCACTTTTGCAACATTTTAAATCTAAGCCTGTGATTTGAAGACTTAGTGAGATGTGGCCATTGAGTAAATTGTCCTCTTCCAGATGTTGTTACTGTCCATGGGGTTGTTACTGTCCATACATTCCCAGTTGCAATGTGTGGCTGTGAAAGTTGGACCATAAGAAAGGCTGAGAGCCAAAGAATGGAGGCCTTTGAACTCTGGTGCTGGAGAAGACTCCTGCGAGTCCCCTGGACTGCAAGGCGATCAAACCGGTCAGTCCTAGAGGAGATCAACCCTGACTGCTCTTTAGAAGGCCAGATCCTGAAGTTGAAACTCAAGTACTTTGGCCACCTAATGAGAAGGAAGGACTCACTGGAGAAGAGCCTGATGCTGGGAAAGATGGAGGGCAAGAGAAGAAGGGGACGACAGAGAAGGAGGTGGCTGGATGGAGTCACTGAAGCAGTAGGCGGGAGCTTAAATGGACTCCAGAAGATGGTAGAAGACAGGAAGGCCTGGAGGAACATTGTCCGTGGGGTTGCGAGGGGTCGGACACGACTTTGCAACTAACAACAACAAAGATGTTGTTAAGCCAGAAACATCAGTATCTTTTGGTCTGATAGCTAATCATAAAGAATGGTGGAAGATACACCCAGCAATATTTGGCCACCTAAATATTTTTAATTAGAAAGAAAAAGAAGAGTGTTCATGTTAACCTAAGATATGAAGGCCAAGCTGTGGGTGAACAAACCCCAGATGGTCACGTTCAGTAGAAGCTCAAAATGTAAGATTGAAGATCTAACAAAATAAGAGAGTTGGAAGGGAACTTGACGGTCTTCTAGTCAAGCTCCCTGTTCAAGCAGGTTAACCGAGTTAGAAAGGGCCTAATCCAGATTACCTATACAGATTACAACGCATGGCATAGGAGAGAGCTATCAGAAATATTTATTTCTGTGGCATTTGGAGCAGAATGGGGGATATCAAGCATTTTAAACCAAAGGCTGTCCTTTTTAACTTATAATGGATCACATTACAGCACAGGCATAAAGTATAAATCATCAAGGAGGTAACAGATTCTTGCACTTATGATCAGAATGACAGAGTTGGAAGGGACCTTGGAGGTCTTCTAGTCCAACCCCCTGCTCAAGCAGGAGACCCTATACCATTTCAGACAAATGGCTGTCCAGTCTCTTCTTGAAAACCTCCAGTGATGAAGCACACACAACTTCTGGAGTCAAGTCGTTCCACTGGTTAATTGTTCTCCCTGTCAGGAAATTTCGCCTTAGTTCTAGGTTGCTTCTCTCCTTCCCTTAGTTTTCATCCGTTGCTTCTTGTCCTGCCCTCAGCTGGCTTTGGAAAACAGGTTGACACCCCCCCCCCCATCTTCTTTGTGGCAGAAGCTGAGGTAATTTTTCAGGCTCCTTTCTGAGGTAAAATCTCTAAGGAGGAGATTGAATAGGGTAAGAAAGTGAGATTTCTGCACCAATTTAAGCAATTTCTTATTCAGAACAGGATCTGTGTTTTTTGTAATTGCCTTTTTAAAAACTGGAATGCTCTCATTCATAAACAGATTTCAGAGATGCTTAAATATTTAAGTGGTCATCCCAGTTTTACTTACAGACATTTTCCAGGTTTTCCTGTGTTTAGTTGGTCCTGATATCCCATTGACTTGGTCAACATGCATGAAGGGATGGCCTTGAGGGACAGTGAGATATTTTTTGCTTTCTTTGGACACTGAGGTCCTGACGGCTTTTTTACGGAGAGTAGACGAGGGAGTTAAAGGAAAATCTGAGAAATAAAAGTAAAGAAGAGTCAGGATCTCAAAATGTTACTTTGATTAATCAATGCCTTGTTTAGGGCTGGGTTCACGATTTGAAAGACCTGATATGGAGTCAGCAAGAAGGTTCTGGTGATGGAATCCACCAATCCTCAGAGAGGACAGACTGGCTGCCTCTGCACCCAGAGATCCTGATCCAGTGGGATCTACAGAGTCAGGATCTACAATCTGTTTGGCAACAAGTCTCAGCTCGCCTGCAACATCCATGCCAGGTTGCAGACCCAGATTTTTTGTTGGAAGAAGAAAAGGGACAAACTCAGAAGCTCCCCTTTGAGGTGGGAAAGTGTAAGAGCAGACTGAGCTGGAAGGTGGTGTTAAATGTGTCATAGGTTTGGAATCCTTGCATTACCACGAGAGGCTCAAGTCCAGCCCCCATGAATCCCGTTGAGTCTTATCTAGTGCCAATTCAGCACTGACCATTAGTTGACTAGATCAGCGGTCTCCAAACTTGGCACTTTTAAGACTTGTGGACTTCAATTCCCAGAATTCCCCAGCCAGCATAGCTGGGAAGGGGAGTTGAAGTCCACAAGTCTTAAAGTTGCCAAGTTTGGAAATACCTGGACTAAATTCTTGTGTAGAGGTGGCAACCATAAACTCTTCTGTGCTTTGAAGTCAGTGAATGCTGCTGGCCAATTGTGTCTGACAGAAAATTCCCTGGTGGCCCCAAATTGGGAAGCAAAGCGAATCCACCAGAGTTCATAAACCCTACACTTCTCTCCTTGTATGTCTAATTGCCCCCCAAAGGCATCAGAGGGGCTCCTGGTTGTAGATGCATGAGAATTGTCATATGCACAGCAATAGATCCTGGGCATTAGAAAATTGCTGTGTTCCTCTGCTTGGGCAAGAGACGAGAAATGTCCCCATCACCTCCCAGTGAAGCCTCTCTGGGAGATGTCAGGAAAGCCACAAGCGATTGCCTGGGGAGAAATTTCACTGGGCGCTTGTGCTGATTTAAGAGACTATAAACAAATCTGGGCAGATCGACTCCATTGGGCATCCCAGGGGACACAACTGTTTAATAACAAGTCAAGCAACAGAAGCTTGCCAAAAAGAAAAGAAGAAAAGAAGAAAAGAAGAAAGAAAGAAAGAAAGAAAGAAAGAAAGAAAGAAAGAAAGAAAGAAAGAAAGAAAGAAAGAAAGAAAGAAAGAAAGGAAGGAAGGAAGGAAGGAAGGAAGGAAGGGAAGAAAGAAAGAAAGGAAGGAAGGAAGGAAGGAAGGAAGGAAGGAAGGAAAGAAAGAAAGAAAGAAAGAAAGAAAGAAAGAAAGAAAAAGAAAGGAAGGAAGGAAGGAAGGAAGGAAGGAAGGAAAGAAGGGGAGGAAGGAAAGAAGGGAAGAAAGGAAGGAAAGAAAGGAAGGAAGGAAGGAAGGAAGGAAGGAAGGAAGGAAGGAAAGAAAGGAAGGAAAGGAAGGAAGGAAGGAAAGAAAGAAAAAGAAGGGAGGGAAGGAGGGAGGGAAGGAAGGCTATTTATTCAGTCAATTATCAGCCAAATTTGAAAAAATACAATGCCAAAATAAAATTAAGTAGATGTGATGTAATAACAAGTCAAGCAACAGAAGCTTACCAAAAGGAAAAAAGAAGAAAGAAAGAAAGAAAGAAAGAAAGAAAGAAAGAAAGAAAGAAAGAAAGAAAGAAAGAAAGAAGTAAAATGAGATACAAGAGGGTGGGGATCAAAAAATTTCAAGATGGCAGCCTCCTGACAGAAAGAGAGGAGAATGGCAATTCATCTCTATTTAAGGCTCATTTTCTTTAGGCAAAATCTCTTCCTAACGCTAAGAAGGACATGGGCTCTGACAGCAAAGGAGAGATGATCCTGTTTTTTCCCCAGAGAGCATAAAAACCAGAGACCACTCAATCAGTATAGAGCTGGAAAGGACCTTGGAGGTCTTCTAGTCCAACCCCCTGCTCAAGCAGGAGACCTTATACCATTCCAGACAAATGGCTGTCCAGTTTCTTTGCTTTTGGAGTAGCTCCTTACAGCCTTTGCTGCCTGTCCACCATCTTGGCTCCCTCCAGTCCTCTCCTCCGTCCAGTTTCTTCTTGAAAACCTCCAGTGATGAAGCACCCACAACTTCTGGAGGCAAGTTGTTCAACTGGATGATTGTTCTCCCTGTTAGGAAGTTTCTCCTTAATTCCAGGTTGCTTCTCTCCTTGGTTAGTTTCCACCCATTGATTCTTGTCCTGCCTTCTGGTGCTTTGGGGAATAGCTTGACTCCCTCTTCTTTGGGGCAGCCCCTGAGATATTACAACACTGCTATCATGTCCCCCCTAGTCCTTCTTTTCTCTGGACTGGCCATTCCCAAATCCTGCAACCGTTCTTCCTATGTTTTAGTCTCCAGGCCTTTCATCATCTTAGTTGCTCTTCTCTGCACTTTTTCCAAAGTCTCAACATCTTCCTTCACTTTTTCCTTTCTGCCATATCTTTCCTTTCCTTCCTTCTCTTCCATTCTCTTCTTCCTTTCCTTTGGGGCTACATTTCCCCTTCTCTACTGGCTGAAGGTGACAGATGGTGTGTCCCCAGTCTGCTAATCATGAGCTGCTCTGCTCGTGGAGAAGTTCCCCTCTCGCTTACAATAAGCCTAATCTATTTATCCACAGGACATTTTTGTTTGCCTCCTATCTCCCTGGATGTCATGTAAGGAGATTGGTTGAAAGTGGGTATTAAAACTCCATTTTGGCTCAGGGTAGGTATGCCAATGCTCTGAAGGTCAAGCACCCCTTAGGAATTTACAAGGATAGAGTTCAGGATCCTGGAACCCATTAACCCGTTGCCCTTTTGCAATCAAGTACGGAAGAAGGATGTTGAAGAAGGTTAAGTGAGCAAGTAATTTCCCCTGCAATTGACTTAATTGTCATTCCAAAATGAGGAGAGAGAAGAAGAAAAAAAAGATGCAGCCATGGAAAAATGATCTAAGTAGGCCCCAGTTTGCCTTTCTTCCCCTCAGTTTTTATTTTTACCATTTTTTTTTGTCTGAGAAAGCAAGACCAATTTGGAGTTCAAGGGTTATATGCTGGGATGCTAGCAGAAATCAATCCTTCCCATGCTGGACCCAGAAATCTGATCCCAACTCTCTCTAAATCTTCCTTCCCTTCCCTTCCCTTCCCTTCCCTTCCCTTCCCTTCCCTTCCTTTCCTTTCCTTTCCTTTCCTTTCCTTTCCTTTCCTTTCCTTTCCTTTCCTTTCCTTTCCTTTCCTTTCCTTTCCTTTCCTTTCCTTCCCTTCCCTTCCCTTCCCTTCCCTTCCCTTTCCTTTCCTTTCCTTTCCTTTCCTTTCCTTTCCTTTCCTTTCCTTCCCTTCCCTTCCCTTCCCTTCCCTTCCCTTCCCTTCCCTTCCTTACCTTATCCACCCAATCTTTCTTCCTTCTACAGAGAAGATGGTCTACCCTCTTTTTTTTTTTAATCCTTTCCCTCTCCTGGGTAGCTAACTCCTCAAAATTTCTTTAGATGTCCTCTCAGCACACAAGGTCAGCTAAACATTACAGTCTGATCCACCCACACTTGCTCCAGATATCCAGAGAGAGGTGCGTTAGGCTGCTGGTGTTGATGTTGGTGGTGGCAGCTGCGTAATTTTTCACAAAGCCCTCTCAGCCATCTGTCTAGCTTATCACAATGACAGCCTCCCAACAGGGTCACAACCCTGACTCTGAATCCAACAGGATGAATCACAGACTTTGATTGCACTGTTCTTTTTTTCTATCTGTTTCCAACTGTTATTTCACCACCACCACCCCCACATGTCTCAAAGTGTATAGAGCAGTGATGGCGAACCTTTTAGAGACCGAGTGCCCAATATGTGTGGACTTCAACTCCCAGACTTCCCCTGGCTGGGGAAGTCTGGGAGTTGAAGACCACGCATCTTCAAATGGCTAAGGTTGAGAAATGCTGTAATAAACTCTCAGTAATCTCTTAGTGGTGTTGGAGAAGACCCCTGGGACTATTGTGGATAGCCAAGAAAACAAACCGATGGGTCATTGAGCAAATCAACCCAGAGTTGTTACTCAAGACACAAACCACCAGGCTGAAGTTATCCTAACTTCAGACCCATTATGGGAAGGCTGTATGACTGGGAATGGTGGGAGGAAAGAGAAGAAGACCAGCAGCAAAGTGGACAAACACCATTACAGTAGGGATGGCAACCAGGTTTAGGGACGGTTCCTTTGATCACGTTGGAAGAAGGGAATCAATAGGAGGAATCTCCCCAATGTGTGAGGTTAATGTCCATCTACCACACTGACTGTTCTTTGGAAGGACAGACCCTGAAGCTCAAAAGACTTTGGCCACCAAATGAGAAGAGAGGATTCCTTGGAGAAGATCCTGATGCTGGGAAAGAGGGAAAGCAAAAGGAGAAGGGGACAGCAGAGGAGGAGATGGTTAGATGGTGTCATCATCAACAATGTGAATTTGGGCAGACTCCGGGGGACAGTGGAGGACCAGAGCTCCTGTGTATTGCGGTCCATGGTCGCGAAGACTGAGACATGATTTAGTGAATGAACAACAACCATTGTTGTTGTTAGTTGCGAAGTCGTGTCCGACCCATCGCGACCCCATGGACAACGTTCCTCCAGGCCTTCCTGTCCTCTACCATCTTCTGGAGTCCATTGAAGCTCACGCCTCCTGCTTCAGTGACTCCATCCAGCCACCTCATTCTCTGTCATCCCCTTCTTCTATTGCCCTCAATCTTTCCCAGCATTAGGCTCTTCTCCAGTGAGTCCTTCCTTCTCATTAGGTGGCCAAAGTATTGCAGTTTCAACTTCAGGATCTGGCCTTCTAAAGAGCAGTCGGGGTTGATCTCCTCTAGGACCGACCGGTTTGATCGCCTTGCAGTCCAGGGGACTTGCAGGAGTCTTCTCCAGCACCAGAGTTCAAAGGCCTCCATTCTTTGGCGCTCAAGCCTTTCTTATGGTCCAACTTTCACAGCCATACATTGCAACTGGGAAAACCGTGGCCTTGACTATACGCACTTTTGTTGGCAGGGTGACGTCTCTGCTTTTTAGTATGCTGTCTAGATTTGCCATAGCTTTCCTCCCCAGGAGCAAGCATCTTTTAATTTCTTGGCTGCAGTCCCCATCTGCGGTGATCTTGGAGCCCAGGAAGATAAAATCTGTCACTGCCTCCATTTCTTCCCCATCTATTTGCCAGGAATTGAGAGGGCCGGATGCCGTGATCCTGGTTTTCTTAACAACAACCATACAATCCAGCATTTTCCTCCTGAGCTGCTGTTGCAGCCTTAACCTCCACTGCTCTTTGCAGATATCGAGGTAACATCAACAGAAAACGTTCATGGAGCAGCTATGTAAAAACCGACCGATGACATACCGTATCCGAGCTTCTCTGTAACATAGGTAGCAAACTCCTCCCCTCCCTGCTTTCTTCGCCTAGAAGATCATCTATTTAATGAGTAAAGGAGCTCTGTGCTGGGTTCATATGGTTAATTGGAAACTTTAGCCTTGTGAAAAAAAAGAGAGATGGTACTTAAGGGTATCATAGCTTCAGCGTCCACAGTTATTTTCAAACGCCAGATGCCCTTTTCTAAGCAGGGATGAAGCGTCTCTTTGCTCACTCCCATCAAATGGCAAATCTCTGAACCAGGCAAACTTTTCCTGGGGAAGAAAACCACCCATTTTATATTTCGCTATTTTTAAGTTCAAAAAGGCTCCGGGAAACTCAGATCAACATGGGTTTTTTTATTGATTGATTTTTCTCTCTCTCTAACTTTCAAGAATTGGGACGGAGATGGATCCCATTGCTTAGCCTTCGTTCAAAGACAACCCAACGTGGATGCTAAGGGGCCTTCGAGGACTCATGCCAATCTGGAGCAAAATGGCAATAGACTGGTTTAATTCCCGTAAATACATTTTTTTTAAATGAAACGAGCCAAACTGGTCCTAGATTCTAATGCTTTCGCGTCAGATCAACCCCTCCGCTTTCTAAACCAACATCGCCGGTGTTCAAAACTAAAACCGAGACGATCTTCATCAGCAAACAGGTTTGAGAATCTCAATTTCCAGCTGGGACTAAGTCTGAAAGCTTTATGCTGTACTTTCTGCCCGTTTTTTTTTAATTAAATGGTACCCAAGTTTAAAACGAAAAGTTTGATGGACTTCTCACTCTTTGGACTCTTTATATGCTTTGCAACTTCTGTTGTTTCGGCATCTCTGCTCTGTTCTATAAACTCTGCAGAACTAGAAATAGGAGCCTGCCGGGGGAGATGCCATTTAGGACCCCGACTCTGCAAAGAAGGGCAACCTATAAACACGTTGCTAGAGTCAACCGTCTGAGGAAATCAATAGGAAAAGGTTAATCAGCACCACCCACTAAGCCACCTAATTGGGGGGGGGATTAGCTTGCTTTCCCAAACCAATTAAGGTGCCCGTCAACGTATAAGAAACTTCAGAAGTGGCGAAGAGAGATATTTTGCAGAGCCAGAGCGAAAACGCGGCGTGGTAGGCAAAGAAGGCCGAAGCCCACCACCACCACCACGGAGCAGCAATCAGCCGCAAAGCTGAGGATAATCTTACCGTAGGCTTCGGCTTCCATAGCTCAGCGAGGATCTGAAGTGACAAATTGTTCCCAGGTTAATAGGACACAGCTGTGCTGCCTACATGAACTTCGTCCGTGTGTCCTCCGCTTTCCGGTCATGAACGGGCAGCCCCAGCAGGTGCCATGGTTTCCAACACCTGGGGAAGGAAGATACCTCCAAAGCTGCTTGTTTCAATTATGGCCACCCCAGGCAGCATCCAAATAGCCCAGCTCTGGTGTGACCCGAGACATATCCAGCCGGGGGCACCAGCTGCTCTTGGTAGACCACCCAAAGCCACTGGCCGGAGGAGGAGATGGAGATAAGAAAAATCCAGGACAAGAAGTCTTCTCCCCCACCCCCTCCACCACCACTACTCCAGAGCCAGCAGCCGCTTCTGCCAGCGAGGATTAGATGACAAATCTCATCTTCTTATCTGGGCAATGACAGCCACCGTTTAGCCCCAACACTGGACACTGCTATTTAGCAGGAGAGAAGAGAGACGGGGTTTTTTTTTAATCAGGCAACGCTTAGCTTTTCTCCTGTTACCCTCCTGCCTTGCATGCTCGCTTCAGCATGAAATATTCACAGGATTATCTTGTAATCAACGGTCTAATCAAAGCGCAGCTATCAGCTCTTGTTTAGCCTCGAACCCTTAAAGTACTGCCCAAGTTAAACCGGCAAGCGGGGGAGACCTACACTCTGGAGGAAGTCTACTTTGCATCTTTGCATCGCTCACCGTGTAATTTATTCAGTCCCTTCGGCTATCCGGAAAACATTTAAGATCGGTTTTTTTTTTTAAAAAAAACTGCACATATCCCTTTATTTTCATGACGCTACACAGGATTTGTGTTCTTGTAAGGGACGGGCAGCCTACGGGGGATTTGGACGGAGAGAAACTGATCCTGGTTTAATCCTGCCAAGATTGTATGGCTGTTGATTTTAAGGGGCTGCTAGATGCAGGGATTAAGACAAGGCAGCATTTACTCATTCAAGAGTTGTATGCGATCTGAGAATCTTTTGGGACTCATAACTCCTGCTCAAAAAGTCGGAAGTAGTTGCACAGTTCTATTTTTTGTTATTTTATTATTTTACTTTATTATTTTACTTTATTTTACTTTATTTTACTTTACTTTATTTTACTTTACTTTACTTTACTTTATTTTACTTTATTTTACTTTATTTTACTTTATTTTACTTTATTTTACTTTATTTTACTTTATTTTATTTTACTGAAGCGATGTCAGCCCAGATTGACAGAAAACCTCTCCCAGCAGCTTCACATAGATATGAAAGGGGAAAAAAGTTTGGGAAAGAGCCAACAGCTAACAGAGGGATAGAATCAAGATCACCTGAAGTGTTAATACCACTTTACAAGGCCTTGGTAAGGCCACACTTGGAATACTGCAGCCAGTTTTGGTCACCACGATGTAAAAAAGATGCTGAGACTCTAGAAAGAGGGCAGAGAAGAGCAACAAAGATGATCAGGGGGCTGGAGGCTAAAACATATAAAGGACGGTTGCTGGAATGGGGTATATTTCGTTTAATGAAGAGAAGGACGAGGGGGGACATGACAGCAGCCAACCATTCTGTTGAGGAGTCCTTGGTGCTCTCTGAGCTTGTTTGTTTTCTTGCAAACATTTCATGACGTTAACTCAGTGGTGGGATTCAGCCCGTTCGCACCACTTCGGCAGAACCGGTAGCTAATTTTTTGTTGCCCAGGCCCAGAACGGACTTCCAGAAGCAGCATCCACACAGAGAACCACGTATTTGAATTCCACCACTGCCCTAATTAGGTAACATCCTCAGTGCTAGAAGAGAGTGGGGTTTGTGGAATGATGGAGGAGGAGGAGGAGGAGGAGGAGGAGGAGGACTGTGGGGTCCTTGGTGCTCTCTGAGCTTGCTTGTTTTCTTGCAGACATTTCATGACCCAAACTAGGTAACATCCTCAGTGCTAGAAGAGAGTGGGGTTTGTAGAATGATGGAGGAGGAGGAGGAGGGGGAGGAGGAGGACGACTGTGGGGTCCTTGGTGCTCTCCGAGCTTGTTCGTTTTCTTGCAGACATTTCATGACCCAAACTAGGTAACATCATCAGTGCTAGAAGGGAGTGGGGTTTGTGGAATGATGGAGGAGGAGGAGGAGGAGGACTGTGGGGTCCTTGGTGCTCTCTGAGCTTGCTTGTTTCCTTGCAGACGTTTCATGACCCAAATCAGGGAACCTCCTCAGTGCTCATTCTGCACCATTCTGTCGCATCCACCCACTTGTACACGCAGCTCCCCATGAACGCTCACTTAGACAAAGTCTGGAAATCTGAGCTGAACAAGACTATATTTGCAGCAAGTCCCGCAGAGTTCAGGAACATTTATTTCTGACTTGAGCCCCATGCAGTCAATATGCCGGCTTGGTTCTTATCTCATTCCTGTCCACGGGCCTTTCCTTCAAATAGGGAACCTTCCTAAGCCCGAGGCAATCATGAATTACTTACCGCAATCTACAAACTTACCGCAGCTTGCAAGACTCTTCACTGTTTCTCTTGCAAACAAACAAAAACAAAAACAAACAAACACAAAAACAGTCATCTGATACGGCTAAAGATGATCTTGATCACAGACCTCAGTTTGAAATACTACGATACGTTTTCTAGAAGTTTTGGAAAATAGTTCATTGTTTTAATTTAAATAAAAAAAAAAAGACAACTAGTTTATTTTGTGTGCTAAATTCTGCAGCAGCCTTTTTGGAGCGTGTAGTCACATTCTTGACAGTGTGTGCAAAATGTGTTCAAACTGTCTGTGGGTGTTGAGGAATAAATGAAATTATTAGCATATGATTAGTCTGTTATATGGGTGATTAAGCCAATTAAACTGGTATTCTAAACGTAATAGAAAAAGCAAAGGGGACCGTCATGTTGACTGTAATTGTTTTCTTGCAAAGGGTAACTGGCATTGCAGATATATGTTACGTTAATATTATGATTTTTTTTTTAATTTGTTGGCGAGGAGCAGAGAGCAGAGAAGTATTGCTGATGAATATGATACTGGAATTTATTTATTTTTTCCAAGGTTGAGCCAAAGAAGCTTCTTGGATGAGAAGCGAAATGTCTTCAAAAAACAAGAAGAAAGTCCAGTTGCCTCCTGAAAAAAAAAGCAACTTTGGGACAATTGTGTTTTTAATTTTCAAAATGTATATCCATTTCGTGTTTCTTTTTGTTGTTGTTGTTGTTGTTGTTGTTGTTGTTGTTGTTGAAGAGCAGTTTTAAGAGCGGTGGGCTTTATAATCAGCCTAGTTTTAAGGGCAATAATGACTTAGCTAACAAACACAATCATGCAAAATCCAGAACTTTGAACTGCTTGAGCTGACGATGTGATTGCTTTAAGACAATTGTTGAATTGTTGAGCTAGAATGACACAGCAGAGGGAATCCAGGATTTGCAAACTCCCCTCATTTTTCAACATCAGACTTGAACTAACAGAAGTTGAATCCAACAGCAGATTAAAGATACAGATTCTATTACTCACGCCAGTATGTTTGTAGAGCAGGCCTCATCCTACTGTGAACATATCCCCCATACTAGGGGAGTCGTGAAAGAAAACTGACATTTCAGATGTGATGGCACTAAAATTGAGCTTCGGCGAATGAGTTTTGCTGCTGAAAGACCGGCCTGTTTTTGATCCCCATCTCCCAGGGATCCGTGGAAGAATTCCGATGGGAAAATTCATGGGGCTTACATGATAAGCCTTTTGAAAAGAAAAGGGAAAGAAAAAAGAAAAATAGAAAAATACGATGAGGATGTGTACATTTAATTTTGTCTGTGTTAATAGTAGCAAGAACTGTATTTGCATAGGGTTGGGAAAATGAAAACAATATGGGAAGAAAGGAGGATCAGGAAAAAAAAACAACAACATTGGATTGTGTTGTCATTGAACAGACTCATATTGAAGAATGTTAAGATGTAATATTGAGTAACAAATGGACCCGGACATCGCATTGTTTACTAAGCACTCAGGATTTGTAATAATAAAAAATGAAAAAAACATGGAAAAAAAAGAAAAGAAAGAAAAGAGAGAGAAGTTTTTGAAAGACTCAGGGTCAACGCTGCTAACATCGGATGTTTTTGCTTTGACAACAGATGGAGATACAACCGTTTTCTTCATGTTTTACTCTTAGAGTTAGAGCTAGAGTTAGATGATGCTGGGGGGAGGAATGTGCATGAGAGTTTAGCTAGACATAACAATACTGGACCTAGTGTGTGAACCAAGGTTATTGAAATAAGAGATGATAAGAATTGGCGGGCTGGAGAACTGGAGGGGAAGCCTGCATTTCAAACTAATTGGAGAATGTGATTTATGACTGTCAACTGGAGGAGGGAATTGTGCTTTGATACTATGTGCTCAGGGGAGGGGAATCCAGTTTTTGGCTTCGGTTGTGTTAGTGCCGATGCTATGCTTCTCAAATAAAGATTCTTTAAGGTAAACAATGCCTGGAAGTTCTTTGAAGAGTTTCATCTGTCGGAACCATGACACTCAGCTTTTAGTCAAATGTTTTATTCAAGCTTGCAACAAAAGCCAAATAACTCTGATTTTGAAAGGTGAGCTAGAGTTAGCCCTTCATCATAAAAGTAATTGAAATGAAAATAACTATATGCCGAAACTCTTCTATCAGTTCATCGCGTGGATAGAAGTCCTTTGATGGAACAGAACCGAACGGAACAGAAAAAACAGAGCTGGAAGGGACCTTGGAGGTCATCTAGTCCAACCCCCTGCCCAGGCAGGAGAACCTACACCATTTCTGACAGAGGGCAGTCTGGTCTCTTCTTGAATAGCCACCCTCAGCAATGATTTGACTTCTTTGGGATTTTTCAAAATACGGCATCCCTGAAACAGTCGACTAGTAGTCAACAGTTTCTTCCTTGGCTGCTTACCTGGCTTTGATTAAACTAGTATCAAAACCCTCCCAATACCCAAAGGAAATTACAATCAGGTTGTACATGCTCCGGCCTCTGGAGAAAAAGCTTGACATGCCTCCCCTCCCTGTTTGGTGATTACGGTTGGCACTTCCGAGAGAGGCAGTCGCACTCTCTGGCATTAAAAACTTGGTGATGAACTAGAGAGCCATTGGTGCAACGCAAGGGGACGCGCATGGTGTCGGCTGCGGTCGCCGAGCAGCAGCTGCAGAGGTCTTCAATACGGTTCAGGGTTATGTTGTAAATGGCTTGGCTTGCACACTTGCCCTGCAAGGAAAGAAAAAAAACCCACAGAGTTGGAACGTAAAATCCTGATTTCACCATGAAAACAGCTGGAAGGACGTGAAAACGGAGATGCAGATAGACTGTGCCTAGCTGGTGGAAGGAATAAGATGGCAGAGCTGGGCTCACAGCAGCTCTGCGTGTAAAATGTTGCTACTTGGGGGAAGGTTTTTCTACACAGGTCGCCCTTGACTTACGATTGGTCGCTCAGCAACTATTCGAAACTACAACAGACTTGTAGGAGAAGGACGGGCAGGGACGGATGGCGGAGTCAAGAGAGGAATCAGCCTAGAGTCATTTATGTTCTCACAAGAGGTCTGCGTTCAACCCCTCTTGAATGTTGTTAACCCTTATCTAGCACCAATTTAATGCTGTTTGTCTCACTTAGCGACATAAATTTTGGGCTCAGTTGTGGTCGTAAGTCAAGGACTACCTGTGCTCTTTGCAAAGAAAAACAGAAACAAAAACAACCCTCTTTGTTTTCATGGACTTACCTCGCAGTAATGGAGGTTCAGCTGGTTTTCATTCACACAGTCATCTACTTTCACAAATTCCAGCCTGCCTGTGGCTAGCTTGCATTCTGGCTCCACACCTGAAATGCAAGAGTTGTGAACGTTTCGACTACTTATATACAAAGGAAGCAGAGAATTGCACTTCTGGCTAGCCGTAAGCTACTGCCTGCAAAATTAACAGGGCGGCCCTGATCAGCCAGCAATAATTAGCTTACCATATTTTAATAATGTTACTACTCCTTTAAGGGTTACGATGATGACAAAGTTAGCTTTAGCTGTTGCTTCGACTAATGCATCGCCTTTAAACTTTTAGAAAATTGCTTATACACAGAGGAAAGGACGTTATTTTCATTTTGAAGTATGCCGATTAGTGTATATTCAAAGAGACAATAAAGTTATTATTCTATTCTATTCTATTCTATTCTATTCTATTCTATTCTATTCTATTCTATTCTATTCTATTCTATTCTATTCTATCTTCATTCCTATATTCTATTCTATTCTATTCTATTCTATTCTATTCTATTCTATTCTATTCTATTCTAATCTTCATTCCTATATTCTATTCTATTCTATTCTATTCTATTCTATTCTATTCTATTCTATTCTATTCTATTCTATTCTATTCTATTCTATTCTAATTCTTCATTATTCTATTCTATTCTATTCTATTCTATTCTATTCTATTCTATTCTATTCTATTCTATTCTATTCTATCTTCATTCCTATATTCTATTCTATTCTATTCTATCTTCATTCCTATATTCTATTCTATTCTATTCTATTCTATTCTATTCTATTCTATTCTATTCTATTCTATTCTATTCTATTCTATTCTATTCTATTCTTCATTATTCTATTCTATTCTATTCTATTCTATTCTATTCTATTCTATTCTATTCTATTCTATTCTATTCTATTCTATTCTATTCTATTCTATTCTATTCTATTCTACTGTTCTTCCTTCAGCCATGATACCTGTCATTAGTCGACCTTTGGGGCGATTTAGAGCTGATAAAAAGCTTCTGTTACCAGATAAGAGATGTACACCCCATTTCTCCATGTTCCTTTCAAGTTGCCCTCTGCTTGAAGGTCACCCAGATAGAAAAATCTCCCCTCCACACAAACGCTCAGATTTTTCTTTCCAGGTTTAAGCCCACCTCTTTTCATCTTTAATACGGGGTGTTTTGTAGGTGGCAGTCAAAACAGACCACCCCAGCTTTTTTGAGAAACAAACCGCTTAAAGCAACAGGATTTTGCACACGTCTGGCTTTGTTAGGCCTACTCTTTCTTCCTCCCCCTCCCCCTCCCAAACTTTCTGTTCACAACTGCTGTTTGACTTGTCACTTCAAGGAAAATATCAACAAGTATCCGGTACTAATGAAGAGAAGGACTAGGGGGTGATGTGATAGCAGTCTTCCAGTATTTGAGGGGCTGTCAAATAGAAAAAGAGTTTGACTTATTCTCCAAAGCGCCTGAAGGCAGGACAAGAAGCAACGGATGGAAACTGAACAAGGAGAGAAGCAACCTAGAACCAAGGAGAAATTTCCTGACAGGGAGAACAATTAACCAGTGGAACTGCTTGCCTCCAGAAGTTGTGGGTGCTCCATCACTGGAGGTTTTCAAGAAGAGATTGCACAGCCATTTGTCCAGAATGGTCTAGGGTCTCCTGGTTGAGTAGAGTGTTGGACTAGAAGGCCTTCAAGATGCCTTCCAACCCCATTATTCTATGTTCTAAGTATGAGGCTAAACTGGCTACAACAGGGGTCTTCAAACTTGGCCCTTTTATGACTTGTAGACTTCAACTCCCAGAATTCCTCAGCCAGCATGGCTCAGCTTGGAAACCTCTCCCTTTCCCCTCAGCGTGGCTGGCTCAGGAATTCTGGGAGTTGAAGTCCACGAGTCATAAAAGGGCCAAGTTTGAAGAACCCTGGGTTACAACAACATGTCACTGGGAGGTACCTGTTTTGGGACCCCGGTCTGACATAGATAGATCATGGCCTGCTGGCAGAACAAAGGTTGCTTCGAACAACGACGAGTAAAAATGTGTTTGGCCACAGCAAGGCAGGCTTGGGTAGGAGGGCACGGAACCAAATCGCCTGGAAGACTGGAAGGACCTCAGATGAAACCAAACGTATGTATTGAACTGCCGAAAGTGGAAGCAATTGTTGAAATAAAGCTTTTCAATGAAAAATTAAAATCCAATACCGGTCATAAAGTTCAAAGCTCTCTTGGGTACGCTAAAACTCAGAATGGGGCAATAACCACTGAATTACTGATAAGTGGAGACATAATGGAGACCAGGTGGGAAGACTCCCGAGACTGCAACACGGGAATTAAATAAAACAATTTGTTCACCCAGAACAGAAAGAAGCAAAAGTCAGGAGTTGAAATATGTGTTAAAACTGCCCAGTCCTGCTCAGAAACCCGACGACAGTGTGCACTAAACAGGGTTGTAAAAGAAACCAACAAATAAAAAACAATATTGTTGGTGGTGTCTGCTGTGACTTAAGGAGATAAAAGCAAACTGCAGGCCTTTCAGAAAATATTGGCAATTAGGGACCATTTATTCGAACAATTTTGGGGAGTCAAAAGCTGCCAAGAAAACGCTCCTGGCTTGTTCTATTCACAATTTTCTCCTTCAGAGGATCTAAGGAAAGTGCAAGAACAGACTTCTTGGCTACGGAAAGAACTGGGTAGAAAGATAGGGCAGGAATCTTCCCGTATTATCTCTGAGAAAATTTGTGAGGTAGCAGAGGAGTAGAGAGGAGTAAATTTCCAAATAAGGGAAAAAGAGGAGAGAGAAAAAAAAAACCTACAGATCATTGTTGCTGACAATGACTTCTGGATGGTATCTGGACACTGATGTTAAAGAGATCAGTCTTTAAGCTTCTTGCAAGCAATGAAGTAATTCAGGGGTCTTCAAACTTGGCCCTTTTATGACTTGTGGACTTCAACTCCCAGAATTCCTCAGCCAGGCACGCTGGCTGAGGAATTCTGGGAGTTGAAATCCACAAGTCATAAAAGGGCCAAGTTTGAAGACCCCTGGGTTTGAGCAATAAACCTTTTGGACTGCAATTTAATATCCGGTCCTGTCAACTTCCTGGAAATACAGGGGGTGGGACTTAAGAAAGTACCCTACATCTATACCCGACATTGTCACATCTTCTTGGTAAAACACTAAAGCTTCCAGATCGAAGTAGAAGAACCATTATGTCTTCAATGAATCAATCAGAATAGAGTTGGAAGGGACCTTGGAGGTCTTCTACTCCAGCCTCCTTTCCAAGCAGGAGACCCTATACCATTTCAGACAAGCGGCTGTCCAGTGTCTTCTTAAAAAAAACAACCAGTGATGAATCACCCACAACTTCTGAAGGCAAGCTGTTCCACCGATTAATTGTTCTCACTGTCAAGATTTTTTTTTCCTCCTATTTCTAGACTGGATCTCTCCTTGATTAGTTTCTATCCATTGTTTCTTGTCTTGCCTTCTGGTGCTTTAGAAAATAAGTTGACCCCTTCTTCTCTGTGGCAGCCTTGTGTGAAGGGACTGACTCAGGTTGTCCTAAATTCATTCTTGTTTCTTCCTAGTGAGAGTTGCAAATATATTGCTGCAAAGCCAATCTGTCAGCAGTTCAATCAAGCAGTGATTTTTAGTGACCTCCATTGTGCTCTGCAGCTGCCCTCCCAGTTTTGCAGTACAATAAGGTTACAAAGATCAGGGTGCAAAGAATTAGAACCAGGGACTCTTTGTTGCCATCTAGTGGCTCTTTGGATTCTTACACCCAGATCCGATTGCCCCATTGCTAGCAACGGAGGTTTTTCATTTGCTCATCTTAATTTTATTTTATTGCTTTGCGGTGACCCAGATGACTCAAGAAGAATTTCTTCTTATTCCAGAAGAAATAAATGAAGCTCCACGGAGATGAAAATGGATCCAGACTACAGATAAACCCACAGCGACTACAATGCATGAAAGGTCCTTTTTATGGCACTCAGAAAAATGAGATAGAAAAAGGGAAATGATGGGTTGGCTCAGAAAGCAACTCGTGCAGCTGTAAACATTTCTCTTAATTTTTTGTTTTGTTTTCTGTTCTCCTGGATCACATGAAACTTCATTTACAAATAAGCGAGCAGATCAGATTTTGTGTAAACATTGCAAATTCTTTGAAATCTCTACTGCTTCCCATCAAACATTATTCCTCTTTCAGAACACCAAAATATAGGATCTGCGTAGTTCTTCTTAACTGTTTGTTTTGCTCTTTTCTATTCGGTCGTGTTTTTCTCATGTCAATCAACTATTTTTCCGGACCTTTGAATATGATGCTCACGTCTGTTTTGGGTTGAGGTTCGTGAACCTCTTTCTTTAAGAATCTTTATACTTTATTTCTGGCAGACAAGATAAAAAAAACCCTTGTTAATTAAATTAACCAGAGGGCACCATTCGACGGGGATCTGTTAACTCAAGAGCTCAACAAGCCGGAATGCGATAATATCCGGGCAAAGCGTTGGCGTTGACTTCCTCAAACTGAGGTTTGGTTACAGCAATTACTGGGCCAACATTGGGATGCCTCCTGGACAGACCATATTTTATTTATTGACAGATGAACCGAACAAAAGGAGGGAGGAGGGAGGCAGAACGGAGGGCCAAGGCTGCTGACATTTTGACCTTAACAAGGGACAGTTTTGAGTACTAAACAAATCCTGTCATTATCCACCATATAATTTGGCAACCTAAGCTTTTATTGGGGGTCACCCAAAGCCTACCTTTGGGGCTGATTGAGAAAAAAATAAGAGTATTCAGAGGAAAGACTGATTTACAGTTTGATGGGGGACCCTGCCGTCACACTGAGGGGAGGAGGCTAGGCCCCATTAATACAGTGAACCCCAGAAGACACTTGTGTGAAGTGCGAATCCTATTCAGGATTGTCCATTGAGGGTCAGATAACTCAAAACCTGCCACCTTTTGCATGGGATCATCTAACACAGGAGTCTTCAAACTTGGCCCTTTTATGACTTGTGGACTTCAACTCCCAGAATTCCTCAGCCAGCATGGGGGAACTATGGCCCCTTCATGACTTGTGGACTTCAACTCCCAGAATTCCTCAGCCAGCTTGGGGGAACTTGGCCCCTTCATGACTTGTGGACTTCAACTCCCAGAATTCCTCAGCCAGCATGAGGGAACTTGGCCCCTTCATGACTTGTGGACTTCAACTCCCAGAATTCCTCAGCCAGCATGGGGGGAACTATGGCCCCTTTATGAATTGTGGACTTCAACTCCCAGAATTCCTCAGCCAGCATGGGGGGAACTATGACCCCTTCATGACTTGTGGACTTCAACTCCCAGAATTCCTCAGCCAGTGTGCCTGGCTGAGGAATTCTGGGAGTTGAAGTCCACAAGTCATAAAAGGGCCACGTTTGAAGACCCCTGATCTAACAGAATAACACCGTTGGAAGATACCTGGGAGATCTTCTGCTCAGGCAGTAAACCCTATACCGTTTCAGACAAATGGTTGTCCAATCTCTTCTTAAAAACTTCCAGTGTTGGAGCATCCCACAACTTTCTCTCAAAGTCCTACAGGGGCCACTTCGTTGTAATGGGCAGAAGGACACCAGGATGTGCGCTTGGCCACAATGCCCTGCAAGGCTACAAGCAGATGCTTGGCTCCCTTGCCTTGCAATTACCAAATCCACCTGGGCCAAACCATTGACGGAGAATGGATGCTGCTGGCAATAGGCATCCATATCAATGATGTAAAGGCCCAGTACTACTAGGTTAGGCTCTGAAGAAAGACTGCCGAGTTGAATTGCTCAGCCCAGCTAGAAGCAGAGAGGAAAAAGTAACAATAGAAGAGAATATTTGTAGCTCAGCACTGATGACGTTAGCTAGTTTGGTAATGAAACGTCTTCAAGAAAACTACCAAGCTCAGAAGAGCACCCAGCACCCTACAGTTCAATCCTGAGAGCACCCAGCACCCCACACTTCAACCCTCAGAGAGCAAGGAAGACCCCACGGAAAAAAGATAAGATCAGGCAGTGCCTCAGATAGACAGGCAGCAAGAAACACCCATTGTGGGTCTTTACTCTGGATACACAGAAGCTTTGATAGTTTGATTCATTAATTCCTAATAAAGGTGCATTTGGCTTCTTCATCGCTCAGAAGTGTGCAACCACACATAGTGTGGGAATTCCTAGGTCAGGGGTAGGCAACCTTGGCTCTTTTATGACTTGTGGACTTCAACTCCCAGAATTCCTGAGCCCTGAGGGGAAAGGGAGAGGTTTCCAAGCTGAGCCATGCTGGCTCAGGAATTCTGGGAGTTGAAGTCCACGAGTCATAAAAGAGCCAAGGTTGCCTACCCCTGACCTAGGTATAAGGACGCCCTTCAAGAACCGGAAGGGATAATTAAAGACCTTTATAGCCAGAGTCCAACTCAGCGCTGGAATCCAAAGAATTGGTTGATTGACATCAGGATGGATGTCATGATGTTGACAGCATGGCTGCCCGTAACAACACCTCTGACAAATGTGTACCCACCTGGGTCCCTGGCATAGACGCCTAAAGGGAAAACAAGTGGCAAAGGATGCATCACGATGCAAACTCCTTCCCTTAAATACATATTTAATATATTTGAAATATCTGTTGTAATGGCACAATGCAAAGTTTGCATTGTGCCATTACAACAGATATTTTGTCCTTCTGGCATCCTCGTGGCTGGGAACCTCAGGCATGACCCAGTAACATTATTTTCACACTTTTCTTTTCACAACGGAAGCCGCGTAGACATTCAGAAATATCTTGCCATTTCGCACGAGATTAAGCAGCTTTGGGTACTCACATGTTTCGCAGCACGTACTGCCAAGTTTTGTAACTTTACCCTGGAGAGGAAGACAGCAACACCTCATTGAAGACAAATACAAACGTGTGTCCATGTCTAAAGCTCTCTTAATGTAGATTTTAGCCAATGATATTTAATCCTTTCTAACATTTCTAGGCCATTCGCATTCCAGTGGCTCTAAGGCTTGACCAAGAGAATTTATTTATTCATTTTTGCACTTTTTACATAGATCTCTAAAAATAATCATGATCGTGCTGAAAGATATTTTAGCAGGAGTAGATTTTAAACCTGAACTTTTCTTATTAGGTATAGTACCAGAAAAATTTGATGAACAAAGTGTATACAGTAGTGGCCAAAATTGTGGAAACCTTTTGGGAAAAGTGTATTTTTGAGGTTTAATGGCTAATAACACCATTTTCTTTTTTTGGAGTAGTACCATAAAATTATATATCAATGGAAAGATAATTTAATCAAGAATGTAATGCAACAAAGTTTGTTCAATTATCTGTACTGTAATCTATGAAAAGTTATAGCCAAATAACCAGAAAAAGGAAGCACAACTTGCTCAGGTTGATCTCAGGTAGCTTTCCTTCATCTGATTGTAGCCAATGAACGTGAGTGTTTAGAGAGTCAATCAGGTGTCACCTTGTTTTGGCCATGAGCCAATCAGATCACAGTAGGATCCAGTTATTGATCTCATGGATTGAAGCTGAGAGGAGGACATTTGTCAGTGTGTTGTGTGATGGCTATCAAGTTGGTTGGGGTTTTTTTGTGTTCTTTCATTGAGTGAGCTTGTAAAACGTAATAAAATTAAAGTAATGGTGCAAAGAGTTGACTGGTTGCCCAGAAAGAGATGTAAAATAGTATTATTAAGTGAAGAAGGCTACAGTGATAAAGAAATTAGAAGAAAAATGGGTGGAAACTTAACCAAAGGTGGCATTTGTACGGTACACTTTTCCCAAAAGGTTTCCACCATTTTGGCCACTACTGTATCTGCTGTATTGACAGCAGCGAGGATTGTATTTTCTCAACACTGGAACAAATCTTCATTTAGGATGCTCCGTAAAGCACAAATTGAACACACATCACTACAACTAACACCATTTTTTAAAAAATGGCAAAAGAAGAGGTGGATTCCGTTCAATACTTACCCCTTCAGCTAAGCATTTCTTAGAATCAAACGGAGGGCAACCGGTAATCTTCCTTTCCCAAATAAAATCTCCTTTTTGGTTCACCTTGCAAAAATGATTATCACATCCATCTTGGATCGTTTCATTCGGCTGTAAAAAAAATCCACATTTTTTTTTGTCATTGTTACAGCGAGATCATAATAGGCCAGAGGTATTATTATTATTATTATTATTTTTAAGATGCAAAAAAAGCACCAAAGAAAATCCAGCTAACAAAAACGTGGTTACTCATGGTGTGTGTTTGTGAAACAGATCCACGTGTACTTACTCCCTGATGTGTGGGTTTTGTGGAAAGTAAAAGGTGCTTGAAATGGAAGGTGGATAAAAGGACTGGGGTGATCTGTGGTAGATCAGAAACTACGAGAAAATTACTACGAGAAAATTACGATAACAGATGGCTAACAAAGGGCCTTGAACTTTAACTTTGCCGTTTATTAACCTATTAACTATTTTTCCCCCCAACATATACGACAGGTCAAATTGGGTTGCAGACAGATATAGAAGTTGATAAATTTTGGACCCGCTTTGCAAGGGGGTGAGGGAAGCTATTATTGTTGCAATGTATTTGTCAGTCTTCAGCTGGAGGGGATAATACACGTTTTTGCTTTTTGTTCTTCTAATTCACTTTTTTTTTCATGTTCTTGTCTAGTTTTGTTTTGGTTTCGGTATTTTTTTTTTTCCCCTTTGGATTTTAGATTTTAATCTTTGGAACAAAATAAAAAAAAATGAGGAAAAAAAAGAGATGGAAGGTTTCTAGCCTGTGGGCTGCAGCCCATTATTAGTCCGTGGCCTGTTCGCAAAGGGGCCACGTGAGTGGCTGGCTGGTGAGTATCGCGGGTGCTCGCGGCCCTATTAAACTCTGCTGAAGATGTCACCCAGCCTGGTAACGAAACATTCTGTAACCAACCACAAGCTTGGAGAACAAAACCTCCACCCTCATCCTACACCTGAGCTATAGATTGTTGTTGTTAGTTGCAAAGTCGTGTCCGACCCATCGCGACCCCATGGACAATGTTCCTCCGGGCCTTCCTGTCCTCTACCATCTTCTGGAGTCCATTGAAGCTCACGCCTCCTGCTTCAGTGACTCCATCCAGCCACCTCCTTCTCTGTCGTCCCCTTCTTCTCTTGCCCTCCATCTTTCCCAGCATCAGGCCCTTCTCCAGTGAGTCCTTCCTTCTCATTAGGTGGCCAAAGTACTTGAGTTTCAACTTCAGGATCTGGCCTTCTAAAGAACAGTCAGGGTTGATCTCCTCTAGGACCGACCCGTTTGATCGCCTTGCAGTCCAGGGGACTCGCAGGAGTCTTCTCCAGCACCAGAGTTCAAAGGCCTCCATTCTTTGGCGTTCAGCCTTTCTTATGGTCCAACTTTCATAGCCATACATTGCAACTGGGAAAACCATGGCCTTGACTATACGCACTTTTGTTGGCAGGGTGATGTCTCTGCTTTTTATTGGCCACTATTGCAAAGGTCTTTCAGGACTGGGATCAGGAGTATCAGATGATCCATGGAGTGCTTGCAAAATGCAAACCAGGATTTGCATCAATCTGACTGGCTGAAAAAGGGGCACGCCTTCCAGCAGAAGTGTCTATGGAGGCTCTCATTCATCCAGGTCATGGTTGTCCCAAAGGTGCTTTTTTTCTTTTTTCACGAGGCAACTGGACTAAACAAAACAACCACTTCATAAACACACGGCACAACAAACGGCAGAACAAACCCATCAGGACAGGATTCAGCAGTGCCTTTGAAAGACAAAGGCTGCTCTTTCGAAGACAGCAAAGTCCACATTTTGGACAGAGAGGACTAAATGGTTTGAAAGAGGGGTCCAAGAGGCCATCTAGGTCAGCCCTCTCTCAACAGAGGAGGAGGGATCTGACATTGTCTATCTCCAGTCTATAATACAGTCCTTTCAGCAGTTCCAAGTAGGCTCCACTCCCATTTGCACCACTTGGGTGATCCTGAGGAAACAGACAAGCCTCCAAGTGGCCTCAACGACTCTCTGAAAGAAGGCAAATGACCAGCTCTCTGCAAGGAGTATAAATCCTTCCATTCCCCACCATCTGATCAGAGCTGAAGAAGCTTCTGGGATGAGAAGCGAAACATCTTCAAAGAAAAACAAGAAAGTCCAGTTGCCTTGTGAAAAATAATAATTAAAAAAAGCAGCTTTGGGACTTCCAGCCGGAGGGCTACCTGAGAATTTAAGGACAGCAAAGGATCAAGTAGCTCTCCCAGACGGCGGACTGAATCAGGAGAAGTGGAATCCCACCGAGAAGCTCCATTCCCTGCATTAATGGCACCAGCATGTTTGCATTTCAGCTTGTTTTCTCTTATCAAGCCTGTTGTTGATTTGAGGTGGCATTCAAAAGACTCATCTGTTTCTTTGGAGTTGGGCAACGCTGTCCAGCCTCACGCACAGCCAGCAAGAACAAAGTGGATTTCAGGAAAGCATCTTTAATGCCAGTCAGGGGTAAAAATCATAATCTTGAAATCTATCAAAGTTCCCAGGCAGACTAATTAAATCAGAGTCTCTTGAAAATGTTCCCTTCCCACAGCCTTCACCTCTGGGTCAACCATCTGGGCCGTGCCTGATGGCTGAGAGCGGAGAACTTTTCCATTTCAGGCACTTCTTTCCCCCTCCTCATAAAATAAAATTGAAAGAGTAGCTGAAATCTCCAGAAAAGCGAATTATGGCACCATAAAGTATGGTGTGAACATGTCAACGTCTCCTGTAAGATTTAGTGATTGCAGAAAAGACACTCGCGTCGTCACATATTATGTTGCCAGCCGCCCTCATAAAATAGAAGAAAGTGGTTTTTTTATACATATAAAAAAGTATGTTTTTCTATTATAGCCAACGTGTGCCTTCTTTTTATGATCCGATCCATCAGTACGTTCATCTCCTCAATGCCTTTCTCCTAGGGCAGGGGGTCTTCAAACT